>JAJOZX010002436.1:295000-365000 GCA_023014485.1 Bathynomus jamesi
GAGTTTCGAAGGTATATTTACATTAGTGTTTGGTTTGTTGATTATGTTTAAGGTCTTTGTGTAGCCAGGAGGGGGGAGGGGGCGGGGCCGTTGAGGCTAGCAAAAAGTATATTTTGCATACCCTATACCCCCCCGACAATGTTCGGGCATCGCCGACGCTGTTTTATCTTAAATGGGTCCCAATCCAACTTGACTGGGTTTTACGTAACTTAACCAGACCTAACCTAACCTAACACTACCTTGGGACAAAATCCGGTTTCACCGGTAAGAGACGTCACCGGTTAAGATATAACGGAAGGAAATCTAATTTCTAAACGAACGTTTAAAATAATGATTTCCACACAATTGAGACGTTAGAAATAAAGGCATAAGAAAGGAATAATTTTAGACGTAAGAATAAGACATAAGAAACTCTTCTAGAAATTGATCCAACATTTGAACCTCATCACCTAAAAACCAGGGGGTGTATATATATATATATATATATAACGTCGTTAGGGTTCCGTGCGTCGGTCTTTCTTCACACGTAGGTCAAGCTGGTGGCCCCGCCTCTAGTTCTGGCTTGGTGGAGGAGCGAGTTGCCCTCTTGCGCTTCCACCGTACATAGCCATGTACACCCGGCTCATCTGGTACCGTCCCGAGCCAGGCATCTAGTCTTCTATTGAAGACTTCAGCTTTTACCCGTGTAACGTTTCTGAAGTCCTTTGGAAGCTGGTTGAAAATTCTTGGCCCCCTGACAACGAAGCTATTTTCCTTCAGTGATGAGGAAGTCCCTTGTCGGGCCTTTAATTTGGGAACGCTACACATTCTGCCTTTCCTATTTTCCAGCGTTGTTTGGATGGTAATTTTGTTTAGTTTGAGGTTTGGTACCAGTTTTTCGATAATTTTCCATATTTAGATTAAGGTATACCCCTCTCTCTCCTTCTTTCCAGGGAGTACAGATTTAGTTTACTTAGTCTCTCCCAGTAGTTGAGTTCTTTGCAGCCCTCAATCTTGGCTGTGAAATGTGTCTGCGTTTCTTCTAGTTTATTAATTTCTTCCTTTTTATATGGGGACGTCAAAACTGAGCAGTATTCAAGTTTTGGTATGATCAGTGTTCTCAGCAGGGGAATCATTACTATCTTGTCCCTGCTTTTGAACGTTCTTAGTACCTGTCCTGCGACTCTCTTTCCTTTGTTTATTGCTATCTGATTTTGTCTCGAATTTGACATCATCAGCCATTATCCCCAAGTCGACCGCTTTCGTGCTTCTCTGAATTTCTTGTCTACAGGAGCATAATATGCAGTCTGTTTTAGTTTGTCATTTCTACCATATCTCAAGAGCTGAAATTTCTCGGTGTTAATTGTCATATTGTTGTCTTCTGACCATGTGCTTATTTTGTACGTGTCCCTCTGCAAGGCCTCCACTTCATTTGCATCGCTGATTTTTCTGCCCATCTTTGTATCGTCCGCAAAGGATGTTACTATACTGTTGCTGTTAACTCTACTGTCTATGTCTGTTAGCATAATAATGAACAGGAGTGGGACTAGCACTGTACCTTGTGGTACTGAGATACGTGTACTTCTGATTCTGATGATAATACACCTTGAAATTTGACCACCTGTAGTCGTTTTCTGACGAAGTTGTAGATCCATTTTCCCACTTTGCCTGTTATTCCCATGTTTCATTTTATGTGCTATTATACAATGATCGCATTTGTCGAAAGCTTTAGCAAAATCCGTGTATATGACATCATAGTTTTCATTGCCTTCAAGTGCATCTAGAATATTATTATAATGCTCTATAAGTTGTGATAGGCATGATCTTCCTGATGGGAATCCGTGTTGATTTTCGCTGAATCTTTCCAATGTCTCCAAGAAGTCATAGATTTTCTCTCTGCCTATTCTTTCAAATATTTTGGTGAGGTGGGACATCAAGGACACTGGTCTATAGTTCTTTGCTTGAGAACTATCCCCGCCTTTATATATAAGGACAAAGTTTGCTCTTTTCAAGGTGCTTGGTATTTTCCCAGTGTCTAGGGATCTTCTCCGTATCCAGTATAGAGGTCTAGCTATTTCATTTTTACAGTTTTTAATTAATAGTGCGTTCCATTTGTCCGGACCTGCAGCTGAATGTGATTTCATTTGTCCTATAGCTCTCGCTACATCTTCTAGGGTAAATTCAAAGTCTGTTATACATTCTCCTTGCAATTTCTCTTTGAAGAATGCATCTACAGTATGTCAGGCATCGCATTCTCACTTTCTGGGGTACTGAAGACTGATTCATACTGGGTTCTCAATGTTTCAGATATTTCTTTTGGATCGTCTTTAGTTCATTATTTCCTTTCCTCAAGGACGCAATAGTATTGCGCATTTTTGTTTTCCTTTTCGCTTAGCTGTAGAAGTATTTTGGATTTTCCTTTATTGCTTCTACCGCCTTTTCTTCTTCTCTTTATATGCCCTTTATCAGAGTTTGTGTTTCCCAATCGATTCTCTCCAGTTTTTCATGTATTACTTTCCCGGCATTGTTGTCTCTGCAATTAGCTAGCTTCATCGCTACTCTCTTTCTTTTGCGGAATATTCTTCTCTTTTGCCTCTCTAGCCAGTTCCTCTTTCCTTTTGGCTGTGCTTTCGGAGCATATTTTTCCAAAATTCTCAGCGTCTTTTCCAAAGTTGTTAGCATTTCCCCAGTTGTTTTATTCTCTAAAACTGTTCTCCACTCTATTTGGGCCATGTGTGATCTGATTTCTTCCCAATTTATGGTCTTGGAATTTAAGTTAAAAGCCCCAAATTTGCTTCTTCCTTCCGTATGTGTATTGTCTTTTAAAGTTATCACCATATTTGTTGATAACTCGATTATATTGTGGTCTGAGATAATAGTTGGAGTTATTTTTATATCGGCAATCAAGTTCGTGTTATTTGTGAATATCAGATCTAGGCAGTTATTTTTCCTGGTATTTTCTGTTATCTTCTGTGTCAGCATGAACTCGTTTGTGAGAGCCATCAGCATTTTTGCTTGCTCCTGGTCCTTTCTTGTGCCCCCCCTATCTTGCTGTATAAATATATTTCTACCCACCTTTTTGTATTTTATAAATGGGAAATTAAAATCGCCGCAGAGTATTTATTATATTAGGGGATAGAGAGTTTACGGACTTTATTGGGTTTCTGATATCATCAATGGCATTCGAAAATTTTTCATTTGGAGAGTTTGGAGGTCTATAAATGACTATCAGTACCACGTTAATTTCCCTATTTTCACTGCAAGGGTTTCCGCGAAACTGTTGGATTTACTTATTATCGTCTCTGTCATATGCCGCTCATGTATATAAATAGCACAGCCACCTTTACGTCCTGCTGTTCTATACGCTCTTAGTAAGTTGAATCCATCGATATGCAATTCTTTCTTATCGATACAGTGTTCGCAGTTATCGCAGTTTCCTTGGAAGTCTTTAAGATGTGTTTCTGTGAGGCATGCGATGTCCGCCCTTGTTTCGTCCATAAAACCTTTCAGGTACGAAAATTTGCTTAGTGAATTGTTTGGTTTTATTCCTTGAATATTTGACAGGACAATGCTTATGTTCTTTGTTTTGCAATGCTCCTTGTGCATTTTAAGTTCGTTGTCCTTTGATATGGCGTGTTTTGTAGCCTTGTGGTCCTCCGAGATTGATCCGTTCCCGCCTACCTGTTCTGGTAGCTTCTTGCCAGGTAGCGGTCCGGCTCGAGAGTTCCCAGCTGTGTCAGCTGCATGTACTGTATAAGACTTAGCAGCCGTATTGTGTCCGAGATGTTGAAAAAATTTTGTGTGCTATTTGTTTTGTTTGCTCTTTGGGTACATTTTTTTCTCACATTCCTTCTGTTGTCATTTGAAACTTGTTCTTTGTCCTTTGAACTTGTCGGGAAATGATAGTAGCATTTTCTCCCGTACAGGCAGGTTCCATATGTCGCGTAGGTCTTTCATATGTCCGGATGGTAGAATTTGCATTTTCCACCAAATTTGCAGTGACCATTATTGTAGAAGTAGATGCACACAGGAGGGTGTTCGTAAATACATTCTCCTCCCTTATATCTGCATATTCCTTTCACATAGTATTTACATATATTTTCTTCCCCATTTTTACTTGGGGCCTTTGTTTTTGGTGGTTTCAGTATGGTTTCTTTATTGTCTACTTGTTTTTTCCTATTGTTGCTAATGCCCTTTGTTTGAAAACTTTGGATTTGGTTTTGTGCCTCTGTTTCCTCTGTTGATGCTTCTTTTATTTCTATTATTTCTGCTTTTTCTGTTTTCTTTTCCTGTTCGTTTTTCGTAGTTTCCTCTCGTACTATCTTCGTTCCTTCTATTTCTTTTCTCTGTTCACTATTCATAAACTCCTCTTTTGCCTTTTCCTCATAATCTCGTTCTGCTTTGAAAACCGTAAACGAGTTTATTTCGATTATGCAGCTTTTGCAGAAGAACTTGATTCCGTTCACTTGTTTAGCGCCTGTTATAAGAGAGATTTATTCGTCGCTCCATCTCAGGCATTGAAATTCGACTAAGGTCTGGCAAAGATCGCAGCGAATCGACTTTGATTCATGTTTCTTTTTTTTTACAGTATCCACAGGGTTGTATGAATTGACTTACCATTGTTATATTAACTCATTGTTAACTCAAAATGGTAATTTATTAAGTGAGGTATTTGACTTGACTTTAGTAATGAGGGAGAGAGAGTTTTTCCGTTATTCCGTTGGGTGGGGGCATGGGCGTATGAGGCGGGGGTCTCGAGGTCCTGGACCCCCCAGTCAACCTTTGTGTTGGGTCCATTTTGCCACACTTTGTCGGGTCCATAACAAATACTACTACAACCAAAAAGTGGAAGTATGCATTTTTAACACTCCACAGTCCACACTCCCCTTGCTTCTACCAGCATCATTTTTAATGGCTTATCCCTTTCATTTTCGCTCAGCCCTACATTAGGAAAACTCCTGCAGACGCTAATGTGCTAGCTTAATTTTTTTTTTAGGTTATGGAAATGTCGGTCTGAAGCTCTGAGCAACATCTTTCTTGTCAGGTCCAAACACCTGGACCCCCCAGAGATTACTTATCCCGTACGCCCATGGGTTGGGGATGGGAGATGTGGCACGCTGTAGGTTGTCATTGATTGGTGCCCTGGAGTGTATTGCGGGGGATAACTGGGGGATATTGCCTTTCGATGGGCAGTTAGATTTCCTCCGAGAGAAAACACTCGGAAAAAACGTATATATATATATGTGTGTGTATGTGTAATGTGTGTGTGTATATATATATATATATATATATATGGGCTACGTCGTGGCCGATGTCGTAACACCGCTTCCCGGAGATCAGCGAAGTTAAGCGACATTGGGTGTGGGTAGTAGTTGGATGGGAGACCGTCCTCCGCGCCCAGATTATGTAGCGACCCGTGGATTCCACGTAAAGCTGTAGGTCCCCTCCGTCATATGACTTAGATGTTGCGAAGGAGGTTAAACAACCCCAATTAAAAAAAAAAATATATAATATTATATATAATATAGGATACCCTCTTCCGCATACAAATGATGTACCGACAAATGATGCACCGACACGTGGCTCGGATCCCGGTTAAAGCTGTGGGTCCCCTTCGTCATATCACATGAACTTTGATATTACAAAGGAGGTTAAAAGACCTAAAACACTAACATATATATATATATATATATATTATATATATTATATATATATATATGAAAATTATTTCACGAAAGTAACACGTGAAAAATATTTATGATGAATAAAACCACGAAGGAAAGGAAACACAAAATGGTGCTCAAGCGCTTTCGTCTAATGACATCCTCAGGAACACTGAAGTACATAAAAGGGCAACAGCCTATATATAGGTTACAGAAAGATTTGTAAGGAATAATATCGATTTTTAGCACAAGATCAAATGGATTATAAAAATACAAATTTATATTGGAAAACTGCCCGGGTTTTTAACACTCTGCCTATGGTCAGGTTTCGATATATATAAAAATAAAATGCAAATTAAAAGTTAATAAAGTAGCAGACAAGTTTACCAAAGATTTAGTGTTCTACCCTTCTTATCTAAATCTGTTTGGAAGGAATTCAAAATAAACAGGATCGAGTTGAAAAAGACCTTTGCTTATGTTGAAGTTATTGAAAGTTGGATAATTGCAGACTCAAGAATATTTCTATTAACAATGTTGCTAGAATGGAATAAAACTGAAGCATTATTCCAATCAATACAGTGGGCTAACTCTGACAAATGGACAAAAAGGGCACTGGACAACTGTCCTGTTCTAACGGAATATTGATGCTGTTTTATACGTGTGTGCAAATCCTTTCCCGTCTGACCTATGTAAAAGGAATCACATTGTTTACAACCAATTTTATAGATAATGCCTGAATTATTGGTAGGCTATTTTTTACTATGATATTTTTCACAATATTGTTATATGAAAATACTACATTAATATCCAAAAGTTTAAGTACATTAGCAATGCCTAAAAAGCCCGGGAAAAATGGAAGTACTAAAATATTTTTTGACAAAGTACGAGTGTTATTATTGACACGATAGAAAGTTCGTTTTGCTTGTTGAGACAAGATTCCATAAACGCAGATGGATAACAAATCACTTCCAATACCGTTGATTTTTTCCAATTCGGCATCGATGTATTCCGGACTGGCGATCCTAAGGGCGCGGAGAAACATTGATGAAAAAATGGCCTTCTTAGTGGGGGTGTCATGTCCCGAGTAAAAGTGTACGTAGGACAAATTGTTTGTTGTTTTCCGATAGATACTAAACTTAAAACCTGGGCTTTCCCTATGTACACGCACATCCAAAAATGGGATTGAATTGTTGGAAAAAATCAATGGTATTGGAAATGATTTGTGTTATCCATCTGCGTTTATGGAATCTTGTCTCAACAAGGCAAAACGAACTTTCTATCGTGTCAATAATAACACTCGTACTTTGTCAAAAAATATTTTAGTACTTCCATTTTTCCCGGGCTTTTTAGGCATTGCTAATGTACTTAAACTTTTGGATATTAATGTAGTATTTTCATATAACAATATTGTGAAAAATATCATAGTAAAAAATAGCCCTACCAATATTCAGGCATTATCTATAAAATTGGTTGTAAACAATGTGATTCCTTTTACATAGGTCAGACGGGAAAGGATTTGCACACACGTATAAAACAGCATCAATATTCCGTTAGAACAGGACAGTTGTCCAGTGCCCTTTTTGTCCATTTGTCAGAGTTAGCCCACTGTATTGATTGGAATAATGCTTCAGTTTTATTCCATTCTAGCAACATTGTTAATAGAAATATTCTTGAGTCTGCCATTATCCAACTTTCAAATAACTTCAACATAAGCAAAGGTCTTTTTCAACTCGATCCTGTTATTTTGAATTCCTTCCAAACAGATTTAGATAAGAAGGGTAGAACACTAAATCTTTGGTAAACTTGTCTGCTACTTTATTAACTTTTAATTTGTATTTTATTTTTATATATAGGGTGAACCAAATGTAGGTGGACAGTAAATGATAACGTTTATTTTGAGAATACATATTTAATTTTTTTGTGTACTATAATACAAAATAAAATTTAAATAAATTTAGTTATAATATTTAATATAATAAAACACAAACACCATAGTTATAATGAACACATAGTTATAATATAATATAACACAAAACCGTATTCAACCTACTGTCCACCTACTTTTGGTTCACCGTGTATATCGAAACCTGACCATAGCAGTGTTAAAACCCGGGCAGTTTTCCAATATAATTTGTATTTTTAAATCCATTTGATCTTGTGCTAAAAATCGATATTATTCCTTACAAATCTGTACGCCTCACTGATAATCCTTTAATTTTTAATTTTTATTTTTACTTCTCTGTTTATTGCATATATATATATATATATATATATATATATATATATATATATATGTATGTATATGTATATATAGATATGTATGTATATGTATATATAGATATGTATGTATATATATATGTGTGTATGTATGTATGTATGTATGTTATTTATTTTCTTTTTTTTTCTTTCTTTAACCTATATATAGGCTGTTACCCTTTTATGTACTTCAGTGTTCCTGAGGATGTCATTAGACGAAAGCGCTTGAGCACCATTTTGTGTTTCCTTTCCTTCGTGGTTTTATTCATCATATATAGATATATATATACACCGGGTGTCCAAGAATTATCTGTACAAGTTTTGGCTGTTATTAAAAGTCAACCATGAAGTGTAGAAATTCCAGTGTTGTCCCATTTTACAGAGAAACTCATTAAGTTTTTTCTGATAACAAGTTTTGACAAGTTTTTTCTTTTTTGTACCGTGACAGACATTGATGATTTAAAAGCAAGAATCACAGCTGCTATTGAGCGAATTGATGTGGATATGCTGCAGCGTACATGGCAACATTTGGATTATCGATTGGATGTTTTGCGAATCACTGATGGTGCACATATCGAATGTTTGTAACAACGTTACTTTAATAAAAGAAACTTTTGAAAATACAGTTTCTAAATAATCTTGTTTAAGAATTTTACGTGTGTTATCAAGAATTTTATTAAAAGATGAAATTGTACAGATAATTTTCGGACACACTGGAATTTCTAAAACATTTGTCAAAACTTGGTATCAGAAAAAACTTAGAGATTCTCTGTAAAATGGGACAACACTGGAATTTCTACACTTCATGGTTGACTTTTAATAACAGCCAAAACTTGTACAGATAATTCTCGGACACCCGGTATATATATATATACAGTACAGGGTGGGCCGTAAGTTTCCATACATAGGAAAAATAAACATTTTGTTATGGACAACCATTTTTATTTATATAATATGCTCTACATGGTTGCCATTGTTTTGAAAACACATTTCAATACGTGTTCCCCACTGTTGATGAACACGCATTAGCACAGTTGACGTTATGCTTGTAATGGCGTTGGTGATACGTTCCTTTAGATGATTTATGTCTCGTATCTTTTCCTGATACACCATGGCCTTCAAGTGCCCCCAAAGATAGAAATCAAGGGGGGTGAGATCTGGGGATCTGGGAGGCCACTCCACAGGACCACGCCGACCAATCCAAGCATCCGGAAACTGCTGCTGATCCAAATACCGACGCACGTGAAGACCATAATGAGGTGGAGCTCCATCTTGCTGGAAGTAAACTGGGAAGTTACCTTCCTCGTTTAGCAGGGATGGGAAAATCTCTTCTTGCAACATGTTAAGATACCTTTCGGCATTAAGATTTCCACTGACAAAAATTGGTCCAATAATTCTGTCACCCCATATCCCGGCCCACACCATCACTTTACCGGCACCTTGCATCTTCGTCGGACTCAGCCAGTTAGGGTTAGCATTACTCCAATAACGTATGTTTTGCCGATTAACCTCTCCATTGACGTAAAAATTTGCTTCATCAGTAAACAAGATCTTACGTCAAACGCATATTCTTAGGGTATCTGAAACATAAAAACAAACGTTTAATTTTTCCTATGTATGGAAACTTACGGCCCACCCTGTATAATATATATATATAATATATATATATATATATATATATACAGTGGTGGGCACCGTTAACCAAAAAGTTAACTTCGATAACGATAATCTGTTAACCCCAATTTTTAACTCCGATAACGATAATCCGATAATTTTACTACAAAATTAACGGAAGTTAACGATAACTATTTCTTTACTAACATTTAAAAAAATCAAGGAAAAAAGCTTTAAAACCCATAGAAAATGTTTATTTATGCAAAATCCAACAATAAATAGGTATTTAACTGTATTTTTATCAAGTTTTGCAACTTTTTTGCTTAATAACTTTTTTATTTTTAATAAAAAATGTACTGATTACATGTTTTCAAACCCTTGTAACCACTAACCATTAACTAAATTTTAATTTACCAGAGAATTATTATGGCGGGAACTGAAAGGTAAAATTAAATTTTAGGCACATTTTAAAGACTATGACACAATGTGCTGGTTGCCCTTCAGAAAGACCAACTTCTCAAAGTTAGGCCCAACTGCCAGTCTTGACCTCTTGGGCCTCAGGATGTCCTTACCGAGAGAGAAGAGCCGTTCCACTGCGGCAGAGGACGGAATTGGCAGACTGAAGTTATGGCGGTTTGAATTCATTCGCGGAGCGGTGATCTTCCGTGAATGACTCCTCGCAGTTAACGTGTTAACGGACTTTAACAGACTAAAATATCGAGTTATCGGAAGTTAACTGGTCCGATAACGATAAATGGAAATTAACTTCCGTTAAAAAAAGTTAACTTCATTAATTAACTGTTATCGGATTAACGCTTTAGTGCCCAACACTGTATATATATATATATATATATATATATATATATATATATATATAATATATATATATATATATATTAGTTTTTATATTCTGAGTCTTGACAAAATGAGCAAAGAATGTGATGGAGATGAACTGGAAGATAAAATTGTAGTGAACAGTTAGTTGGTTGTGTGAACAAAAGAACATTATGAAAATGGGTACGATGTTAAATAGTAAACCAAACCAAAATGCAGAAGAGACCTATATTTTACGGGTTTAATAATGATGTCGTAAACTCTAGTAAATGAGACAATATAAAATGCTTGATGTAACATTCTACGTAATTACATCAGAGAGATTATTCATGATAAAGAATAAAATTAAAGAATATTAATAAAGATTTTAATGGTAAAAATTCTTCATGGTAAATAATTATTCTTGAAGAGAGAATATTATTTACGATAAAGGAAAGAGACTTTAAATTATTTTTTTTTTAAAATGAAAAAGATTTTTGAAAAATATTAATTTTAGTTAAAATTTTGCGTCTTATTTTTCGCTACTGATTTATTTCAAAATTAAATTTATTTACTCTTCAACTCCATTGCCAGTTTTAGATTTAATTATGAAAGTCTTACACACACACACGTGACATTATAAGTGTGTGTGTGTGTGATAAAAAGGGGAAGCATTTGAAAGAAGAAATCACGAATGAAAAAGTGTCAGATTTGAACCATTCATTTTGATTGGCCTCTTCACAAGACACTTTTTTAAAATAAGGTTTTTAAATCACTGATTTTAATTTCACAATTTACTAAAATTAACAAGTCCGCAAAAATTGTTTACCAAATCTCGTTCATAGATGAAAGACACGTATACCAACCAATCAAAAAAAAACTAATGGTTTCCGAAATGTTGGTAATTTCGCATGAAAGCTTAAAATGTGTTTTTTCCTCCAAATAGCAGGATCACGTGATGACGATTGGGTATTATCAAAATCTGGTATTATCGCTGAATTATGGGGGCAAAAATCAAGCGATACTTCCTCTTGTAAAGAAAAAGTGATACATCGCTTTGAATGGTCGCTGTGGTATAACCTTTGCTTAGCTTCCGTCCAAACTGTTCATTCTGACGAAGGTCAAGCTTTTCACTCCACCTTAGACCTACAGTTTAACGTGGAATCCGAACCACGCCCCATCAGCAGCCCAACGTCTTGACCACTAGGCCACCTAGGCTACCCATTTATCTACCAACCACTTTCTTTATTGTGTGAAAGGATGAACAGCTGGGTTTTGCTGCGCGCCGGCTGCCGTCGGGTCTCGAACCCGGGGCCGATGGATTCGTAGTCAGCGACGCTAACCACTACACCACCGAGGCGTGGCTCCATGGTAAACACCTTCGACTGTTCATTGATAATTATTATCGCATTATGACCTAAATACTAAGTGATAATGAGGTCCATGTTTAGTGATAAATGACCAAGTGCAGTCACGCTAAAGTGTTCAAAATGTTGAAGAAATGGGGGCCAAGATTATCAAAGCAGCGGGTTTTTTTTTTTTTCGGTAATATATAAGGTTGTAACATATATTCTGCTCAATTTTTTAGTTCATTCAGAACAAAAATTAAATGACTTATAAGGACAAATTAATCATCAATATAATTCCCTTCTTTTTCTATAACCTCCTCCCACCTGTAGAAAAGTTTTTTTATGCCACGTTAGAAGAAATTCCTTGGTTTTGAGTTAAAAAAAAACGATCACTTCGTTTTCGATAGCTTCCCTGGATTGCAACTTTTGTCCATCAAGATGGTGTTGCAGGCTTCTGAATAAATGGTAGTCTGAAGGTGCGATGTCCGGAGAATAAGGTGGACGAGGCATTTCTTCCCAACCAAATGCCTCCAATTGGGCAGTGGTGATTCGAGCAGTCGTTGGAGTTGTTGGCAGTAGACTTCAGCTGTGATTGTTTGGTTATCTGGCAGAAGCTGAAAATGAATAATTCCTTGCATATCCCACCAAACGCATAGCAAAATTTTCTTTGGATGGGGTCCATTCCTTGGCTGAGGTTCAGGCTTTGTTTCACGGCTAAGCCACTGATGTCGACGCTTAATATTGTTATAGAGGGCCCATTTTTCATCCCCATTGACGATCCGATTCAAAAAAGGTGCCTGCAGTTGCCGAGAATACAGTGATGTGCGAATATCGATTTGATGTTGAAGATTCGCTTGAGACAAATCATGCGGAACCCATTTTCCAACCTTCACTACTTTTCCTAACATCTTTAAATGACTATGAATGGTCATATGGCTAACGCCGAGTTACAGGCCAAGTTCTCTTACAGCTACCTTGGGTTTTCCTCCACTGTTGCTTTCAGCAATTCTTCATCTAACTCATTTGCTCGTCCTGTTCGTTGATAATTAATCTTTCAGACTGAACTCTCCATTTCTGAACTTCTCAAACCATCTCCTACACATCCATTCGCTCACAACATTATTTCCATAAACTCTCTGAATGTTTCTTGCAGGTTTACTAGCGTTAGATCCTTTATGGAACTGATACAGCATCACATGTCGAATATGCTCTTTCGTGGGCTCCATGTTTTTTCAATTACTGTAATATCGTAGGGGTGGTTGTAACTGTATGAAAAACACCAGAGAAAATATTCATTAGCCTAAGCCTACACTAGCCTAAGTCATTCTGTATCGTGACAAAACATGTGCGAACCTGTCGCCGCGTGTGTTTTGCAACATTTCTAAAACTATTTCACATTATCTTGAGGTTATTCTATTATCTATCGTCCGTTTTCTAATCGAGCAGAATTTGTTAAAACCTGATATATACTGTATATATATATATATACACACACTAGCGGAGCGACCCGGCGTTGCCGGGGTGGATGTTGAACGCTATAAGCTAACGAAAATATCACGACTTAACCTAACCAATCGTCAAGGGTGTACAATTAACCTAACCGGGCATTCATTTAACCTACTCAGGTATTCAATTAATCTAATCGGGCATTCAGTTGACCTAACCGGGCATTTAATTAACCTAATCGGCATTCAGTTGACCGAACCGGGCATATACTGTACATTATATATATATATAATATATATATATATATATATATATATAGCGTTCAACATCCACCCCGGCAACGCCGGGTCGCTCTGCTAATTTTTATTATATGTGAAGCTCAAGATTTTCATGACTGTGTTCTTTTCTATAGTTTTATTGACCAAATAATTAGTCATGAAAATCTTAAGATTCAGAAATCTTGACACAATGTGAAGCTCAAAATTTTCACGGCTGCGTTCTTTTCTGTAGTTTAATCGCGGTGCTAGGGCCTTCGGGCCCAGTAATTTTAAATATTTAATTTATCAACATCCAGGTGCACAACCTGGGGACCTAATCAATATGTGTGTGAAGTTTCATGTTTGTAACTGCTTCCATTTTGGAGTTATGACTGGAACAGACAGAAACACACACGTCCTTTATATATATATATATATATATATATATATATATATATATATATATATATATATATCGGGTGATTCCAAGTGATCTTCCCGATTTTAAACATTTATTATGAAAAAAACTAACAAGGCTACAGCGAAAAGCAAGATGTACAAATAAAGAAGAACTCAAAAAGTTTTATTTACAAGCTATTGAAGTTCAGTATGAGCTCTTTTTGTGGTTTCTTTTGAGGTTACAAGATTCCTGAATGATCGTTGGATCGGGCGTGGGGGCCCCATTCCTTGGCCGGCTCGTTCCCCCGATCTAACCCCCCTTCACTTCTTCTGGTGCTATGTCAAAAATGAAGTTTTTTTTCCACCAATGTCAACAACTTTGGAACATCTGAAGGAAAGCATGCGTGAGGCTGTTAGAAAAGTTCAGTATGATATGCTACAAAATGTATGGAGGGAAACAAAATACCGCTTTGATGTCTGCAGAGCCACAAAAGTAACTCATATTGAACTTCAATAGCTCGTAAATAAAACTTTTTGAGTTCTTATTTATTTGTATGTCTTGCTTTTCGCTGTAGCTTTGTTAGTTTTTTCATAATAAATGTTTAAAATCGGGAAGATCATTTGGAATCACCACCCAGTATATAGAGTGGCGCTCATAAGTAATCGTACAGAGAAATAGTTCAGTTATATTCGTCCTTATCTTTTATACCATGCATACGATAGTTATGAAAAGTTTAACGTTTGTTTGGAAAAAATTAACAAATAAGCAAAAGTTTTCGTACATTTATTTACAAAATTACTTCATATTTTGTGTCCCCACCTAAGGCTTGAAGAATTTAATTTTTTATCAGTAGTTGGCTGTTTATTGATTAGAAACTGTTGGCAATTCTGAATTCTAGAATTTTCTCTGAATCTTCATGAAAGACGGATGACAGTATAAACCATTAGTAAACAATGGGTCGTCGTAATAAAGAGCTGTCTACAGCTCTTAAGAGATCTGTAGAGGTCAGTCAGAGAAATTCCTTTCCTCACCGTTCGCAGATATCTGGCAATCATCAGTAATCGAAAACACACGTGGTTTCCAAGGAGAGAGAAATAAAAGGACGCTTGGTTTCCCCAAAAAGACCCGCGAAAAGTTAGCGTCTTACGAGCCTATATAAGCCAGAGTTCACTGAAGCTCTTTCTCACTCTGCTCGTTATTTCTCGTGAATCTCACGTAGCGCCGCTTTGACCTCAGCCAGCCTCAGTCCTTCAAGCCACACCTCAACCATATAAGAAAAGAATCAACACTTGAGGCGACTCTACAATTTCATCCTGCAAGAAACAACATCACTGCTGTAGCCGTTTCCGTTGGCCCCTTTTTCAACAAATCTCTATCGGCCCTCATCACTCATCCTCTCGCCGGTAAGGCCATTCCGCCTGCAGAAGCAATCCTTCGAATCCCAGGTCCCTAAACCTTCTAGTAGGCTACGAGCCACAAACCTCATTTTGCTCGTCACTCATTCTCTCACCAGAATTCGATCGGCGTCTGTTCAACGAGTATCTCATTCAAGCCCTCAGTACATCGTCCTGTCGGTAGGCCTACAGTCTCCAAAGTCATCTACGGCGAAACGCAATAAGGTCAAACCGTCACGTAGGTTTCTTCACTCTACAGAGTTATCCAGCATCGCGGTAAGCTTCTTGTCGGCCCTCACTCGGCCTACAGTATTTTGTTACGTCGTGCTTCCACAAGCTCTGCCTAATCGCGTAGGCCCTAAAAGTGTCTTCATTACCGTTTCAAACTATAACTTTCTTGTTAAATCCGCAGTAGGCCTATTCAAGTGTTGTACCAATACCGTAATTTTGTATCACTCTGTTATTGTGTTCATTCGTATAACTTACTTAAATGCATCCGATTGTTTATGTCCTATTTTATGCACTTCATTCTTAACGACCTAATCCATTTACTGTACCAACCGTACTTGCATTATTTCAGTTATCAATAGGGTTCATTATTTATTCTGTGTTCACCTCTGCATATCTCATTAGCCTACCTGAATTAGTGTACTTACTTAATAATTAGACTGTATAACCATTCCTTATTGCTAAGAATCAGTCATCGTTAGCATAGCATAAATGCCGTTATTGAATTGTTAATCACTATAAATACCGTTATTGAATTGTTAATCACTATAAATACCGTTATTGAATTGTTAATCACTATAAATACCGTTATTGAATTGTTAATCACTATAAATACCGTTATTGAATTGTTAATCACTATAAATACCGTTATTGAATTGTTAATCACTGAACAAATAACTGATTTATTTTCCTAATTAAACACAAAATAACCAAGTAATTTCTCTCTCCTTATTAAGTATTGTTTGCTTGGGGTGTACGCCCAAGCTGGTGACCCTAATTATTCATTTCAATTTTATTCAGATATTATAGTAAGCCTACTTTCTTAGCCACATCAAATCGGTATTCCGTAGGCCACTATAGATCTGTTATTGCTGCATACGAGTCTGGAAAGAGTGAAACTAATTTTTTTTTTATTTGTTAAATTTTTCAAAACGAACAGTAAACTTTTCATAACTATGTACTATGTAGTAATGTCTAATTAAGAATTAAATGTTTGTTTATAAGAATTTAATAATGTTCAATTAAGTTTTATTAAATAAGAAATAAAAAATGGTTGTATAAAAATTATAAAATACGATTTGGCAACACTAAGAATCGGCCCAAGCGGGACGAGAGAGAGAAATGCCCAAAAAAGGGCAGTCATCGGATGGCCTTGGGTTTAAGAAGGTGTCTTTTGGTGTTAAGATGTTTTGTGTGAATTTAGAATATTATTTCGTGTCTCTCTCCGACTAAAATGTTAACGTTAAATTCCCCCCTCGCATTACCCCGTTTAACTAAGTGTTTTCGGTATAAATAAAGTTAGTAAAATGTTAATAAGCGTATAATGAACCCCACCGGTCTCCCTTGCATTGTTTGAATGATAACGGCTTTCCATTCGGTCATGCTACCCGTATTCATAAAGTACAGCGAAAGCGAGTGAAACGAATGTAAAGAGAATGATTAATGATAGAAGAGAAATGAATAGAAAGTAAAGTAAATAAATACCAAAAGCAAATAAGAAAGGCTAATAAAGATATTTACTACAACTATCCTACGGACAGTACAAAAGATAAGAACGAATATAACTGAAATATTTTTCTGTACGAATACTTATGAGCGCCTATATATATATATATATATATATATATATAGTGGACCTAGTTTTAGCCGTTTAAGGTGATAATGATTTAATTGTATGCAACGATTGATTAAGGCAATGACTGACTGATTTATAATGATAGGCTGGGTTAATAATTTATGATGTAATACAGTATCACCGATTGGAATGAATGGTTATTTGATTAGGTCCACCATACTATTGGAAGTGACCGAAATGGCAGCGAGGTCACCAGCTTTGGTTTACGCCCAAAGCAAATTAATATTAAGGTTATGAAAGACACCTTACTTTTGTAGTTTATTATGAAAATAAATCCGTTATTTTATTCACTGTGATATAACAAAGAATTGACAGTAATTAATTGGTAGTTTTACGTTATGCTTATGGCATAGGCTTAGCTAATAAGATGAAATGTTAATAGCTTAATTGACACCTAATAAATAATGTAATACTCATCGATGGTATGTAAATGGCATGCGACATGTAACATTGAATAGGCCTAGTTAATGATATAAAGAATGCACGTGCGTTTGGTACATTGAATGGAAAACATGACACTGATTAAGTAGGCTAAATGATTGCATGGATGCACATAGAATAATTGATGTGGCCTAATAATAATGGATTGAAATGCTTGCACAGTATCATTTATATATAAGAACATCATGTGATGTTAAATGATTACGTCAAGAGAATATTTAACACACAAATATGACTTGAACATAATGACGGATGATACGCGGAAACAACGGTATTGAAATGACACTTGACTTGGATGATAGGCCTACTGCGTTATTAACGGGAGTCAATGGACGCGTGATTACACACTTTGGGAGTATAGCCTACCGTTCGGTGGTAGGCTAATGTTGGCTTCAAGAGTACTTACGAATATGATGTACTTAGCTTAGGGCGATGTAAAAACTTGAAGGCGGGCTGAAGACGAAACTATTACGCAGATTCTAGTTGTTGTTGTCCGTTAAGCCTCTTGAGATGATGGATGTAGGCTTTGTGGAGGCCTGAGGTGATGTTACTTCTCGAGGTGCAGGCTGGCCTTGTGATATTGCAGGCGTAGGCCTGTGGTGCGGAAGATATCTCGAGGAACGTGGAGAAACTTGAAGGCCGACCCGGCAAACCGCAGGCCCGAAGTGATTCCGGTTGGGCCTCGAAGGATTACTTCTGCAGTCGGTCTGTAGATCTTACTTGATGATAACTGTAGGCCTTGAAGAAAGTAGCGGGCCTAGCCTCCGGCCGAAGCCGGTAGGCGGTTGAAGAGGTGGTATCGTACCGAGTAGTCGAACGAAATGGAAGCGCCAACGAAGTGAGAGAGAGTGAGCGTGGATGCTTTCTTTTATACGCAATTCCTGTGACGTAGAACTTCACGCCAATTATATTAAGACGCCTTGTAAGCGCGTCCTTGGGTTGATAAAAACTTACTTTCGCGCCTTGGGAAGGAAACAGACTTTCCATTGTTTGTTAGCCCACGTGTGTTCCAAACTGTTTTATGGTAGCGTGGAAAGAAAGTATGTCTGTCGATTTGTTGGTCTATTTCTTGTCGATCCGCTACATATATATATATATATATATATATTATATATATATATATATATATATATAATAGACTCAGAATGGTCCCCTGACATCTTTTATGTTACACACAGACGTGCACGGAACAAGGAACTCTTCTGGCGAAAATTAAATCCACTGTAGTTCGAATAAGTAATGGTAAATTTTTCCAGAAGAGTTCCTTGTTCTATGCACGGTCGGTGTGTAACATATATACTGTATTCTAGTTTTCTTTTGTTTCCCTTTCGAGATTATTCCTCACTTCGTTTTCTTTTATAAATAGAAAATGTTCTGAGGGATTGTTATTATTTTTTTTTAAATGGAAGCGAAAATGAGTTTTCAATTTTGTAATGCGGTTTTTTTTTTCAGTTTTTTCACCGTTTTTCTTGACGTTTTAATTTTTTGTTATGTGATGAGAGACTGCTGAAGACTCGTCGGCGCCTTCTGACTTGTCATACAAGACGTTAGTTTTGCGAAAAAAGAAAATTATTTAAAAAATAAAAAAAAAATGATGGCCAAGAATAAAATTACACTGAAAATGAATGAAGTCTCGTTTTAATGAATAAAATAATTCATAAAAGAAATATTAATAAGTTACCCATTTAAGATGAAAAGTTTAAAAGAAAATCATGAAATATAATTATTATGTAATAAAATATAAATTCTTATCTCTTGAAGAAAGGGACATAGAAGCCAGACTCTCCTGTGTCCATGGTTTAGTGCGTAACAGTTTCTCTATAAGCGAAATGAAGAAAATGAGGTCGGGGGTTTGACTCTCGGTGTTGCTAGTTAATAATATGGCCAGACGTCCGGCTTTGGGTGTCTCTATATACCGTCTGGCTTTATTATTTCTGAGTCGGACGCGGAAAATCCTGGCTATTGCTTTGGTATACTTGTGAAGTTGTGACTGTTTGGAGGTGCTTTGCTTTAACATTGTTCTTGTTACTCAGCTTTACGAAGGTAGTTACAAGACGAACCAATCCCTTTCGAGTCTAGCGGTTTCTTTTAATCTCCATTCTTCAATATTCAGCCGCACTTCTGCTACTTGAAGTTTGAATTGGAGTTAGTGTTTAACTAACCCCTGGGAAGCAGCAGCCAGGAAGGCTATGTCTTCCGGGGAAACTTCCGATCGAAACTCTCTTCTGATAGTTCTTCCTTTAAAGAACGTTATCCTACTTGGTCCTATTGAACGTAAATAAAAAATCATCACCATCATTTTCAATGTTTTCCCTATCCTCTTCAATATTATAAAATATTTGTACATTTTAATGTGTTTTTAAAATATTCAGAATTATATAGACAGTTTAGTGGCCAAAATAAGTGGGAAGGTAATCGTAATTTTTCTTATTTCTTCCCTGCTACATATGTCCGGCTTCTTCGAGTTACAAATCTGGTTACCTTTATTGATTAATAAGTGCAATGGGCCAACTTCGTCACCTTCGCCTGGCTTGAGCGATGTATCAGTTTCTAGCCGTCCGTACACTGTTGTGGAGATAATTTTCCCATAGGAAATATATTTTTTTTTTTAAATTTAAAGAAATTATTCTGTTTCTAAATTAAGATATTGATTTGTTAATCTATAATATTTTATAAATTTGGTTTGATGCTTGCAGTAACTATCTGGCAACCTTTTTTGATAAGCCTAATGACTCTCTCCAGTGTTGCCAAATGTATAAATTTAATAAGACGACACCTAAATTTTGAATGGTCCCTTGCAAAATTTTAGTCTAATAATCTCTCATGAACGTGGCACCAGGGTAGTTGACACCCAGGGAAGGGAGTGCCAGGCATGCCCAAAGGCAGTCGGTCACTGAATGCTCTTAGAGAGAGCTCGTCCGTAAAACCCTCTTAAACGAGTGTAGTGAGAGCAAATTCAAATTTCCCTACGACTGCCTCATTTTTATCCTTCTGATGAACGTCAAATGATTCTTTCTCTCAGCACATCGAGAGAAAGGAACCCCGATCGAAGGGCATGAAATTATTCGAAAACATAGTCAGATTGGAATCGGCCTCGAAATAGAGAGAAGCGGTATACACTTCTCTTGTCGATGCAACGAACCGACATACCGAGTCCTCATTCATTTCTTTGCACTGTTTATCAGTAGCCTTACTTACCTATTCATGAAACTCTGTTCACACTATCGTCAACAATACAAACTTATCATAATTAATATCGTCCCCTTGACTGACACGCATGTTGACAGACATTTGGCGAGATGTAGAGTGCAGATTGGATGCGTGTCGAGTTATAAATACTGCACATATCGAGATTGTCTAACTCCCTAAAATAATTTATTGGATGTAACTTTCATATATATATGTATATACAGTATATATATATATATATATATATATATATATATTATATATTATATATATATAATAGAGAGTGGGAGGGGATCGCTAAGTCAGGGAAAATCTCCAAGAAATGATTGAAAATTGCCTAAAATCTGAAGGTTAAAAATGATTGGCGAAAATTTACTTTTTAAAATTTTTTTATTCCAATAAAAAAACAAAAACAAATGAAGCCTCATTTTTATTCAGTTATTTTTTCAGAGAATAGATACAAAAGGAGGTTAGTAGCCTTCAGGTCCACCTTACCCACCCCAGTTGGAGGGGAGTGTAATATATATATATATATATATATATATATATATATATATCGTGTAGTGTCTTCTTTCCTTCTCAAATGTGTTCCATCTATCAGACTCATAAGAAACTGTTATACATTACCCTCGGGGGTCTAGTAACCATAGCAACGAGTCTTTCCAAATTAATTTCCCCCGCAGAAGGGGATTTCTCTGGTTAATTCCCGAATTTATGAAAGCTAAGATCAGGTGTTGTAACGTGTCTGCTTCTTTATCAAACTCCATAAATCCACGTACAAAACACAATAGAGGAAAGAGTCTAACAGTTAAGCTACCAGAAACTCGCAAATTAAATCACTCCACCCATGTAGAGTACGAGCAGCTCGCAGTATCATTGCCAAGTATATAGAGGGTTAACGTCCTAACGAGGCGTACTTGCGTGGCTCATCATCAATAAGCAATAATGCTTCGTGTTGCCATAATTCAATGAGTGGTCAGATTCATAATCGCTTCGTTTATCATCATTTTCACCAGAAGCAAGATGCGCCACAAGTTTGTGTTTCTTCCGCAAGGCAACGCAATTTACCCCTTTCTAATCGCGTATACATTCATATTACCTCAAACCTGCTCTACACAAACTGGACCGAGAACTTGGAAAATTTGATATGGCGAATATTCTATTTCTACAGTCTTGTAGAATGTTTGAAGCACTAAGTTACTATTGACTGTATTCCCCTGTATTATTAAACTAAATAAGAAATAAAACCGTATATTTAACAAACCAATTCTCCCTCATTACCTAAACTGTACTAGCTATAAATGTGTCTTAATAAACTGTACGTTTCTAATGTCTGTTCAACGGGATTTATGGAATAAATCGTATAAAGACTTCACCAATAGTAATTAGTGAAAATGGTCAAGAAATGGAACAAGGCTCAGGCCAACTAATGTAGCCCATTACCCTAATTCCTTTATTATTATTATAACCAACATCATTGGTAGTCGGAGCCCAGAACTTAGTGTTTTCGAGAACACTAATACAATATTATATAGGTTAGTTTATAATAAAAATGCAATATATATATTCACCTTTCGATAAGATGAAAATGCAATAATGGTTTGTTCCAATAAAACAAAAACCTAACCTGGTATAACCTAACCCGTTCTAGCGTAACTCAATACAACCCCAAATATTAACATTATCCTTATATTTAGTCGACATTATACTAACACACTAACACACTAGCACACTATACCACCGATGTTGTACGCTCACTATCACATTATCCTCATACTGTAATCACCACAATTAAAAAAATGTAAATGCTTCTTAAATTTCGCCCTCCCCTCCCCTAATTACACACACAAACACACTTCTAGTATGAAGGATGACGTTGTGCTTGAATCTTTCAACTTTGTTTATCTTCATTTATCTACAAAATAAACACACACACACACACACACACACACATATATTGTCAGTAGTGACAGACGAACAAAATGAATTCTGAAAAAGAAAAAAAATGTATACAGAATAGATCACTGTTTACCATCAAGATGTTCGGCTCAATAAATGTTCGCCCCCCAGACGTTATGTTTCTTGTAGCTTTTCTGAACCCGAGAGGCGGATACGGTTATATACAGTATAAGCTTAATGCAGAGAGGTCATCCAAATACTTATGGTATTTGTCAACCCTACCGCATACATACAACCTCAAACTGTATCTTGACTCGTTAATATATATATATAGGATTCGAACCCGGGACCTTTGACTCGTAGTTGCGGGCGCTGACCCCTAGGCTACGACAGGATAAATTAATACAATCTGGCATCACCTGAGAGAAACAATAGCGCTTTCAAGTTCAGAAGTGTTTTTTTTAACGCGTTCAACCTCTGCACTCCGACCAAATGGACGACATTTCATTCCGATTGCTTTGACAACACGAAAACAGCAGACAAATGGAAATAAATTCGTGAGTACACGATAGGTAGGTTGTGTTAGCTCTTATCCCGTCTATCTTGTCTTAGCCTAGTGGTCGCGGATTCGAATTGTGGAGGGAGATCGTATTCATAGGCAAGAAATGCGCGTACTCAAACCTCTTTCCATATACACACACACACACACCTTGATTAACCTTCCGCCCGAATTGTTCATTCTGACGAAGGTCAAGCTTCTCACCCCACCTTAGACTTACAATTTAACGTGGAAAACGTACCACGCCCCACCAGCAGCCAACTGTCTTAACCACTAGACTACCCACTGAGTACCCAGGGTACCCATTTATGTACCAACAAATTTTTTTTTTCTGTGTGTGGGAGGATGAACGGCTGGGTTTTGCTGCGCGACGCCTGCCGTGGGTATCAATCCCGGGGCTGATGGATTCGTATTCAGTGACGCTAACCACTAAACCATCAAGGCGCATACATTATATATATATAGGGTGGTGCAGAAGTCAGGAGTCAAAAGTCAGGAAAAACTTATTTTTTCCGTTCTATATATCTGCCACTATTTTTAAATCAAAATTACTTTTTCAGTTAAAAAGTGTATAATTTATGTAATGACCCTTTGACTCCAGACTTTTGTGCCACCTACTCGAATTAGTGCAAAAGTCAGGAGTTGAAGGATCGTCATTGTATAAATTATAACATTTTTAACTAAAAAATTATAAATTATATATTTTTTTAAGTGAAATAATTTTTATTTAAAAATACAGTAAACCCTCGTCCAACGTGGGGGTTAGGTTCCTCGAGAACGGCGCGTTAGGTAAATCCGCGTTGAACAAACTTAATACCTTATGCTTATGGGATAAATGGGGATACGTGAACGCGGCCGCGTAGTCTCCCATTAATACTTAGATACGTAGATTTTTTATTCACACATAAATGAATTTCCCTTCCTATATTCTATATGAAATAAGAACATAATAAAATCATAAACATAATGATATTTACGTATGATAAATAAAAATATCTTAAATGAAAATAGCACGCATCTTTTCTTCACTCTTTCGGATGGTGCGTATGGTAGACTCATTCACGTGATACTCGCGGCCAAGTGATGTTATGCTTATACCACCACGCAACTTATCTAGAATCTTTATTTTTTCGGCTAATGTCGTAACCTTATGACTTTTCGGTTAATATGAGTTTTATCGCACTCAGAATATCAAAAGCAAATATAATTATAAAATATTAAAGCATAATTTTCTCATCATTTTCATATAAGTCACTATGCTCGCAGATGCGTACTTAACAAATTATGTACATTTGAATATTATGACATTTTTGCATTTTTTTTCCCGCCCTTCCAATATTTTGATTGGTGACGTCATGAGAACATGATATATGAGCTACACTTTTTAAGTTCTTAGGCCTTTTAAGTTGCTAGTCTACTTCTGTTAGTTTTTGATAGATGTTTGTGGCGATGACATGTGAACGGTGCGAATATTATTTTGAGGATTTAATATACGAAGTGCATTCTAATGACTCCCGAGCATAGGTTAGCCAGGGTTAGGCTAGGTTAGCCAGGGTTAGGCTAGTTTAGCCAGGGTTAGGCTAGGTTAGCCAGGGTTAGGTTAATTAATACCAAAATACATTTTCCTAGTAATATTTGATGTGTTTTGCTTAGATTTTGACTTCCATTTCCCTTGAAAATGAGCCAAACTTCAAAGTACTATACTTTTTGGACTATAACTTTGTTGGATCTCATTTCCGACGGAAATGGAGGTCATATTTGAACAAATCACATCAAATACTACTATAAAAATGTATTTTGGTGTGTAAAATGACTGAGTTACTTAAAACACATAATTACCGACTTTTCTTCTCTTCACTATTACTTGCGGATGCTTTACGTTTTGGTGCCATACTGCTGTCTAAGGGTAATAGCAAAACAACGGCAAAATACGACAAAAACAATACAACACAACTTCACTGAACTTAACGCGGTAGCGGGACTGAGACAAAGGGTGATGCGAGGGATGACGCGAGAGGGAGGGAGATGCGGAAGTGTTGGAGAGTGTAGGAGAAAACACTAGAGCGCGCATTGGCACGCGTACAGTACTACTGTATTAGAGCGTGTTTGGCGGACCGTGTTGGACGAAGGTTTACTGTAGTGACGTCCACAGAACGGAAAAAAATCAAATTTTTTTTGTCTTCTTTGGCTCGTGACTTTTGCGCCACCCTCTCTATATATATATATATATACACACACACACACACACACACACTTTTGTTTTATGTGGAGTGGAGCAGGTGTGTGAATTTGATTGGTATGAAGTAATACTGGACTTTATCTCATATTTCCTCATTTTATTGTGGCGAAATTGCACACAGAATGACAGACAAACAGAGAAAGATAAATAGAAAAAGTAGAAGGACAAAAATTACAGATACAAGTGCAAATTGAATTGCCAACGTTGCTATTTAACAGCAATGAGAAATATATTTAACGAGAGATAAAGGAAACATATGGAATGTAACCGGGGATAACCAGGCGTGCACCTCTTGAGGAAGAAAAATGATTTATATATATATATATAGCTGCTCCCACTGCAGAGAATTTAGAGAGGTACAGAGAGAGATGTAGAGAAGTGGAGAATGCATGTAAAGAAGCAAAGATAAGTCGAATAGAAAGTTTATGCGAGAGGTGTGAAAAGTTACAGAACTGGAAACCGGACCATAATGTATAAAACAGCGAAATAAATAACATAGAAATGGAACTCAGAAAAGAATATAGTGAAAGATGAGAGAGGTCAGAAAACAATCTTGGTGGAGGAAACAAAGGATTTGGAGAGAGCATTACGAGGGAGTTTTACAGGGGGAAATCCCTATGGTAGATGGAAGAGAATATCCGGAATTACAGGTGGAAAACGGGAGAGAAACTACTCTTCATATACTAATGGAAGAAACGGAGCAGCAGCAACTGGCCTCCCTACCAAATGGAAAGGCCTCAGGAATTGACGGCGTGACGGCAGAGTTGCTGAAAGCGGGAGATAAAATAGCTACCTGACTGAATAACTTAAACCAGTGAATTGTAGATGGTGGAAACTTACCGGGAGACTGGATAAACAACGTAATAATACCGATACGTAAGAAAGGGGATAAAGCAATGCGTGGTAATTACAGACCAGTGAGTCTGCTACCACAAGTCTACGAGATACTGGTGAAGATTATCCAGAGGAGAATGCGACAAAAGGAAGACATTTTGTTAGGAGAGGAACGGGCAGGATTTAGACCGGGCAGAGGCACATCTGATCAAATATTTAATGTATGCCAACTGACAGAGAAAATGTGGGAATATGGCAAAGCGGTATACTGTGTTTTTATAGATTTTCGACGGGCCTTTGACTCGGTGTGGAGAGGGGGATTGTACCAGGTTCTGATGCGTTTTGGCTTCGAGGAAAATATTGTTAATTTGATAAGAAGATTGTATGAGAATACCAGAGCGAGAGAGGAAGGGAAAAATGACAACTGATGACTTCAGAACTAACCAAGGAGCGATACGGGGATGCCCGTTGTCACCCCATCTCTTCAATCTGTTCCTGGAGATGGTGATGGGGGAGGCGCTCGGTGACTACGAAGGAGGAGTGAAAATCGGAGGTGAATACGTAAGCAATCTAAGATACGCGGATGATATAGTACTGATAGCAGAGAGAGCGAAAGAAATATGAGAAATTACTACTAGGGTGGAAGAAGCATGCGTAAAATACGGGCTAGAGATAAATTTAACTAAAACCAAGACAATGAAGATAGGAAGGACGAGAGAACGGATGGCGCTGGCGTTGGCGTCGGAAATAATAGAGCGGGTAGAGGAGTTTAAATATTTAGGAATGAGGTTCACGCAAAATAGAGATGATTTTAAAGCGGCGCGAGAGAGAATTAAACTGGGGTATGTGGCGATGAATAGACTCACCAAGATATGGAAAGACGACAATGTCAGTAGAGCGCTAAAGATTAGATTATACCAGGCAATAGTGGTACCAACGGTTTTATATAGTTCGGAGTGCTGGACGATGAAGTTAAAAGAAAGGAAGTAGTTATTATCGTTGGAAATATATTGTCTGCGCCGAATTTGTAACATCCGCTGGTACCCTACCACAGACGAACAAATGAATATATAAGGGAAGTGACTGGCGTTAAATTTACCATAGTAGACAGAGTGGTGAATGCGCAGAGGAGGTGGTACGGTAGCCCTGTTCAAAAATCAACTTTTTCTTATTTTCATAGGTTTCTGTACTTTTTCCCATGCTTTTTGACCTGAAAAGGCCGAAAATCACAACCATTTTGACCTAGGTTGTTGGGAAGCATTGCCGCATGGAGCTTTAAGTTTTCTGCCTTGAAATCGGCCAAAAGCACCAGTTCCGGGGTCCCTTGAATCATGTTTTGCACTATAACTTTTTATCTAAACAAGATAGAGCAACAAAATAGGCACCAAATTAAAGTGTTTTTAATCCTCTTTCTAACTTATACAATTATGATAGTCTTGGAACAAGAAATGGCACATTGGTACATACAAAGATTTCAGAAATATCACAAAATTCGTTTTCTCACACTCAAGGCAGACAAGGCGCCTTATTCATGACACAAATTTGAGATTAACATTTTGTCACAAGTCTAATCGATCAAGAAGTGAAAGCATTACATGATGATTAATTTCATAATGACATTTACACAGTCAGTTGTTGAGAGTTTGTTTTTGAAGCTGTCAAAGCGGCGTCTGTTGAACTCCACAGCTTGAAGGAGATAGTCCCTTTGCTTGGCATCTGTTGTTATGACATTTGCAAAGTCGCTCATCATCTTGACACCACGTTCAGCAATGTCATTCACCGCTTTCAGATTCTTAACATAGTCCAACGCTTTTCTGTAGTCCTCATTCTGTGGCCAAGACGTGACAGGTTCCAGAAGCCACTCGGATCCAATGTTCAGTGTGTCCAGCAGGAAATGTGATTCTGGGCCAATGAGATCAACCAGGGTGGTCTTAGCTGTGACTCTCTGGAATAGAGGCTTTCCTGTTCTGAAGCTGTCTGGCTTCTCAGTGGCATGTAACTGGGCAGCAATGTCGTGCTTCAATGTGTCACTCAATCTACTGCTGAACAGGGCAAATGGCACGACTTCCTGCGTCAGGTACCATTTGTGGTTTTCCATCTTATTAAGTACTGCATCAGCAAGCTCTGGGTCAGTTTTCTTGTACTTCAACATGTCCTGGATTAGACTTAGATCATTCACGGGAGCATCTGCAGCAGACATTGACATCATCCATACAGGAGTGTAGAACAGCGCAAGGAAGGTGTTGAGTCTTTCCAGCTTTGATACAGTGTCTTCGTCGTACTCAGTTGATCTGCAAACATCAGCATTTTCATGGAGTACAGGTTTCTGGCCATCCATCTGGCCTGATGAATGGCGCCTGGTCGACTCCAGTGATACCTCGAGGAGGCGTTCCTCCAAGAACACTGACTGTCAGTTCAGCCATTTCCCTGTAGTCGGCTCTTGGAAGCCTTTCTGCTGTTAGAATGTCTTGGAGTATTTCTTCACTGTTCTTCTTCTTTTCCTTCAGCCATTTGCTGTTGATAGCCAGCATCTTTGGGTTTTCCTTGGACAAGTCCGTCCAAACATCCTTCAGATGCTCAAACCAGGGATTATCTGGCCCCTTCACCTTCCCAAACAGCTTCTCCCAAACTGCTCCTACTAGGATTTCCAGGATGTGATGTCGACAGGCCAGATAAAACACCTTTTTGTTCAGCATTTTCTCTAGCAGTTTGGCAGCTCCTCTGTGAACTCCACTGTTACTGGATGTAGTGTCAAAAACAAGGGCAGTAACATTATCCGTAAGTTCCCATGTCTCCAGTAATCCATTGAAGCCTCAGCCTGAGCTGTGCCAGAAGAATTGTCGATGACAGGTACTCCCAATAACTTTCCTCAGTGTATGAAGGTGGACCAGACACTAGCACAGCTAAAGTCTCTGAGGTACTTCCAGGTTCACTGCCCAAGACATCTTTCAGCAACTTTCCATCCCAGTGTAAGGCAGCGTACTGTGGGGGTTTTCACAAAACTTGGACATGTGACTCTGGCTGATATTATACCTGGACAGCATTCTGTTGCGACGTGTTGTTGAGGTTGAGATGACGAAGTTATCCAGATCAGCCCCTCCAACTTTCAAGGTGGCAGAAACCATGGCAGTAATTGATTGTCTGATAAACCAAGACGATCAGCTGTATTGCAGATGACATCACATTCCATGACCTTCCTTGGAAACGTCAAAGTCACACTAGTCACAGTGTCTTGATGGTGAGAACATCCAGGACGAGGCTGATGGTAATCCATGTCCTCTGTGTTAGCGTCGTTGTCAGTTGAGTCACTCCAGGTAATGTCATCCACATGAACAACTGCCTCTTGTTCTGCTGCAGCTGTAAAATAGTACACATGTTAAGACAGTAATTGTTAAGTACATGCTAAATATCGCAATGGAGTAAAACTTAAAACTTTTTGTAACGTTCAAAGTAATTAGTTTTACCTTGTTCTTGTCTATGCTGCAGTCTTTCATTCCTCGCTGCTTGCTGCAGGGATCTGTCTCAAAAATCTTGTCATGACCAGACATATGACCTTTCCTCTCAGTCTTTTGGTCTTCGTAGAACTGATATCCTCATCTTTCTTCTCTCTGGATAACAGTCTGTTGTTCTGTATTTCCTGGATTGCATCTGGAGCTCCTATATCGAACAGGCTGTCTAATTCCAGCACAAATGCTCCTCTTTTTCCTCCAGGGTTACTTGCTCTTCCTTTGCTTTTCACCAGAGCACGATGTTTCTCATGTAGTTTAATGAAGAGCTTCATTGCGTTGTACTTGGTCATTGTCTTGATCCTAGCCATCTGCCAGAATGGGATGATAGATTCAACTGTTTCATATGCAAGGTCTTGAACCATGGGCCTCCCTGCATTTTCCGGTAAATTCTGAAGATTAAGGAAATACTGGAACGCCTGTCTGTTGGTGGGAAGCTGGGAAACACTGATAAAAGCTGAAGGGTATCCAACCAGGAAAGTTTCAGTGAGAGATCTGATAGATGGCCCAGTTGACACCTGCCTGTGGACAGTACGTGGAGGTTCTGAGATATCAACTGTGCGCCCACGGAGCTCCCTCAGCTCCTTGCTTAATGCCATTGTGAAGTTGTAACTTGTAGATGGTTTTCTAGATTCTGATTGAGTTTCTGTTGTTTCCTGAAAAATGATAGATAATTATTATTATTATTATTATTTATTTATTATTATTATTATTATTATTATTATTATTATTATTATTATTATTATTTATTAATTTTATGCTCTTTCATTTGATACCTAATTTGTTGCTCTATCTTGTTTCGATCAAAAGTTAAAGTGCAAAACATAATTCAAGGGACCCCGGAATTGGCGCTTTGGCCGATTTCAAGGCAGAAAATTTAAAGCTCCATGCGGCAATGCTTCCCAACATCCTAGGTCAAAATAGTTGTGATTTTCGGCTTTTTCAGGTCAAAAAGCATGGGAAAATGTACAGAAACCTATGAAAATAAGAAAAAGTTGATTTCTGAACAGGCCTAGACTGGTACGGTCATGTGGAGAGGATGGAGGAGGACCGACTTCCGAGAAGGCTGATGTACGGAAGAATAGGGGGATCGAGGCCCCGGGGATCCCCAAAGACGACGTGGCTTAAGACGGTAGAAAGAGAGAATCCGGGTTTAACCTGGCGCCAGAACAGATCTGGCTAGAGACGGGGCGCAGTGGCGAGATTACCGACGGGGGTGACTCATCACACGGGACCCCACCTGGAGACCTCCAGGTGGGAACTAAGTCATATATATATATTTATTTATTTAAATGTTGCAGTCAATCTGTAAAACCAGTCATTTCACGTAATGCCCTTAAACATAGGTAATACGCATTACTAACCTAACCTAACCTAACCACCCTAACTTAACCTAACCTGGTCTTCACGAAGTCGTCAATCGCTTAATCGAATTACGCGAAATACCTTGAATTTTTAGGCATTACATGAAATGATTGGGTTCACAGGTTGACTAACATAATTATATACGAACATAACAGTGATAACTGTAAGTCTCCCATCTCAATGGCCGTACGCAAAATTATCCTTATATTTTAATGCTGAACGCGAGGAAAAAAATAAATAAATAAATAAAGTACTAAGCAATGATGAGGACCAGAAATTGGTACAGGGCTCAGGCCAACTAATGCGGCCTATTGCGCAAACTTTTCATTATTATTACTAGCACGATCGGGATTCGAACCCTCGAACCTCAGTGTCTTCACTTCATTTTGAGGGAAACAGTGTTGCCAAATGAGTCACGGACGCTGCCAACAATTGTAAATTCTCTTTGAATGAATAAAAATACGATGGAAAAAAAAGCTTTCCTTAGTGTCAATCGCCGTATTGTATTATTTTACTCTTTTGTATTGCATTCTCTCTCGGTTTTAAATCATTAAAATTTATTCTTTTAAAATTTTAATTATTTTAATTATTTAATGAAATTTAAATTACTTATTTTTTTTAAATTTTAATTTAATTATTTTTTAAGGAACTGAATCGCTTTCAGTTTTGTTTGTTTACGTCTGTTGTACCTTTTTAAAAGTTTAATCGCATTTTATATTATTGCATTTTATATTATTATTTTACGCCTCTCTCCCACAGGGAGAGAGGCGTAAAATAATTACACCCTGAGGCTGCATATTACCAGCCCGTCGCCCCTCATATACCCTGCGGCTGCACATTGCTAGCCCGTGGCCCCTCATATACCCTGAGGCTGCACATTGCCAGCCCGTTGCCCCTCATATACCACATCGCTCCACTGTTTTTATATCCAGCGCGCGTCTTTCACCCTCCCAGATGTCCAGGCCCGCTGACCCAAAGCTTCCTTCACCCAATCCTTCCATCTCCAACTCGGTCTACCCCTCCCCCCCTTTCCCCCTCGTCTCCGACACGTAAATCCTCTTTAACATCCTCTCCTCACTCATCCTCTCCATATGCCCAAATCATTTTAACACCCCCCCACCTCTGCTCTCTCCACAAGACCCCTTCAACTCCCGTATATATATATATATATATATATATATATATATAATGCAGAAAGAGAGAGAGCAAACGAAGGGTAAATCTATTTGCAGAATTCAATCAGTGAATTCTAATTAAAATTCTATATTATCCCGGTCAGTCAATACAAGAATTCATCATCTGTAATTTCTCTCTCTCTCTCTCTCTCAGAGAGTAAAGAGAATTCGGAATTCTGAGCGTGCATGAAGTAGAATTATTTTAGGAATTATAAATTTTAGCCAACAGTTCGTATTTAATCTGAAGGAAGTGACATCTGTGGGTGTATTCCACTGTTGGTAGCACGCCAATGCTCTTTATTGGACGGAAGGAGAGTCCGTCTACTTTTCTGGTTACGTGAGTCAGTCACGCGTGAGTTAGTCACGAATTGCCACACGCATTCGTGAGATTGTAGTCATTATAAGGTCAGGAATGGAGAATCAAGATTTACGACTGATAAATTCATTTAACGATATATATATATATATATCGTAAAGAACGACGCTTGTATAGGAGATATTCCGCGCAAGACGAGAAAGAGAAAACAACAAATGAAAAAATGAAGTACCACCTGGGAAACGAACCCGGGATCTTCCGATTGCCGGTCAGACGCGATAACCACTACACCATGGACTTCACTCTTCCAAATGCCGTAATTCCTCTACATACTCGCAGAAACCAATGCCAATGCCAAATGGTTGTCGTTGCAGAGAGGTTGTTCGCTATAAAGAGGCTTTCCTTTGCCGATATTGTAGTGTATATTCTGATGAATTATATATATATTATATATATATATATATATATATATACTGTGTATATATATATATATAATGCACTTCAGTGGTGTAGTGGTTAGCGTCGCTGACTACGAATCTATCGGCTCCGGGATCAAGACCCGGTGACGGCAGCCGGTGCGCAGCAAAACCCAGCTGTTCATCCTTCCACACAATAAAGAAAGTGGTTGGTAGATAAATGGTATTTTGGGTGGCTTAGTAGTTAAGACGCTGGGCTGCTGGTTGGGCGTGGCTCGGATTCCGCGTTAAACCGTAGGTCTAAGGTGGAGTGAAAAGCTTGACTTTCGTCAGAATGAACAATTCGGGCGGAAGCTAAGCAAAGGTTATATAAGGATATATTTTGTAATATATCTGACTTATTTTGAAGCATTACGAACACCAGTTGTGGCCTACTAGAAAATCCACCATGGCCCACCGGTTGGGAACCTACATCCTCGCAGTAGCGGATTATAATGGGGGCAAAGGGGGCATTTGCCCCCGGCCCTAACAATGCTTAATCCGGCCCTGCGTCCTCGTCACTCTCCCTAGTGGAATCAATGCTTTATGAATAAATAAATATAAATTAAAAAAAAAATTCTCATTTTACTTAGTTAAATTCAAAACTGCATAAGATATATTACTTTTTTACTTAACCTCAGAAGGCCAGTGTGGGACCGCACACATAGCGACTAGTGTTGGTTTTACATAAACTCATAAAGGAAATTACATTCATAGGTTAAATTAAAAAATGTATTGTTACTAAGCAATAATAAAAATAAACTTACGTAAAATAAAAGACAATTTCCAGAAACGAATGTCCTTTTATTGTAAATAGGCCACGCTGGCTTTCTAAGGTTAAATTCTAAGCAGATAAAAATGACTTCTTTCACCTATAAAAAGACAAATAAAACGGTGTTTGGGCAAAATTTTCTTTTCAAACATTTTCACAACAAACAGGAACTAAGCAGGGTATGAGTTGAGAGAGTTACAAGGAGTTACAAGGAAAAGAAGTACCTCAAAAGGCCTTGCGGCCCATACCGAGGAGGTACCAATGGCAACGGGTGCCACGGAAAATTTTCTACACACTCAAATAGTGTGCAAGATTTGGTCTAACCTTTTCTTGAAATGATCCACAGAGGAACTGTTCACAACTTCTGAAGGTAAACTGTTCCATGTGTCACAGATCTTATACGTAAAATAATTCCCACACACACTAGTCCTAAACCGTTTCAAATCCAAGCCTCCGAGTTTCCAGCGAAAAAAGTTCAGGGCGCGTAAGCGTCGATTGTAGCCCATATGCCTAACGGAAGGGATTAACTTTGTGGCCCTCGCCTGCACTCGCTCCAGCCTCTCGATATCTTTCCTGAGGGTGGGCGACCAGAACTGCACAGCATACTCCAGGTGCGCCGAACCAGGGAATTGTACAGAGAGAGCACAATCTCCTTGTTCCGAAACTGAAATTGCCTCCTGATATAACCCAACAGCTTCTGGGCTTTCTTTTCCACCTCTACGTACTGTTTGGTAAACTTAAGGTCGCTGCTGATTAGCACACCCAAATCCTTTTCCAAATCAGTCACCTCGATATTGTTCCCCAACATCGAGTAGTCCGACTTGGGATTGGCGTAGCCAATGTGCATCACTTTGCATTTACCCAAGTTAAACGGCATTTGCCATTTTTCGGACCACTCTCCTATCCTACCTAGGTCGGCACGCAGTTCCTCGATTGCTTCGGGCGTCCCAACATTGGCCCCAAGCTTGGTGTCATCAGCGAATTTGGCGATCCGACTGACGATGCCACCGTCGATATCATTTATGTAAATGATAAACAACAGTGGCCCAAAGCCGAACCCTGAGGAATCCCACTAGTGACCGAGGCCCAACCCGAATTAACCCCTTTAATTACAACCCTCTGCCGCCTATTCTTCAGCCAGTTTTCAATCCACCTACCTATTTCCCCACCGATACCCAGCGCGCGCACTTTCGCCATTAGCCGGCGGTGAGGTACCTTATCAAAGGTTTTCTGAAAGTCGAGATAAAGTACAGGGTGTCCCAGAATTAACTATCTATTTCAATGAAATCGGACAAATTTTTTAAAAACACACTTTTATTTATGTTTATCATGTTTAATGTGTGTTAAAAATGTATAAATTTCTAATTTTTTTCATTTCTATCTGGTCCAATGAAAGACCGTCTGAAGTCATAGAATGGCAAAGAGACTCTCCAAAAGTTAACGTGTGGCTTGGAATGACCAAATCCAAAATTTATGGCCCATTCTTCTTTGCGGAAGCAACTGTAACAGGTACCGTCTACCTTGATATGCTTCAGCAGTTTCTCGAACCACAGCTTCTTGATGATGGCATTCTTGATAATGTTGTGTTTCAACAAGATGGAGCACCATAAATTTTGGATTTGGTCATTCCAAGCCACACGTTAACTTTTGGAGTCTCTTTGCCATTCTATGACTTCAGACGGTCTTTCATTGGACCAGATAATGAAAAAATTATGAAAATAAAATTATGAAAAAAATTTAGAAATTTATATATTTTTAACACATATTAAACATGATAAACATAAATAAAAGTGTGTTTTTAAAAAATTTGTCCGATTTCATTGAAATAGATAGTTAATTCTGGGACACCCTGTATATCAATCGCCCTACTCTTATCATACTCTCAACATGACGTGGAAAAACTCGAGCAAGTTGGTGAGACACGACCTATGCCGTCTAAACCCATGTTGGGAGTCCCCAAGCAGCTTGTACGAATCCAAATAGTCAACGATCCTATCCGCTATTATCCCCTCTAATAATTTACCTACAACTGAAGTGAGACTAATAGGATGATAGTTCCCTGGACTTTCGTGATCCCCTTTCTTAAAGATAGGGGTCACATTGGCCTCCCTCTAGTCACCAGGCACCTGGCCCGTCTCCAACGATTTGTTGAAGACTGTAGCCAAGTGGGGAGCCACTTGGTCGCGCACCTCTCGCAACACTCTGGGGAGAAACTGGTCTGGCCCAGGAGCCTTAAACGCGCTCAGTTTGTCTATTCTATCGGCAACGACTGTCGCGGTACATCGAACACTATCCAGGCCAGCACCTTCGTTCCTCACGCTTGCTCAGGGATGACGCGGGTGTCCTCCCTGGTGAATACTCCCGCAAAGTACTCATTTAGCACATTAGCGATGTCCGCGTCGGAGGTCCGCAGAACGCCGCTTCGGTCCTTTAACGGACCAATCATGCTTCTAATGGGCTTTCTACTATTAACATAACTGAAGAATTCCTTAGGGTTCCCCTTGCAGAGGCCTGCCACCCGTAGTTCCTCGTTACGTTTCGCTAGCCTAACCTTCGCCTTCACTTCCCTACACAGGCGGACATAAGCTTCAGTGTTCTCATGGGAACGATTGGCCTTCGCCCTCCTATACGCTACTTTCCTATTTCGGATAGCCGAAGCGATGTCACGATTGAACCACGTAGGCTGCGTTGAAGCAGGGGTGACCGGTTTTGAGGGTATGGCAGCAGACTGCAGCATCATAAACTCGTCCCGGAATGCACTCCACACTCCCTCAACATCGCCGCCGACCTCTAACCCCATCTCACCTACGCTATCCCGGAGGCTACCAAAGTCCGCCCGCGGAGATCGAGCTTACTGCCTCCCGAGTTACTACGCTTCACCCGAGGGACGCACACACGGAACCTAATCAGACCGTGATCACTCCTGCCCAACGATTCGTCAACGGTGAGGCCAGTGACGAGGTTGTCTTCGGTCGTGAATACTAAGTCTAGAACGCTTTCGCCTCGTGTAGGCTCATTGACCCACTGAGTGAGGAAGTTGTCATGAGCAAAGTTAACTAGCCTCCTTCCTTCAGCATCAGCAGTCCTGTCTTCCCATTTTATGCCGCGACAGTTGAAGTCTCCTAAAACTACACATACCCTATCTCCTAGCAGGCTACGGAGTTCGGTGTACAGGGCTGTATCCTCCTCGAGGAGATGCGGAGGTCTGTACACCAAGATTAACCTATAGTTCGTCCCTCCCACGTTCAGATCGACGCCAAGCAGCTCCCGTTCCGACCGGAACTGGCAGTCAACGGACTCAACGTGTCCCTGACGTATATTAGTACCCCACCCCCCTCCCCACGGGTGCTGTCTTTGCGAAACATTCTATACCCGGGAATTTCGAACTCCCCAACGTAGTCCCTACGATCAGTATGAATCCAGGACTCGGTGATAGCAACGATATCCTGATGCTAAGAGCGCCCGTAGCTCGCAAAACTTGTTCCTATTCAACCTAGCATTAAAAAGCATTGCACGGAGGGAGCCTTCCCTATTCTGACCGCCCCCTAGCACGACCCGTTTCCCGAACAGCCAGGGCTGTCGGGAGTTGAAGAGCCCCTCACTAACGAGGAGGCAACTTCCGCAGGAGCCTGAGCCCCCTCCAACGTGGAAGGAGGGTCACCCACCTGTACCTGGACGCACCTTTCAGTTGAAGGCACGTCCGCCACCGGCTCATCATCATCTCTCCCCGGTGGGGGCCCATCATCTCTCCCCGGACTCGACCTCACCATTCTGTATAGGTGCCGGTCGAGCACGCGCCTAGCACACCTTTACCCTTGTTATTGAGGTGGACACCATCCCTCTGGTAAAGGTCCCACCTACCCGAAAATGCGTCGAACGGGTCAATAAATCTCACGCACAGCGGGACGCACAAGTCTTGCACTCTCTCGTTGATGCCAATGACTTTACTGAGCGCGTGGTCACTGGCATTCATTCGCGGTAAAATACCCATTAACATTCCCCTGTCTGTCTTCAGTTTTAGATCATCCGCAAGAGACATGATCTCGGTGATGATCCTTCTGTAAGACCTACAGAAGGGATCATGAGTTACAAGGAGTTACAAGGAAAAGAAGTACCTCAAAAGGCCTTGGCCCATACCGATGAGGTACCACTGGCAACGGGTGCCAGGGAAATTTTTACACACACAAATAGTGTGCAAGATTTGGTCTAACCTTTTCTTGAACTGATCCGCAGAGAACTGTTCACAACTTCTGAAGGTTACCTGTTCCACGTGTCACAGATCTTATACGTAAAGTAATTCTCACACACATTGGTCCTAAACCGTTTCAAATCCAACTTCCAACCATTGTTGCGAGTTGGGTTATCATTTAACCCTTTACTACCCAAAAGGATAAATTTATAACCTTTCAAATACACACATTCATAATTTAATCCTACAAAATATTTGGGCAGTAAAGGGTTAAACTAAACACGCTTCTAAAATCGACATCGTTGAACCCGCGTAAGAGCTTGAAAACCTCGATCAGTTGACCGCGCAGCCTCCGAGTTTCCAGCGAAAACAAGTTCAGGGCGCGTAACCGCCGATTGTAGCCCATATGCCTAACGGAAGGGATTAACTTTGTGGCCCTCGCCTGCACTCGCTCCAGCCTCTCAATATCTTTCCTGAGGGTGGGCGACCAGAACTGCACAGCATACTCCAGGTGCAGCCGAACCAGAGAATTGTACAGAGAGCACAATCTCCTTGTTTCGAAACTGAAATTGCCTCCTGATATAACCCAACAGCTTCTGGGCTTTCTTTTCCACCTCTACGCACTGTTTGGTAAACTTAAGATCGCTGCTGATTAGCACACCCAAGTCCTTTTCCAAATCAGTCGCCTCGACATTGTTCCCCAACATCGAGTAGTCCGACTTGGGATTGGCGTAGCCAATGTGCATCACTTTGCATTTACCCAAGTTAAACGGCATTTGCCATTTTTCGGACCACTCTCCTATCCTACCTAGGTCGGCACGCAGTTCCTCGATTGCTTCGGGCGTCCCAACATTGGCCCCAAGCTTGGTGTCATCAGCGAATTTGGCGATCCGACTGACGATGCCACCGTCGATATCATTTATGTAAATTATAAACAATAGTGGCCCCAAAACGGAACCCTGAGGAACCCCACTAGTGACAGAGGCCCAACCCGAATTAACCCCTTTAATTACAACCCTCTGCCGCCTATTCTTCAGCCAGTTTTCAATCCACCTACCTACTTCCCCACCGATACCCAGCGCGCGCACTTTCGCCATTAGCCGGCGGTGAGGTACCTTATCAAAGGCTTTCTGAAAGTCGAGATAAAGTATATCAATAGCCCTACTCTTATCGTACTCACTCAGCATGACGTGCAAAAACTCGAGCAAGTTGGTGAGACACGACCTATGCCGTCTAAACCCATGTTGGGAGTCCCCAAGCAGCTTGTAGGAATCCAAATGGTCAACGTTCCTATCCGCTATTATCCCTTCTAATAATTTACCTACAACTGAAGTGAGACTAATAAGACGATAGTTCCCTGGACTTTCGTGATCCCCTTTCTTAAAGAAAGGGGTCACATTGGCTTCCCTCCAGTCACCAGGCACCTGGCCCGTCTCCAACGATTTGTTGAAGACTGTAGCAAGTGGGGAGCCACCTGGTCGCGCACCTCCCGCAACACTCTGAGGAGAAACTGGTCTGGCCCAGGAGCCTTAAACGCGCTCAGTTTGTCTATTCTATCGGCAACGACTGTCGCGGTACATCGAACACTATCCAGGCCAACACCTTCGTGCCTCACTCCTGGCTCGGGGATGACGCGGGTGTCCTCCCTGGTGAATACTCCCGCAAAGTACTCATTTAGCACATTAGCTATGTCCGCGTCGGAGGTCCGCAGAACGCCGCTTCGGTCCTTTAACGGACCAATCATGCTTCTAATGGGCTTTCTACTATTAACATAACTGAAGAACTCCTTAGGGTTCCCCTTGCAGAGGCCTGCCACCCGTAGTTCCTCGTTACGTTTCGCTAGCCTAACCTTCGCCTTCACTTCCATACACAGGCGGACATACGCTTCAGTGTTCTCATGGGAACGATTGGCCTTCGCCCTCCTATACGCTACTTTCCTATTTCGGATAGCCGAAGCGATGTCACGACTGAACCACGTAGGCTGCGTTGAAGCAGGGGTGACCGGTTTTGAGAGTATGGCAGCAGACTGCAGCACCATAAACTCGTCCCGGAATGCACTCCACACTCCCTCAACATCGCCGCCGACCTCTAACCCCATCTCACCTACGCTATCCAGGAGGCTAACAAAGTCCGCCCGCCGGAGTTCGAGCTTACTGCCTCCCGAGTTACTACGCTTCACCCGAGGGACGCGCACACGAACCTAATCAGACCGTGATCACTCCTGCCCAACGATTCGTTCAACGGTGAGGCCAGTGACGAGGTTGTCTTCGGTCGTGAATACTAAGTCTAGAACGCTTTCGCCTCGTGTAGGCTCGTTGACCCACTGAGTGAGGAAGTTCTCATCAGCAAAGTCAACTAGCCTCCTCCCTTCAGCATCGGCAGTCCTGTTTTCCCACTTTATGCCGCGACAGTTGAAGTCTCCTAAAACTACACACACCCTATCCCCTAGCAGGCTACTGAGTTCGGTGTACAGGGCTGTATCCTCCTCGAGGAGGAGATGCGGAGGTCTGTACACCAAGATTAACCTATAGTTCGTCCCTCCCATGTTCAGATCGACGCCAAGCAGCTCCCGTTCCGACCGGAACTGGCAGTCAACCGGACTCAACGTGTCCCTGACGTATATCAGTACCCCTCCCCCCTCCCCACGGGTCCGGTCTTTGCGAAACATTCTATACCCGTGAATTTCAAACCTCCAACGTAGAGAGAGAGAGAGAGAGAGAGAGAGAGAGAGAGAGAGAGAGAGAGAGAGAGAGAGAGACAATAAATGGCAAATATCAACTTCAGGAATTTAATCCTAAAAGAGAGAGAGACATTTTTCATCTTTATTTTTTAATTTCTGTTAAATTTTTAATTTTTTTTATAAATTTTGGACTCTTTTTATTTTAATTTTTTGCCTTCCTCGTAACTATACAGGGTGTCCCATAAGTCCGGTTTGATAGGAAAATATATCTTAAATTAAATTTACAAAATTAATAGATTAAAACTAAACCAAATGTTCAAATTGATGTCTTGTTTTGGGACCCTTTTTTTTTTTGTTATACTCCTGAGGAAATGGCAATGTAACTCGCTTCCATATTAGCCATTGCGTGTTATTCTACCTGGAACAAAAAAAAAAGGTCCCAAAACAAGACATCAATTTGAACATTTGGTTGTTTTAATATATTACTTTTGCAAATTTGAAATAAATTTTCTTATGGGACACCCTGTATATTTGACTCCTCGCCTAAAGTGATTTAACTAAAAGTAATCCTTTTTAGATATTGATTTAATTTATTTTTTAGAGAAAAATAATTTTATTGAACTCAATTAAGACGTTTGAAAGAATCTTTCGATTTTAGCTTTAAAGTATTTCCCCTTTTGACTCGTAACTATTTTGGGGGACGCTGCCCCCCTTCCTAATTTCCTGAATAACTTTTTAAGATGCCACGATTAGGACCTATCACGTGATAGTGTTACATTTAGACACTTTTTTTTTTTTGCTCCATTTAACATTTATCATTTCCTCTCTCTCTCTCTCTCTCTCTCTCTCTACTATATATATATATATATATATATATATATATATATATATATATACACACACACCTTCTTGATTAAAAACTGTAAGAACGAAATAGCTACACCGCTATACTGCATATGGAGAAGATCTTTGGACATGGGGGAAATACTTAGCATGCTAAAAAGAACGAACATTGTTCCTTTGTATAAAGGGAGTCGGGAATAGGTCTCAAGCAAAGAACTATAGACCGGTGTTACCGACATCCCATCTCACCAAAATATTTGAAAGAATAGTCGGGGATCAAATATATGACCTTTTGGAAACACAGGAAAGATTCAATGAGAACCAGTACGGTTTCCGATCAGGACGATCGTGCCTATCACAACTAATAGAGCACTATAACAATATCATAGACGCACTTGAGAGTAATGATGACAACGATGTAATATAAACGGATTTTGCTAAAGCATTCGATAAATGTGATCATGATATAATAACACAAAATGAAACACGTGGGAATAACAGGCAAAGTGGGAAAATGGATCTACAATTTCCTCAGGAACCGGCAGCAAGCCGTAAAAATCTAAAGTATATCATCATCAGAATCGGAAGTACGCAGCTGAGTTTCACAAGGAACAGTATTAGCCCCTTTCGTATTCATTATCATGCTGACAGACATAGACAATGAAGTAGACGACAGCAGTATAGTAACATCCTTTGCAGACGATACAAACATCAGCAGAAAAATCGGCAACGCAGAAGAGGTGAAAGCCTACAGAGGGACACAAACAGAATATATAACAGGTCACAAGACAATAACGAATTTTAACACCGAGAAATTTCAGCTCTGGAGATAATGAAGAAATTAAGAACTTAAACAGACAGCATACTATGTCTCGGATACACACGAGATTCAGAGAATCATGAAAGCAAATGATTTAGGAGTAATAATGACGAATGATGCAAAATTTGAAACACAAAATCGGATAACTATAAACAAAGCAAAAAGTGTTACGGGACAGCTACTGAGAACCTTCAAAAGAAGGGACGAGAAGGTAATTGATTCCCCTCCTGAAAACACTAATCATACCAAAACTTGAATACTGTTCAACCTTGACATCCCCAAGAACTACAACTACAAGAAGTCCAGTGCAGCCAAGATTGATGGCTACAAACAACTCAACTACTGAGAGAGAGAGAGAGAGAGAGAGAGAGAGAGAGAGAGAGAGAGACAAGGAAAAGAAGTACCTCAAAAGGCCTTGCGGCCCATACCGAGGAGGTACCAATGGCAACAGCTGCCAGGGAAAATTTCCTACATCCTCAAATAGTATGCAAGATTCGGTCTAACCTTTTCTTGAACTGATCCACAGAGGAACTGTTCACAACTTCTGAAGGTAACCTGTAATTCCCACACACATACTAGTGCTAAACCGTTTCAAATCCAACTTCCAACCATTGTTGCGAGTTGAGTTATCATTTAAACTAAACATGCTTCTAAAATCGACATCGTTGAACCGCGTAAGAGCTTGAAAATCTCGATGAGTTGACCGCGCAGCCTCCGAGTTTCCAGCGAAAACAAATCCAGGGCGCGTAAGCGTCGATTGTAGCCCATATACCTAATGGAAGGGATTAACTTTGTGGCCCTCGCCTGCACTCGCTCCAGCCTCTCGATATCTTTCCTGAGGGTGGGCGACCAGAACTGCACAGCATACTCCAGGTGCAGCCGAACCAGGGAATTGTACAGAGAGAGCACAATCTCCTTGTTCCGAAATTGAAATTGCCTCCTGATATAACCCAACAGCTTCTGGGCTTTCTTTTCCACCTCTACGCACTGTTTGGTAAACTTAAGGTCGCTGCTAATTAGCACACCCAAGTCCTTTTCCAAATCAGTAGCCTCGATATTACTCCCCAGACAGAGACAGAAACAGAGCGAGAGACAGAGAGACCATAATTTACGTAATGAAAATGATCGAAAAACTGGTACCAAACCTCAAACTAAACCCAATTACCATCCAAACAACACTGGAAAATAGGGAAGATAGAATGTGTATATTTCCCAAATTAAAGGCCCGACAAGGGAAACCTTCAAGGCTTCAACACTGAAGGAAAATAGCTTGGTTGTCTAGGGGCCAAGACTTATTAACCAGCTTCCAAAGGACCTCAGGAACGTCACAGGGGTTAATGTTGAAATCTTTCAAAGAAGACTAGATGCCTGGCTCAAGACGTTCCCAGATGAACCGGGTGTGCCTGGCTATGTGCGATGGATAGCGCAAGAAAGCAACTCTCTCCTCCATCATGTCTGGCCTAGAGGTGGAGCCACCAGCTTGTGAAGAGAGACCGACGCACAGAACTTATACCAAGTTTTTTTTTAATGCAGGAAGGAGGGGCCAAGGACAAATGTCCGCAAAAACGCCCCCTCCCATACAGGAAGAAGAAGCCAAAATTAAGGCCCAAGGTTTTCGAGATGCCTCGACACTCTGCTTTTGAAAGATTGAAGGTCATAGACACGGGGAAAGATGGATTGAGGAAGATTGTTCCACAGAGTTGACCGGTTGAGTAGGTGAGAGATCGAGAATAACGATTAACCCGCGTTAGAGAGTTGGGCAGAAAATGAATGAGGAAGTGTCGAAAGTCTGGTACTCATGGCCGCCGAGAGGGCGGGGAAGCTGGGTTAAATCCCCGGGGCCCGGACCTAGGGGGCCCCGAAAAGAGGGGGGGGATAAAATCTACAAAATATTAATAAAGCAATTGATTAAATAGCAGAGAGGAACTATAATTAATGAACATACATTTTATAGAGATTATCATAGTCAAACTGAAACAGATAAAATATTATCCGCGGTCCACCAATGCCCAAGACCGACTGACAGATCTGGGAACCATTGCAATTGAAAGCCAGTTAGCCCGTACTTTAAATTTCATCAGAATCATTTACCACTTTGCTAGAGAGAAGGCAAAGAAAGTACGCTTCTAATTATGAAAATCTTGCAATAAACAATTGTCTTGCCTGCATGGACTGGTGGTACTGCATTTGTAAATTGTATCGTGATAGAATTAATATCATTGATTCGAAAAATAAAATGGTCATTTTCTTCCGAGTTGTTTATTCATACTGTATGTTTTGAATAGTGACTTGGACATATAATCAGTTTGCTCGTTATGTACACAAAAAACATTCATAATAAAATACTGAGTAAACAGGGGGTCCCATATACCAATCCTTCCCCGGGGCCCGTGGCAGCTCTCGCCGGCCCTGCTGGTACTGCGTGCTCTCCTTAAAGGAGGAGGCATGCAGTTAGAGAGTTCAGAAGAACAGTGTCCGTTATCATAGCGATAATAAAGAGAGATTGAGGCGACATTCCGGCAAAGAGAGAGAGAGAGAACTTTCTGTACAAATTGTAATGGGGGATAGGCAATACCAAGACAAACCCTTTTCGTCTATAAGTGTATGTCCGCTGACGTCACCATTCGGCGCGAGAGGGCGCCGCTGCAATTGGCTAAAAGGTGAAGTGGGCTAGACTCGCGCTTGCCGCGGGCATTCTTAAATCGGACGTAGTACGCGTAACATGTTTATTTAAAGAAGGCATGTTTATTTAAAGAAGGTGCTGAAAGTTGCGACCGGTAGCATCAATGCATGCCCGACTGCGTCGAAGCATTGACCGACGTACACGTCGAAAGATTCCCGGCATTTCGGGAACAGTTCCAGCGGCGACAGCGATTCTTGCTACAAGGTCTTCTTCTGAGTAAATGGGAGTCTCGTACACGAGGTTCTTCATGTGTCCCCACAGGAAAAAATCGAGGCATGTTAAATCGGGCGATCTCGGTGGCCAGGCTACGGGCCCACCCCGGCCTATCCATCGGTCCCCAAAAGTGGCGTTCAGATAATCCCGACATCGTTGCTGGAGTGTGCTGGGGCCCCGTCGTGTTGAAACCACATTCGTCTACGAATAGCCACGGGAACATCTTCCAGCAGTTCCGGCAACGTTTCTTCAAGAAATATCCGATAAAACCCGCCCGTCGAGTCGGGCAGCAGCAGGTACGGCCCAATCAACTTGCCATGGACGATACCCGCCCAAACATTGACGGCGAACCGTTCTTGATGAGCATGCACCCGTGTAGCATGTGGATTTGCGTGCGCCCACACGTGAGAATTGTGCATGTTAAACACACCCTCACGTGTGAAACAGGCCTCATCTGAGAACAGCACATAAGCCGGAAAATTAGGCTGCACCGCTGTCTGCTGCAGAAACCAGCGTGCGAATTCCACACGAAGAGGGTAATCCCGAGGTTGTAATGCCTGGACTCTCTGACGATGAAACGGATGTAACTGCTGCTCGTGCAACACTCTCCAGACCAGGTCGTGGTTCACACCGAGGATACGTGCAACACCTCGCGTGCTTGCGCTTGGATTGTCCTCAAATCGCCGTAGGATTTCTTCTTTCATGTCAGGAGTGCGCACGTTCTCTCCCGACCAGTGTCATGCATGTTTGCATGGAATGTTCCAGTTTCTCGCAGTCGCCGATGCAAATGCGCAAACGTTTGGTGGTTTGGCACACGTCTGTTTGGGAAGCGCTGTCGGTACAACCTCACAGCAGCTCTTCCGTTTCCATTGGCAGCCCCATACACCATATGCATGTCAGCCATCTCAGCAGTCGTGAAGCGCTCTATGTTACGCGTACTACGTCCGATTTAAGAATGCCCGCGGCAAGCGCGAGTCTAGCCTACTTCACCTTTTAGCCAATTGCAGCGGCGCCCTCTCGCGCCGAATGGTGACGTCAGCGGACATACACTTATAGACGAAAAGGGTTTGGCTTGGTGTTGCCTATCCCCCATTACAATTTGTACAGAAAGTTTTCAAACACCCTGTATATATATAATATATATATATATATATATATATATATATATTATATAAGACAGTCAGTAAGAGGCGGGGAACTGATGAGACGAAATAACTTTGATTCCACCCGGTCAACTAGAGCTGTGGGTTGAGAGAAGCATACTCCATACAGGTAGGCCCGATGAGAGGGGAGGTACAGGCGGAACAAAATCCCCGGGGTCCGAGCCTCTGGGGGCCCGGACCGTGAAAAAAAAATTACAAAATAACTTTTGGTATAACTAACGTTTAAAAATTGTCTCAACAGATAGTAGCACCAGTAACTAAAACATGTTTCTAACAGCACTGCACTCTCACAGTCAGTCAGTTGTTAGGCTGCTGTTGTGACAACTCCGTTGGTTTGCATTGGTTCAATTCTTCATTGTTTTAAGGTGAAGTTAGCATTACGGAGTACAAATATAAATCTGGAGCAGAGAAAAGAAAAGAAAAGCTCGTGTTAAAAACTGCCTCAAGTCAACTATGTGTTAGGAACATTGGCCATTGAATCAAAACATTGGCCATTAAATTAAAACTTGCAACAGACCTAAACTTTGATAATATAATTGAAACAGTTGTTAACAGAAAAGCCCGCAAAGCATCATTAAATGAATTGTAAACTTGTACACAACTTGATGACTAGACTGATTTGGTGTTGTGCGTTTTTATTCAAATGAATTAACACTACTAAAGAATGTTGTGTGTTTTTTCGCTTATCAACAGTGTTTTAATTTTTAATAAACATATTACAGAAATATTTCGTTCTAATAAATGTTTTTCATTTATTGCCACTCATTCTCACCCTAAGTTAACCTTAAGTCACTTAAAAAGCTTGTTTTAAAAAGTAGAAAAATTTGGTTGCTAGGGAGATTTAGGGAGTGGGGCCCTGATCATGCAACTTGCCCAGTGCCCGTTCTCAGCGGCCCTGCATACAGGGGGCGGACAAGACCCCTGTACAGAGACAGCGACTGAGCGGGTGTGAAGAAACTGCGGAGGCGGTACAACACACCTAACCTCTTAGCTGTTATTTCTTTTAATTTATTATATATATATATATTATATATATATATATATATATATATATATTATATCTATTAATATATATATTATATGTTGATGGCTCTCACAAATGAGTTTATACTGACACAGGAGATCACAAAATACCAGAAAAAATAACTGCCTAGATCTGGTATTCACGAATAACACGAACTTTATTGCTGATATAAAAATAACCCCAACCATTATCACAGACCACAACTTAATCGAGATATCAACAAATATGACGACAACATTAAAAGACAATACACCTATTGAGGAAAGAAGCAGGCCTTTAACTTAAACTCCAAGACTATAAATTGGGAAGCAGTCAGATCGCACATGGCCCAAATAGAATGGAGAACAGTTTTAGAGAATAAAACCACTGAAGAAATGCTAACAACCTTGGAATAAAAAACGCTGAGAATTTTTGAAAAATATGCTCCGAAATCACAGCCAAAAGGAAAGAGGAGCTGGCTAGAGAGGGAAAAGGAAAACAAAAACGCGTGCCACTATTGGGCCCTTAAGGAAGAGAAATAATGAACTAACCGACGATCCAAAAGAAATATCTGAAACATTGAGAGCCCAGTATGAATCGGTTTTTAGTACCCCAAAAAATGACAAGGCGATACCTGACATAGATGCATTCTTTGAAGAGAAATTGCAAGGAGAGTGTGTAACAGACTTTGATTTTACCCCAGAAGATGTAGCAAGAGCTTTGGACAAATGAAACCACATTCAGCTGCAGTTCCGGACAATTGAAACGCATTATTGATTAAAAATTGTAAAAATGAAATAGCTACACCTTTATACTGGATATGGAGAAGATTCCAAGACACTGGGAAAATACCGAGCATCTTGAAAAAAGCAAACATTGTCCCTATATATAAAGGAGGGGACAGATTTCAAGCAAAGAACTACAGACCAGTGTCATTGACGTCTCACCTCACCAAAGTATTTGAAAGAATAGTTAGAGAGAAAATTTATGATTTCTTGGAGAGGCTGGAAAGACTCCACGAAAATGAGCGCGGATTCTGATCAGGTAGATCATGTCCATCACAACTAATAGAACACTACAACAATATCCTAGATGCACTGGAAGGCAATGACAACTACAATGTCATATACACGGATTTTGCCAAAGCTTTCGACAAATATGATCACGGTATAATAGCACATAAAATGAAATATATAGGAATAACAGACAAAGTGGGAAAATGGATCTACAACTTCCTCAGAGAACGTTTACAGGTCATCAAAATTCAAGGTATATCATCATTAGATTCGGAAGTACGCAGCTCAGTACCACAAGGAACAGTACTGGTCCCACTCCTGTTTATTATCATGCTAACAGACATAGACAGCGGAGTAAACAGCAACAGTATAGTAACATCCTTTGCAGACGATACAAAGATCAACAGAAAAATCAGCGATGTAAACGAAGTAGAAGCCTTGCAGAGGGACACGAACAAAACATACAAATGGTCAGAACACAACAATATGACATTAACACCGAGAAATTTCAGCTCTTGAGATATGGTAGAAAAGAGGAACTCAGACTGCATATTATGCTCCAGATAGACAGGAAATTCAGAGAAGCACGAAAGCGATCGATCTGGGAATAATAATGACCGATGATGCGAAATTCGAAACACAAAATTGGATAGCGATAAATAAAGCAAAAAGAGTCGCGGGACAGGTACTAAGAACGTTCAAAAGAAGGGACAGGACAGTAATGATTTCCCTGCTAAAAACACTGATTATACCAAAACTTGAATACTGCTCAGTTTTGACGTCCCCATATAAAAAGGAAGAAACTAATAAACTAGGAAAAACGCAGAGACATTTGATAGCCAAGATTGATGGCTGCAAAGAGCTCAACTACTGGGAAAGACTACGTAAACTAAATTTGTACGCCCTGGAAAGAGGAAGATAAGGTACACCATAATCTACATATGGAAAGTGATCGAAAAACTGGTACCAAACCTAAAACTAAACCCAATTACCATTCAAACAACACTGGAAAATAGGAAGGCAGAATGTGTAGTGTTCCAAAATTAAAGGCCCGACAAGGGACCTCCTCAACACTGAAGGAAAATACGAAGGCCACTCAATATATTTTTCCCACCTTTTTTTTTTCTTTCCAAGTTTCCTTGTAAGTTCCAAAAATTTTGTACACAAGTAGTTACATACCTTTTTTGCAAGTTTTTATTTTGCCACATCCTCCCCATCCTTTTCTACGGCTTTCCTCCACCTTGAAACAAGGGCCTTTATTCCTTGCTGGTAAAAGTCCGTTGGGTTCCGCTGGAACCACCTCTTAACCTCCTCAACAACCTCATCGTCACTCTGAAACTTTCTTCCACGAATAGCATCCTTCATTGGCCCAAGCAAATGGAAGTTTGAAGGTGCCAGATCCGGGCTATATGGAGGGTGGGGTAACACAGTCAAGCGCATTTTTGTGATGGTTCTCTTGTTTGCAAACCTTGTGTGTACTTGCGTTATCGTGCAAAAGAAGAACGTCTTCCGGTTTTCTCTCCGGTCGAACTCGCTTTATACGTCTCTGGAGTCTCTGTAGGGTAGCAATATATGCCTCTAAGTTGATTGTTTATCCTTTCTTTATAATGTCCACCAGAATCACCCTTTTCATGTCCCAGAAGATGGTGGCCATAACCTTTCCTGCAGAGGGAGCCATTTTGAGCTTTTTCTTGCGTGGGGAGTCTGCGTGATGCCACTCCATGGATTGGCGTTTTGTTTCAGGTTCAAAGTGGTGTACCCCAAGTCTCATCCCCAGTCACAATTCGTGAAAGGAAGTCATCCCTTCTGTCTCGTATCGAACCAACGACTCAGAAGCAATTTCTTTTCTTTGGACTTTGTTCGCGAGGAACAAACCGTGAACACACTTTTGAGTATCCCAGTTGCTGAATTATCGTAGTCACACTTCCTTCACTAATTCATAGCTCCAGTGATAGCTCCTTGTATGTGATGCGCCGATTTGATCGAATGATGCTGTTAGCATGTTGCACAGTGTGAGATGTAACAGCCGATGCCGGGAGACCGCTGCGTGGCTCATCATCAAGGCTGGCTCTCCCTCTCTCCGATGATCTCACACGTTTAGACCAGCGTCCAATTGTGCTTTGATCAACAACAGCATCTCCGTAAACGTTTTAGACGTTTGTGAATATTTCCAACTGTTTCCTTCTCTGCGGTTAAGAACTCGATAACAGCTCTCTGTTTACGACGCACATCACTGTCAGACGCCATTTTCGAAACTGCGTTAACCATCGGTTTTATATAAGGGCGTTTAAAAGCGGTTTTAGACAAGGAAGGGCGGTGCAAACTGGAAAAATCCGGTTATGTGAAACGCAGAAAGTTCAAACTTACGGCCCAAAAGACATTTCAGCCCCATGGCCTATTAGTTAAGAAAAAAGGGTGGGGCAAAATATAGTGAGTGCCCCTAGTAGCTTGGTTGTCAGGGGGCCAAAACTTTTTAACCAGCTTCCAAAAGACCTCAGAAACGTTACAGGGGTCAAAGTTGAAGTCTTCAAGAGAAGACTAGATGCCTGGCTCAGGACGGTACCAGATGAGCCGGGTGTACCTGGCTATGTACGGTGGAGAGCGCAAGAAAGCAACTCGCTGCTCCACCAAGCCAGACCTAGAGGCGGGGCCACCAGCTTGACCTTCGTGTGAAGAGAGAACAACGCACGGAACAGCAACGAAGTTAACGAGGTTATATATATATATATATATATTATATATATATATATATATATATATATTTAACCCTTACATGCCGTATGGTCCTCAGTTGACCATCAAATTTTATGAGGTTTTAGTCTTTCTGGAGATATCTCACAAGTGTTTTTTTGTGGCATGAAAAGAAACGAAAATCAGGTATGAAAGGGTTAATGTAAAGAACGACACTTGTAGAAGGGCGTTCCGCACAAGATGAGGAGGAGAAGAACAAATGAAAAATGAGGTACCACCCGGGAATCGAACCCGGGATCATCCGATTGCCGGTCAGATATGCTATCCACTACACCATGGACCTCGATCCCGAGTTCGATTCCCGGGTGGTACCTCATTTTTCATTTGTTCGTTCTCCCTCCTCATCTTGTGCGGAACGCTCTTCTACGTACAAGCGTCGTTCTTTACATTAATTATACTGTTGTTTGCAGTTAAAATGTGTGTATATATATATATATATATATATATATATATATATATATAATATGTGTGTGTGTGCATATATATATATATATATATATATATATATATATATATGTCAGATGAGTGTTTTATTTTATTTGGTGATTTTTTTCATTGGATTTGTTATGAAAGTGTTAGAAAGGTTTTTTGGCGGGTGTCAGGAGAGGTCCTGGAACGCATCCCTATTAAATACATGTAATAAATGGCTCTCTTTATGCAAACCTTTTTTTGGAACGCAACCCCGCATAAAGCGAGGGTGATCTGTGTATATATATATATATATATATATATATATATATATATATATATATATATTTAGGATAAAAACGGAAGACGTAGAGCAAAAAAGTCATTATATTTGGCTGCAGCCGACGTTTCGGGCAACTCTACCCATTTTCAAGGCCTAATAATAAAAGCTAAAATTAATGCATGACAAAATTATACAAATGTCAAAAACTAAAACTAATTTATAGTACAAAAAACACTTCAAGAATACAAATTAAAAAGCATGAAAACGGCATAAGCCAAAAACAAATCAAAAGTAAAAATTATATAAATGACAAAATATACGAATGATAAAATAAAACTTAAAAACTAAAACATTCAAAACATAAAAATAATTAAAAAACTTTACTAATAAAAAGTTAAATGAAAAAACACAAAAGTGCACCAAACATACCATGCTCACTTGACAGCCACAAAAAAACTGAGGCGAAAAGGAGACAGAGTCAAGGAAAAAAAAAAAAAAAAAAAAAAAAACTTCAAGCTTTTGTTTTCTACAATTTTTCTGCATAGGCAGGACCGAGAAATTTTAAAAGGTTTGGGTGTAAATGAATCTATTGTCATTACTAAACCAGATAAGGGTAGTGGTGTTGTGGTTATGAATAAAACGGATTATATTAAAAAAATGCTTGATCTTCTTTCGGATTCATTAAAATTTGTTAAGGTAGATGAACAGGCTCCTAAAATTATTCAGCGATTGGAAGACAAGGTTAACCGTGTTTTGCTTAAGCTTAAACAGGAATGTGTTATTAACTCCTCCACTTATGATGAATTGTACGTTTCAGGCTCTTATTTGGGCCTTATGTATGGTCTGCCTAAGGTTCATAAAGTCGGTGTTCCATTGCGCCCAATTTTAAGCGTCTTATCCTTTGGCTAATTACAAACTTGCCAAATTTCTTGTCCCACTGTTATCAATCATTTACTGTGAGCTTGTACAGTGTTAAGGAATAGTTTTTTTCTTTGTGTCGGAAATTAAGAAGTTTAATACGAATTCTTTGTTTATGACAAGTTTTGATGTATCTTCCCTCTTTACAAAATGTCCCCTTGATGAGACCATTACAATTATTTTGAATAAAGCTTTTTCCACAGCCGGACTCACTTTTTTCACGCTTTTGGCAGAGCACAGTTTGAGCAGCTCTGATTTGGCAGTCAAGGATAACTTTTTTTAGTTTCAAGGGTAGTTTACCGTCAGTTGGATGGAGTGGGGATGGGGACCCCCTTGGGTCCCGTTTTGCGAATATTTTCATGTCACATCTTGAGGAAAGGGCCTTCTGTGAGTGCCCCCCCTCACCTTAAGCCGAAATTGTACAGACGTTATGTTGATGATACGTTTGCTTTTATTCCAAACGGATAATTAATCAATCAGTTAGTTTTCTAAGTTTCCTGAACACACTGCAATAAGAACATTGTATTTACGCAGGAAAAGGAAGTTGAAGGTTCTATTCCTTTCCTTGATGTGTTGGTTTCCAAATCGGGGTCGACCGTTTTAACTTCTACGTAACGGAAGCCTACGTTTACAGTTTTGGGTTTTAATTTTTATAGTTTTTGCGATTTTAATTACAAACTAAGTTCCATTCGCACTTTGGTGCATAGAGCTTATAATATTTGCTCGAACTTTGCTCTGCTTCATAATGAGTTTGAATTCCTTACTGACTTTTTCTTTAAAAATGGTTTTCCACTGGATCTTGTACAAGGCATTATTGGTAAATTTCTTAATAATGTATATTCCCCAACCTTATCCCAACGTATGATGTTCCTAAGAATTGTAAATATCTTGTTTTACCTGATCTCTACCATTTTAACACTTTTGTGAAAAAGCAATTGTTTGAGTGTGGTGAGGAAATTTTTATTTTCACACTGATTAAGGTTGCTTTTGTAAATAATAATACCCTTGGATGTTTTTTTCCGTTGTAAGGACAAAATCCCCCCCTGCGATGAACTGTTCTGTCGTTTATTTGTTTACCTGCCCTGGGTGTTCCCAGGGGAACTACGTTGGCAGCACAGTTCGTTCTTTGCAGGCGAGATTTTGCTCCCATATGGGTATTAGCCATAGGACAGGGAAAGTTTTATCGAAAAAGGAGCAGTCTGCCATTAGAAATCATTCTGTTAAGTGTAAGGTTGATATTTCCGTTAATAACTTTAAAATTCTTAAATCATTAAAATGCCCGTCTTTCCTCCGTATTTACGAATCTTTGTGCATTAAATTTCTGAACTCCAGTTTAAATATTGATTCTAGCTGTTACCCCCTTTATATTAATTAGAATACCTACAAACTAAAAATTCTTTATTTTTATTTTTTTTTCCCCCCTTGTGACCCTCTCTCCTTTTCGCCTCAGTTTTTTTATGGCTTTATGGCTATCAAGTGAGCATGGCATGTTTGGTGCACTTTTGTTTTTTCGTTTAACTTTTTATCAGTAAAGTTTTTTAACTATTTTATGTTTGAATGTTTTTAGTTTTTAAGTTTTATTTTTATCATTCGTATATTTTTGTCATTTATATAATTTTTACTTTTTGTTTTTGGCTTATGCCTATTTTATGCTTTTTAATTTTTATTCTTGAAGTGTTTTAATTTTGTACTATAAATTAGTTTTAGTTTTTGACATTCGTATATTTTTGTCTTGCATTAATTTTAGCTTTTATTTATTAGGCCTTGAAAATGGGTAGAGTTGCCCGAAACGTCGGCTGCAGCCAAATATAATGACTTTTTTGCTCTACGTCTTCATTTTTATCCTAAATGTAAAACTACGTCTCCTTAGGAGGGATCCTATTTCATATATATATATATATATATATATATATATACACACACACACAGAATCAATGTAGGCGCGCGCGGACTCCGCTATGCAGTTGGTGCGAGTGGAGCAGTGACGCAGCCTGCACGCTTCCCAGGGCTTCCATTTTAGGGTAAAATACCCTAGACTAGGGTCGCTCCCTCATCTCCCTCACTCAGTCATATATAATATATATATATATATATATATATTATATATATTGCAACATTTTTCTTAAACCATTATAAGATAGAGCTATATCAAATATATTTTCTCTTCGTGTAGAAAATTTCCAATACATTAATGGAAATGCAAAGTCACTTTATACAAACCAACCAAAGTCAGAGTTTAAACAGCCACAAACGAACAGACTTTCGATGTGAAACTATTTTTATTAAGAAATAAAGTAAATTTAATTTTCATAAACAGGATAAATCATTGTTTAATAGCTATTATTAGTGCCCTAAATAGCAGACATGTATGTACACACACACACACACACACACACACACACTTATACAGGATGACAAACAAAGTTATGTTACCGTAATACAGCACTCACGTGGTTATTCGTGATTCACTCAACCGTTAATCGAGTTAACCGTGATTTACTATTTGTGACTTGTGCACTTATTCGTGATCATGACACCGGGTTAACCGTGATTTGGCGGGTGTTTACAACCGCGGCTCGCCTTCCCACCACAACGCGCCTCTGTCAGTGTCTTTCCGCGCTTCATAGAATGCACGTGTGCGCTTGTGGCTTCGCGTGTCTTCATGTCTTGTCGTGAGTACAAACTACTTAATTGTATATTACTGTATACTGCAATAGAATAACGGATATTGAGTGTGGGTGGCGCGCGAGGTGCGAGGTCAGTCAATGGTGGTGAGCAACAACAGCTGCCCCACCTAGCGGTTGGGTATACTGAGTTATACTGGGGTATACTGAAAAAAATTGGTTGGTAGATAACTGGGTACCCTGGGTAGCCTAACGATTAAGACGTTCGGCTGCTGGTGGGGTGTGGTTCGGATTCCACGTTAAACTGTAGGTCTAAGGTGGAGTGACAAGCTTGACCTTCGTCAGAATGAACAATTCGGGCAGAAGCAAAAACCAAGGTTAACTAAGGTTAAAACAACCAAGGTTATTATTATAATTATTATTGCTGCTGTACTGAAATAGTAGAATTAGGTGTTGGGCCGGCCGCCCACAGGATAGTCTTGCGACTGACGATTGACGACTTGGGTCGTGACGTCGCGGTCGCTGCAGTGTGCTGGGCTCCAATTCTGTCAATGTAAAATCACACGTGACTTGACTCGTCACGACCCAAGTCGCGAGTCGCAAGACGATCCTGTGTGCGGCCGCCATTATTCAAATAATTTTGTAGTTGCCAAAACCTTTGAGAGAACTGTTGTTGTTTCGTGAGATTATTTAACCTCCTCCGCAATATCTAACGTCATATGATGGAAGGGACCTACAGCTTTACGTAAGATCCCAACCACGGGTCGGTACATCATCTGAACACAGAGAACGGTCTCCCATCTCACTACAACCGAAACCCAATGTCGTTTAACTTCATTGATTGACGGGAAGCAGTTTTACGATAGTGACCACGAAGGAGCCCTTGAAAGAACTAACTAACAAACCAACCAAGCAAAAAACGACCCAATTTCCGAAGTCCAAAGACATTTTATTTGTTTTTTTAAATAAATAAATAAAACAGTTTTTAAAATACAAGTTTTAATCATACAATTTTTTATTTATTTATTTTTATTTTTGTTTTTCATAGTTGTTTTAATCCGTTCTCTTATTTAGTTTTCTTTGTTCTCAATTTGCCTTTCTTAAAGCGGAAATGGCACGTGACTCGGCGTAGATGACGTCACCTTATTTTGTTTCTAAGGTCACAGAGGAGAAACGGGAAGATGCGTTTCTTAAAGCTATTTTTGTTTGTTAATCTTTGGTGTCGTTATTTACAGATAAATTTTTGTTTATTTTTAAATTTTTTTTTTTAGATTTAATTTAAATTCGTTGGTCTGTAATAGTTATTGAAGTTTCTTTAATTAAAAATTATATATTGTCAGTTACAGTTATTTAAAGTCTTCTATTTACATGTTGTTTGATGATATTTGTACAAGGTTATTGTTTTAATGTTGACCCAGATAAATAAGCAAGAGTGGGAATATCTCTCTCTCTCTCTCTCTCTCTTCTCTCATACATGTAAGTAGTCCAAACAGTGGCTTAAATAAGCACAGCGCTTACTCTATTAAATTATAAAGGGTTTAGGGACTGAAGACGTTTTTTTCCTAATTGTCTTTTAAGTTTTTCATTTGAGAAATGCTATTAATTTTAATTACTTTTAATTAGTCATTTATTATTAATTATTTTAATGAATTAATTACTTTGGGCTCTCTATATATTTACAAAAACAAACCAGCCATTAATAACAACCGTTCTTCTTACAAAATTACATCTTTTCTGACCAACTAACGGTTCTTCTCACAAACCAACCAACTAAACAGTCAAGATTCAAACATAGTTTAGTTTTAATCACTTGTTGAATGTAGGGACTTATATTGTTATTTCGAATACCGACATTTAAGGTAACTATTTTTTTTATTGTATATTTGATATGCTTTAGTTCCCCCATTTAACTTTAATGTTATAATCTGATTTAATTGGGTTTTTTAATGGCTTTTAAATTTATTGTATTTAATTTAACCCTTTAAGGTTGGATTTTTTTTGTAGGTTTAAATAGGCTTGTTTCTTTTAATGCGTGTAATTTGAAACGTTACCAATTTGTAACGGTCGTCCTTAAAGGGTTAAATGTAATGTATTTTACTTCAATTTTGCTTTTGTTGTTCTTAAGCTCCCGTCTCTCCGATGTTCATAAATTATACATCGGTAGCTTCGCTTCTTCATTAGGAATGCGATTTAGACACACTAATAAGGGAAATGCTTCGAAACATAACCTAAAAAAACTAGTTTTAAAAACAGTCTAGTGAGTTCGTAGTTTTACAGGATTTTTAATGAAAATCTAGTGTTTTTTAGTTAGAAAATTACCAGATTGACAACAGTATTCGTGTAAATTCTAATTGGATTCAGTTTGGTGGTGTTTGCGATAGAATTATGACGTGCCGTTCGTGTGATTTCGACTTTGAGGACTTCATTCATGTGCCCTAGATGAAGACAAAGCATTGGATGTTTTTTAGCAATTACGGCGTTATTCTCTTATCCTTACCTTGCTCGAAATGTGATAGTGAGGACCTAATGCGAAAAGATCGAAAGATATTTAGGTGAAATGGTAAATCTCTAGGAGCGCTCCATTTTTCAATATTAAACATACACTCATAAAACATATACCATTTGAAAGCTCACACTTTTCTGAGTCTAAAAATGTAGTAATCCAAAAGTATCAATAGCAAATAAAAAGTAACTAGGTTTAAATATAAAACCCTATACCGATCAATTTGTGATGCGTGATCTTTAAGGGGGCTCCGCCCCCGTACCCTCGAGACCTAAATTATACAAATGATAATGTAATAACATTCATGTTAGGTTAGCGTAACAATTACCAAAAATACCATCTTACAACACAGACTGAAGATTTATAACTTAACCAACCTTTATAATGTAGTTAATGACGTCACGCGTCAAACAATTAATTAAATCGTTACTTTTTATTTGCTATTCATACTTTTGGATTACTACATTTTTAGACTCAGAAAAATGTGAGCTTTTAAATGGTATATGTTTTGAGAGTATGTTTAATATTGAAAAATGGAGCGCTCCTAGAGATTATCCGGTGAAATAACCAATATTAACGGTTAGGTTAATTGAATGCCTGGTTAGGTCAACTGTACGCCCTTGATGATTGGTGAGGTTAAGTCGTGATATTTTCGTTAGTTTAAACGAAAATGACGAGAGCAAACTTTTCTAGTTAATTTTGAGGTGTTTTGCACGTTTCCTGTGGTAATGCGTCGTTTAAGAGATCTCGTAACCTAAACATATCTTATATGTTTGTTAGATATCTCAAAAACTACGCATTTGCACAGGAAACCAATGGCAGATTCGTGCAAAGCACCTCAAAATTGACTAGGAAAGTTTGGTTAAAACTCTCTAGAGTTTTTAGGTTAGGTTTTGAAGCATTTCCCTTACTAGAGACTGTCTAAATCGCATTCCTAATGAAGAAAAGAAGCTACCAATGTATAATTTATGAACATCGAAGAGACGGGAGCTAAAGTAGATTATTACCTGAACCACCAATGATGACTAAGAATGTTTGCAGACACGTTGATCGTCCTCTTTTTTGGAAGTTCCGTTTCCGTAAGGAAACCATCTTATATATAAATATGGGACACCCTGTGTATATAAGTCATATATATCTATATATACATACACAGTGTCCGATATGTGAGTGTGTGTGTATATGTGTATATATATATATACACACACATCGGACTTAGGGACACCCTGTGTATATATATATATACATATATATACACACCGGACTTATGGGACACCCTGTGTGTATATATATACACCGGACTTATGGGACACCCTGTGTGTATATATATATACACCGGACTTATGGGACACCCTGTGTATATATATATATATATATATACACACCGGACTTATGGGACACCCTGTGTATATATATATATACACACACACCCGACTTATGGGACACCCTGTGTATATATATATATACACACACACCCGACTTATGGGACACCCTGTGTGTATATATATACACACACCGGACTTATGGGACACCCTGTGTGTGTATATATATACACACACCGGACTTATGGGACACCCTGTGTATATATATACACACACACCGGACTTAGGGGACACCCTGTGTATATATATATACACACACACCGGACTTAGGGGACACCCTGTGTATATATATACACACACACACTGGACTTAGGGGACACCCTGTGTATATATATACACACACACACACTGGACTTAGGGGACACCCTGTGTGTATATATATATACAAACACCTGACTTAGGGGACACCCTGTGTATATATATATATACAAACACCTGACTTAGGGGACACCCTGTGTATATATATATATATACACACACACCTGACTTAGGGGACACCCTGTGTATATACACACACACACACACACACACACACACCTGACTTAGGGGACACCCTGTGTATATATATACACACACACACACACGACTTAGGGGACACCCTGTGTATATATACACACCGGACTTAGGGGACACCCTGTATATATATATATATATATATATATATATATATATATATACACCCGACTTAGGGGACACCCTGTATATATATATATATATATATATATATATATATACACCCGACTTAGGGGACACCCTGTGTATATATATACACACACACCGGACTTAGGGGACGCCCTGTGTATATATACACACACCACACACCGGACTTAGGGGACACCCTGTGTGTACACACACACACACACCGGACTTAGGGGACACCCTGTGTATATATACACACACACACACACCGGACTTAGGGGACACCCTGTGTATATATACACACACACACACACCGGACTTAGGGGACACCCTGTGTATATATATACACACGCACCGGACTTAGGGGAAACCCTGTGTATATATATACACACGCACCGGACTTAGGGGACACCCTGTATATATATATATATATATATACCGGACTTAGGGGACACCCTGTGTATATATATACACACGCACCGGACTTAGGGGACACCCTGTATATATATATACACACACACACCGGACTTATGGGACACCCTGTGTGTGTGTATATATGTATATACACCACACACACACTGGACTTATGGGACACTATATATATTATATATATATATACAGTATATATATATACAGTATATATATACACACACACAGGGTGTCCCATAAGTCGGGTGTATATATATATATATACACACACACAGGGTGTCCCATAAGTCGGGTGTATATATATATATATACACACACACAGGGTGTCCCATAAGTCGGGTGTATATATATATATATACACACACACACAGGGTGTCCCATAAGTCGGGTGTATATATATATATATACACACACACACAGGGTGTCCATAAGTCGGGTGTATATATATATATATATACACACACACAGGGTGTCCCATAAGTCGGGTGTGTATATATATATACACAGGGTCTCCCATAAGTCGGGTGTGTATATATATATATATATACACACTGAACTTATGGGACACTATATATATATATATACAGTATATATACACACAGGGTGTCCCATAAGTCGGGTGTATATATATATATACACAGGGTGTCCCATAAGTCGGGTGTGTATATATATATACACAGGGTGTCCCATAAGTCGGGTGTGTATATATATATATACACAGGGTGTCGCATAAGTCGGTTGTATATATATATATATATACACAGGGTGTCCCATAAGTCGGTTGTATATATATATATATATATACACAGGGTGTCCCATAAGTCGGTTGTATATATATATATACACAGGGTTTCCCATAAGTCGGGTGTATATATATATATACACAGGGTGTCCCATAAGTCGGGTGTATATATATATATATACACACACTTGACTTATGGGACATATATATATATATATATACACAGGGTGTCCCATAAGTCGGGTGTATATATATATATATACACACAGGGTGTCCCATAAGTCGGGTGTGTATATATATATATATACACACACTTGACTTATGGGACACCCTGTGTGTATATATATATATACACACCCGACTTATGGGACACCCTGTGTGTATATATATATATACACCCGACTTATGGGACACCCTGTGTGTATATAATATATATACACCCGACTTATGGGGCACCCTGTGTATATATATATATATATATACACCCGACTTATGGGACACCCTGTGTGTATATATATATATATATACACACCCGACTTATGGGACACCCTGTGTGTATATATATATACACACCCGACTTATGGGACACCCTGTGTATATATATATATATACACCCGACTTATGGGACACCCTGTGTGTATATATATATACACCCGACTTATGGGACACCCTGTGTATATATATAGTGTCCCATAAGTCGGGTGTATATATATATATACACACAGGGTGTCCCATAAGTCGGGTGTATAATATATATATATACACAGGGTGTCCCATAAGTCGGGTGTGTATATATATATATACACAAGGGTGTCCCATAAGTCGGGTGTGTATATATATATATATACACACAGGGTGTCCCATAGTCGGGTGTATATATATATATATATACACAGGGTGCCCCATAAGTCGGGTGTGTATATATATATATACACACAGGGTGTCCCATAAGTCGGGTGTATATATAATATATACACACAGGGTGTCCCATAAGTCGGGTGTGTATATATATATATATACACACAGGGTGTCCCATAAGTCGGGTGTGTATATACACACACAGGGTGTCCCATAAGTCGGGTGTGTGTATATACACACAGGGTGTCCCATAAGTCGGGTGTGTGTATATACACACACAGGGTGTCCCATAAGTCGGGTGTGTGTATATACACACACAGGGTGTCCCATAAGTCGGGTGTGTATATACACACACAGGGTGACCCATAAGTCGGGTGTGTGTATATACACACAGGGTGACCCATAAGTCGGGTGTGTGTATATACACACACAGGGTGACCCATAAGTCGGGTGTGTGTATATACACACACAGGGTGACCCATAAGTCGGGTATATATATATACACACACAGGGTGTCCCATAGTGGTGTGTATATACACACACAGGGTGACCCATAAGCGGGGTATATATATATATACACACACAGGGTGTCCCATAAGTCGGGTGTGTATATATATACACAGGGTCTCCCATAAGTCGGGTGTGTATATATATATATATATATACACACTGAACTTATGGGACACTATATATATATATATATACAGTATATATATACACACAGGTGCCCATAAGTCGGGTGTATATATTATATACACAGGGTGTCCCATAAGTCGGGTGTGTATATATATTACACAGGTGTCCCATAAGTCGGGTGTGTATATATATATATACACAGGGTGTCGCATAAGTCGGTTGTATATTATATATATATACACAGGGTGTCCCATAAGTCGGTTGTATATATATATATATATACACAGGGTGTCCCATAAGTCGGTTGTATATATATATATACACAGGGTTTCCCATAAGTCGGGTGTATATATATATATACAGGGTGTCCCATAAGTCGGGTGTGTATATATATATATATCACACACTTGACTTATGGGACACTATATATATATATATATATACACAGGGTGTCCCATAAGTCGGGTGTATATATATATATATATACACAGGGTGTCCCATAAGTCGGGTGTATATATATATATATACACACAGGGTGTCCCATAAGTCGGGTGTATATATATATATACACACACAGGGTGTCCCATAAGTCGGGTGTGTATATATATATATACACACAGGGTGTCCCATAAGTCGGGTGTGTATATATATATATATACACACAGGGTGTCCCATAAGTCGGGTGTGTATATATATATATATACACACAGGGTGTCCCATAAGTCGGGTGTATATATATATATATACACACAGGGTGTCCCATAAGTCGGGTGTATATATATATATACACACAGGGTGTCCCATAAGTCGGGTGTGTATATATATATATATACACACAGGGTGTCCCATAAGTCGGGTGTGTGTATATACACACACAGGGTGTCCCATAAGTCGGGTGTGTGTATATACACACACAGGGTGTCCCATAAGTCGGGGGTGTGTATATACACACACAGGGTGACCCATAAGTCGGGTGTGTGTATATACACACACAGGGTGACCCATAAGTCGGGTGTGTGTATATACACACACAGGGTGACCCATAAGTCGGGTGTGTGTATATACACACACAGGGTGACCCATAAGTCGGTGTGTGTATATACACACCAGGGTGACCCATAAGTCGGGTGTGTGTATATACACACACAGGGTGACCCATAAGTCGGGTGTGTGTATATACACACAGGGTGACCCATAAGTCGGGTGTGTGTATATACACACACAGGGTGACCCATAAGTCGGGTGTGTGTATATACACACAGGGTGACCCATAAGTCGGGTGTGTATATACACACACAGGGTGACCCATAAGTCGGGTGTGTGTATATACACACACAGGGTGACCCATAAGTCGGGTGTGTGTATATACACACACAGGGTGACCCATAAGTCGGGTGTGTGTATATACACACACAGGGTGACCCATAAGTCGGGTGTGTGTATATACACACACATTGTGACCCATAAGTCCGGTGTGTGTGTATATATATATATAACACACACACACACACAGGGTGTCCCATAAGTCCGGTGTGTGTGTATATATATATATATAAAGATGCTTATGACCCCAACCGTTAAGCATGGAGGCGGATCTGTGATGGTTTGGGCAGCAATATCGTGGAATACTCTTGGCCCAGCTGTAGTACTGCATGGTAGGGTTAACGCCCATGTCTATCTGTCAATATTGGCTGACCAGGTCCATCCCATGGTCCAAACGCTGTTTCCCAATGGCGGCGCCGTCTTCCAGGATGATAATGCACCAATCGACACGCTGAGGTCGTTAAAAACTGGTTTGAAGAGCATGTTAGTGAAGTAGAACGCTTGGATTGGCTCCACAATCCCGGATCTTAACATTATCGAGCATCTGTGGTGTCAGTTGGAGCAGCAGGTCAGAAGCCGATTCCCACCGCTGGCATCTTTGGAGGAACTGGAGCAGTGTTTGCTCGAAGAATGGCTCAGGATTCCTCTAGCCACTGTCCAAAAGCTGTATGAATCAATTCCCCGACGCATTGCAGCTGTTATTGCCGCTAAAGGAGGACCAACTCCATATTAAGAATAAAAACCGCCTTTATCAAGGTGTTCATATTATTTTGTCTAACCCCTGTATATATATATATATATATATACACACACACACACACGGTGTTCCGTAAGTCCGGTGTGTATATATATACTATATATACTCAGGGTGTCCCATAAGTCCGGTATATATATGTATATATACTAAGGGTGTCCCATAAGTCCGGTAAATATTATATATTTATACACACACACTAAGGGTGTCCCAAAAGTCCGGTGTGTGTGTGTAATTATATATATATATATATATATATATATATATATATACTCAGGGTGTCCCATACGTCCTGTGTAATATATATAGTGGACCTAGTTTTTAGCCGTTTAAGGTGATAATGATTTAAATCTACAGAAGCTAAGGCTAACAAAGACCTTAAGATCCACTCTAAGGTTAGCCCGAGAGAAAGGAAAGAGTAGGGGGTTAAGAGAAGAGAATAAGGGGTTAAGTAAGGAGGAACACCTATCACTCGTGGGTTAACATTTATTCAGAAAAAGAGAAAAAAGATTTACCATCATCATCCGCCGGCCACTGCCGACAAGTCAGAAAAATAGTCGGAGAGAATAGGAGAGGGGTGAAAGATGAAAAGAAGTGAAATAAGAACGCCTACAAACCGTGCAAACAGTCTTAATTCAGTCATACCATGCAAACTACAAACATGCAAGGAAAGAGAGTTACAGACATGCAAAGTAAGGAGATAAGAAAAAAAAAAAAAGTAGGTAAAGTTAAACAAAAAGTGTTAGTTTACGTTACGAGCTACATCTACGTTCGTGTTAGTCTAATTTTTGTTTTTTTTTTAATCATTTTATTGCTGGCGTCACAAGCTGGCATTCATCGTCAACAGACTCATCCTCGAGCACCACCACCAGAGCTCCTGTTGCTAACTTTTTTTTTTTATATTAAACAACGTTAATACTTTTAAAATGTCTGTCAAGACGGTTCTTAAACATATTAACGCTGGTAGAATGAACGACTGACGCGGGAAGATTATTCCATTTATCAATTACTTTAAACGTAAAGAAGTTTTTAGCGATATTAGTAATGAACGGTCTGCCACGTAACTTAAATCCGTTATTGCGAGTATTACTATTATCGAAAGTGAACAATTTGTCAAAATTTACGTTATCGATGTTGTTAACGATTTTGAAAACTTCAATAAGCTCCCCCCTTAATCTTCTAGTTTCGAGTGAATACAGGTCTAACTCTTTAATCCTATCTTCATAAGGCTTATTGCGCAAATGACGGAATAAGTTTCGTGGCACAACGCTGAACCCTTTCTAACCTATCAATATCCTCACGCAAGTACGGGCACCAAAACTGAACGGCATATTCTAAATGAGGCCTGACTAGGGACTTGTAAAGGGGCAATATAATATCCTTCGATTTAAATTCGAAATTACGCGCTATGAAGCCTAATATCCTATTAGCTTTTGCGCAAGACTCCAGGCACTGGTTCCTAATCTTTAAATCCTTAGATACGCGTACGCCTAAATCTACTTCCTCGTCAACGCTCGCTAACTCCACTTCCTCGTCAACGCTCGCTAACTCCCTATCATCCATCGTGTACGTATAATTATTGTTGCGAGAACCTATATGCAAAACTTTACATTTGTCTACGTTAAATTGCATCTGCCACTTATCTGTCCACTCCATAATCCTATTTACATCGTCTTGGATCCTATTTCTATCGTCCTCGTTAACAACCTTACCGCCTATTTTAGTATCGTCCGCGAATTTTGACACGTTACTAGTCAATCCTACATCTATGTCGTTAATGTAAATTACGAATAGCAATGGGCCTAACACTGAACCCTGTGGGACACCGCTACCTACATCTAACCACCCCGATTCACTACCATTAACTACGACCCTCTGCCTCCTAGCATGAAGCCATTCTTCTAACCAGTTAGCTACCTGACCGTGTATACTGTGCGCTTTGACCTTCGCAATTAGTCTCCTATGCGGAACTGTATCGAACGCCTTTTTAAAATCTAAATAAATAACGTCAGCTGCTCTATGCTTATCGTATTCGCGCATTAATTTGTTATAAAATTCCAACAAATTAGTTAAACAAGACCTATGGCGTCGAAACCCATGCTGACTACTATTAATCAAATCTCTACTTTCTAAGTGATCGATAATACGATCCCTAACTACGGATTCCAAAAGTTTACCGACAATTGACGTTAAGCTAATGGGCCTATAATTGCTAGCTACTGCGCGGTCGCCTTTTTAAAAAATAGGCGTGACGTTAGCTAATTTGAAGTCTTCAGGAATAATCCCCGTTTCGAGTGACTGATTAAAAATCTTCGTTAAGGGGCCTACGATAACTTCTTTCAAATGTCTGGGATAAAAAGCGTCAGGGCCTGGAGCCTTGCTAACTTTTAGCCTATCGATATAATGCGCAATCTCAGCCTCGTAAACAGTTATTTCATCCAAAATAGTCTCGCAACTAAATGGAACGATATCGTCCACGTCGGGGACATTATTTACGTCTTCTACGGTAAAAACTGTCGCAAAAAAGTTATTGAAAATACCCGCCATCGCCTGAGGGTCAGAAGCCAAAGCGCCATTAACATCCACTAGAGGGCCTATGTTATCTTTTACCGGCTTACGATTATTTACGTATTCAAAAAACTTTTTTGGATTATGTTTACTATCCGCAGCTATAAGTATCTCTAAATTACGCTTGGCATTCCTAACTGATCTTTTAACCTGACGTCTAAGCTCGATATATCTATTAAAGTTAGCTGCCGTGCCATTGCGCTTACTAAGTCTATACGCTCTATTACGCTCGTTTATAAACTCTCCTATTTCCCTAGTCCACCACTTCGGCCTACCACGATTTCTAGCGCGCTTGGGCCTACGAGGAATAAACTCCCTTTCAATATTTATGCTAATGATTAATTGATGCAATGACTGATTGCTTATTAATGAAAGGCTGGGTTAATAATTTATGATGTCATACAGTATCACCGATTGGAATAAGTAGTTATTTGATTAGGCCCACCATACTATTGGAAGTGACCGAAATGGCAGCGAGGGTTACCAGCTTGGATTACACCCAAGCAAATTAATATTAAGGTTATAAAAGACAACTTATAGTTTTGTATTTTATTATGAAAATAAAGCCGTTATTTATTCACTGTGATAAAACAAAGAATTGACAATAATTAATTGATAGTTTTACATTATGCTTATGACATAGACTTAGCTAATAAGTTGAAATGTTAATAGCTTAATTGACACGTAATAAGTGATATACTCATTGATGGTATGTAAATGGCATGGAAAATTGAATGGGCCTAGTAAATGATATAAAGAATGCCCGTGCGTTTGGTACATTGAATCGAAAACATGACACTGATTAAGTAGACTAGATGATTGAATGGGCCTAGTAATGACAGAATAAATGATGCGGCCCCATAATAATGGAAGTTAATGACGTGCATTATTGGATAGGCCTAATGATAGTTGAGGGAATATACACTGTAAATGAATTAGGCCTACAGTAAGAGAAATTAAGTTATCACATCAACATATAAATGAACACAATGATACGCGGAATTACGGTATTGAAATGATACTTGAATTGGATAATAGGCCTACTGCGTTCTTTCACGAGAGTCAGTTAGAACGCTTAATTACACTTGGAGTGTAGTCTACCGTTCGGCGGTAGGTTAATGTAGGCTTCACAAGAGTACTTAGAATAGGAGGTACTTATCTTAGGACGATGTAACCTCTGTTGAAGGCGGGTTGAAGAGGGACCTATTACCGTAGGCTCGAGTTGTCGTTGTCCGTTAAGCAGTGGTGAGCTGGACCCGGTTCGCACCGGTTCGCGCCGGTTCGCGCGAACCGGTTGTTAAAATCTTTTTGAAAATAAGAACCGGTTGTTAACTTTTTTGCTGGACGCTGAAGAGAGCTCTCAGAAGCAGAAAGAGGTTTTTCGGTGATGAATATTATTTGTAGTGATAGAAGAGCAAGTTTAACAACTAAACACATATCATGCTTTATGATCATCAATTTGTTGGGGAAACCATTAAGCTTCTGGAACCCGTTAACATATGTCAAATCATGGATCAGAAGTCATCGATCCGCTTTAGATACCACAGTTCGTGTATCCAAAACGACAGTTTACGGAGAAAACCAAGAAGCCATTTGGAAATTATTACCGTAATAAGTAATAATAAGGTACGTAAAAATGTTTAAATTTAAAAAAAAAAATTTAAAAAAGATAGATGTACTGATATTTATGTTTTGCCTAATAATTCATTATTGCTAAAGTTGAGAGCAATTTAATTTTAACTATGTAGATAATATGATTCATCGGTTTTTATTAAATAATTCTTCTTTCTGATTTCATTAGAAACGTCTATTTCTTAATTAACTATACTAATTAATTGTCATGCAGTTATTAATACCTAGCTGAATCATAAAATGCAGACACTTGAAAAAGGCAAATAGCGAGATAATTAATTTAATTAAAATTGCGAAAGGGTGGGGTGGGAAGGGTTGTCAATTTTTTATTGCCGAATTCAGAATTTTTTATACAGAACCCGGTGTTAAAATTTTGGCAGCTCACCACTGCCGTTAAGCCTCTCGAGATGATGGATGTAGGCTTCGTACGGAGGCCTGAGGTGATGTTACTTCTCGAGGTGCAGGATGGCCTTAAATGATCTTGCAGCGTAGGCCTGAGGTGCTGAAGATGATAAATTGTAGGCCTTGAAGAAAGTAGCAGGCCGCGCCTCCGGCAGGAGGCCGAAGCGGTTGACGGACGTGTTGCTCGTAAAGGTGGAAATCGAGTGTGTGAGTACGAGTGAGTGAGTGTGAGTGTGATTGGAAGCTCGCTTTTATACGTAGTTCCTGTGACGTAGGACTTCGCGCCAAATCTTAAGACGCCTTCTCCGCGCGTCCTTTTGTTGATAAGGGCTTGTGTTCGCGCCTTTTGGGAAGAAACAGACTTTCCATTGTTTAATTCTTTGCCCGTGTGTTTTCCAAGACGGTTTGATGATAGCGTGGAAGGAAAGGATTTGTCTGTCTATTTGTTGGTCTATTTCTTGTCGATCCGTACATATATATATATATACACACACGGTGTCCCATAAGTCCGGTGTGTGTGATATATACACACACGGTGTCCCATAAGTCCAGTGTGTATATATATATACACTGGGTGTCCCATAAGTCCAGTGTGTGTGTAATATATCACTGGGTGTCCCATAAGTCCGGTGTGTGTGTGTATATATATACACACACGGTGTCCCATAAGTCCGGTGTGTATATACTATATATACACACCACTGGGTGTCCCATAAGTCGGTGTGTGTGTGTATATATATATATACACTGGGT
>JAJOZX010002436.1:367500-650294 GCA_023014485.1 Bathynomus jamesi
TATATATCACACGCACTGGGTGTCCCCTAAGTCCGGTGTGTGTGTGTATATATATACACGCACTGGGTGTCCCGTAAGTCCGGTGTGTATATATATACACACTGGGTGTCCCGTAAGTCCGGTGTATATACACATGGGACACCGTGTATATATATATACACCGGACTTATGGGACTCCCTAAGTCCGGTTTGTATATATATATATATATATATACACACACACACACACACAGGGTGTCCCATAAGTCCGGTGTCCTTGGAAAATTTATTTTAAATTAAATTTACAAAAACTAAAGCAAATGTTCAAATTTATGTCTTGTTTTGGGCCCTTTTTATTGTTGCAGGTAGAATAACGCGCAATTACTAATATGGAAGCGAGTTACACTCCTGAGGGAAAGGCCTCCGCCTTTTCCTCACGATTGTAACTCGCTTCTATATTAGGCATTGTATTACTTTTGTAAATTTAATTTAAATATAGAGAGGATGGGCGGCAGGCTTTTGACCTTTGTGAAATGAGGAATCGTCGCAAGAAACATTTTAAAGGTAAGTGGCATGCCGAGTCGGGAAACGTGTCAGTAAAATTAAAGAGGGATAGTGGCATAACCGAAAGTATGTTGGCTCCTATCATGTTTTTTGTTTCGTTTCTTGGAATGGTCTCGGTTGTCAAACGATTGTTTCAAACAAATGCAAAAATCCAGCCGATTTATGTCCTGTAGGACAGACTTTGTTGTATAAATCTTTCGTGTGTGTGCGTGTTCATTAGTTTAATGTATTTAACTAATTTTTAAGTTTACTTGTCAAGTTAACGACTGTTATTAAGTTAAATGAAGTGTGTGTGTGTGTGTGCGCGCGCGCGCGCGCGAAGGGTTTAGTTTAATTTCATATTCACAATGTTTGGATATATTTTTAACTTAATAAATGTCGGTTGTTTCGTTTATTAATAAACTGTTGGAATAAATTGACAAATTTTATTGTCTCCGAGCCAATAAATTTGGAGGGCTCATTCGCAGCACTTCTCAATCCCCGTCTGTCCATCCGTTTGTCTGACACTTTCGCGTCCATCGTTTGAAACACACGACACAATTTATCGAACTTCCCACACGTTATGCATCGTCGCAAAACTGTTGCGAACAAGAATCGGGTCCTTGCATCTGACAGAAGTCGGTCACAAATCTAATATAGGAGGAGACAGGGATTATTTCTACTTATAATTCTTAGAGTTTAGTTTTTTATGAAAATATTATTATTGTGGTCTTTAATTCTAAAGCCGTGCGTCATCTGGCAAGTAAAATTGCGCGAATTTACTCTGAGAGTAGACTCGCTAGTTACACAGGCCTGCGAGAGGACTCTAGGAGTGATTTTTCAACTCCTAACAATGAAGTTGCGCGAGAAGTTTTGCTAGCGGACACGGGCTTGCGCATTTCCACCTCTGTTCGAATTTCTCGCCAGTTCTTAAGCGTTTATATATATATATATATATATATACACACACACACACACCTATCGGACATTTGAAAAGTTGAAGCGGTGATTCATCATCTCACAGAGGTCAGGCTTGTTGGCCCCTCCTCTTGATTAAACCCGGTGAAGTGAGGTGGTTTCTTGTGCCAGATACTCCCGGCTCATCTGGAATTGTACTGAGCCAACCAGATGTCTAGACTACTTTTGAAGATATCCACCACTACACCACTCGTATTCCTTAGCTCCTTGGGCGAATGGTTGAAGACTCTTGGTCCTCTCGCAACAAAACTATTTTCTTTCAGGGTTGAGGATGTTTCCTGTCTAGCCTTTAATTTGGGAACGCGTCAGCAGGTGGAGGGGGGGTAGTTGCCCCTCTCTGACTCTGGAGAAAGTTAATAAGAAACTAGCAAAAAAAAAATATCTTCAAGGCGTGTACGATAATATATATGACAACGCCAGACGTACGATTATATTAACGTCTAGAAATTTGTATGTAAATTGGACCAACTTTTCACTAAAAACTCGACAAAATCGCCCTATTTTTACCTATAAGTATGTAAATATAATTAATTTAATTTTATGTAACAAAAACAATTTTGCGCTGTGGAAGACGGTTCAGAAGACCGACTTGGCGTCCAAAACCTCCTCCCTGCCCCTCCCCCAAGAAGAAATCCTGCGGAAGCCCATGCCGCATCCTTCGTTTTCGACTTTCCACTGTTGTTATATACAGGGGGGTTCAAAAGTCCCTATCTATTTTGATGAAATGATATTCTTATTTTATTTTCTACATGGCAGAGATATGGATGTACAAGAACGTGTGATGGTAGTAACACACGTATCCAAGGGAAGAAGTGTAAAGAAATTCGAGAAAAATTCGAAAGATTTCACAAACCGGGACCTACAGACAAAGCAATTCGCGAGCTGGTCAATAAATTTAAAAAAACGATCTGTTCATGATGAGGCAAGATCTGGACGTCCAGGTATTCTTCAAGAAAAAGTCGAATTGGTAAGAGATGCCTTTGAAACAAATCCTAGAATGTCAACTCGCACAGCATCACGTAGACTGAGCATACCAAAAACGACTGTTGTAAGGATTTTAAAATCCACATTAAAAAAGAAAAGTTATCATACTCAAGTACTACATGAGTTACACGGAGAGGTTTATCCAAGACGAGCGCCATGTGCACAGAATTGATTGAAAAAATTCATACTGGAAACTCGTTAAGCCGACGAGGGACATTCCACACATGCCGAAAGGTTAATCGACATAATTGCCATATCTGAGCTAGTGAAAAACCAACAGAGTTCTACGAATGGGAGAGACTTTCTCCTAAAGTTAACGAGATCGAAGATTTATGGACCTTTTTTCTCTGCAGAAGCTACGGTAACGGGGCCAATTTATGATGACGTACTTCAGCAGTTTCTTGAACCCCAGCTTCATTCAGATGGCATTCTCGACACTTGTGGAAATAAACTGTCTATTAGAGTGGGTTTTTATTTTCATAACAGTTTCGATGCCCACTGGCATCCTCCTCGGGTGGATACAGAAAAACGAATGAACCAAAACAAGAGGGAAAAACAGTCCAGGGACCGACCGTTAAGAAATTCGCACCTAGGTTAGATACCGTTCTCCCGACACCGGAAGGGCATTTTATTACAGGGTCCCGCTTATAAGTATCTTCTTGTTCTATCCATACAGATTCTAATATTTTGACATAATTACTGCATTTATTATTGCATTTACATTTTTTTTAACATTTATTATTACCTTTACCCTAATTATTAAATTTATAATATTACCTTTATTATTACATCTGTTGCATTTATATTTATTTCCACATTTATTACTTCCATTATTACATTTACTAAAAGCGAGTAAGGAAACAATCCAATCCAGAGACCTTTTAAGAAATTCACACTTAGGTTCGAACACGTTCCCACGACTCCGTAAGGGATTTTTTGACCAAGAATCTCATTAAAGGGTCTAACTTATAAGTACCTTCGCACAAATTAAATTTATCTACTTTTTCTATACATACAGATTCTATTTTTCTTTTGACATAATTATTACATTTATAAAGTACCTTACTTGATTCCCAATCTATAGCATGATTATTTTGGCTGGCGTGATAAAAAATGACATTATTAGTATTACAACTTCTGAAGGCATATTTGTGTTCTTTAATACGGGTTTCAATATTTCTTCCAGTTTCTCCCACGTATACTAAATCACAACTTTTACAGGGAATGCTGTAGACACAGGCTTGTTCCTCTTTTGCAACGTTATTCCTAACCAATTTACTTTTCACGGTAGACGAATATTTGAACGCCAAAGCAAACTTAAAATCTTTCGTCAACGGTTTTACTCTTTCTAAGCCGGCAATGTAAGGCAAACTCTCATTGTTTTGGGTTAACTGAAGGTTCCCGAGGGGCATAAAAAGATTTTCTGGCTTTAAAATACGCCTTTCTGATAAACCACTCAGGATATTTTAAATCCTTAAAAATGTTCAAAATCTTTGAATTTTCCGGGTCCAGCAAATGTGGGCTACAAATCCTGAGTGCTCTTAGAAACATGGAAGAAATAATTGAGCTTTTAATCCCTTCATCATATGAAAAATAATGAATGTACGAATTACAATGAGTAGGTTTTCTATAGACCGTGAAATTGGGCTTTCCGCTTTCGTTAATAACCAAAACATCTAGAAAAGGGTAATTGTTTGTCGTTCTCCCATTCATATTTTAAATAATCTTGTTCCCTCCATTAGATTTATGTTTTGGTTCATTCTTTTTTCTGTATCCACCCGAGGAGGATGCCAGTGGGCATCGAAACTGTTGTGGAAATAAACTCTGTCTATTAGAGTGGGTTTTTATTTTCATATTTTGACCTTCACGTAGAAAAAAAGAAGTTTTTTGCATTCTCGACACTGTTGTCTTTCAGCAAGATGGAGTTCCATGTCACTATTCAAACATCGTTCGGGCGTACCTTGATGAGCTCTTACCAAATCGCTGGCTTGGACGTGGTGGAAACAGCCCCTGGGCAGCACGATCTCGTATTTAACACAATTAGACTTTGCGTGGGGCTTTATAAAGTCTGAGGTTTACAAAACAAGAGTTACAGACCTGCACGATCTGCGAACCCGCATTGTCGCGGCAATCGCTAAAATAACCTCAGAGATGCTTACGAATGTGTTCAGCAATGCAGTGGACAGATGTGAGATTTGCAGAGACAGTGATGGTGCTCACATCGAATCTTAGACCTAAGCTTAATAAATATACATCTAATAATGTTACTACATTTTTATCCTAAAATACTCTTATTTCAGCAAAATAGACTTCTGGACAACCATGTATATATATAAAGTCTGTATAGGCGTATACACTGAACCTACACGTATAAAATTTCATTTAAAAGCAAATTTCTAATCTTGTTCGTACTGGGTTTTATTTTACTTACTGTATTTTACAGTGTATGTGAATACTTTATACGTTACTTTACAAGTTTGCACATCTATTATGGGAGGGGTGGGGGTCGTCGTTTTGCGGCCGTTCGCCCTTGGCCCTTCCTTCCTTTCTTGCGTAAAAACAAAGTCCATTAATCGGTTTTTGATTGAGGCTTTGATTAAAACAAAAAAATATTGTAGTGTCTATGAAGTATCGTACTTCGAAAGTACTTTGGAAACCGATAAATTTGAGTATTTCAAAGGTTCTTTGTTCACTGTTTGTATAACGAAACTGCAACTGAGAAAACTACTCCAAAATAGCCACATTTTATATAAATATTTTGGAAATTTTTAGAAATTCCAGTATAGGCACAAATATGGTTATATAGTGTATATATGCCTTGGATTTGCTTCCGCCCGAATTGTTCATTCTCACGAAAGTCAAGTTTGTTGCTCCACCTTAGACCTACGGCTTAACGTGGAATTCGAACCACAACCCACCACGGGTGGTCATAAATTATGAACTCGATCGTACGACCTCCCGATCAGCAGCCCGACGTCTTAACCACTAGGCTACCCAGGGTACCCATTTATCTACCAACCAAATTTATTGTATAGAAAGATGAACAGCTAGGTTTGCTGCGCGCCGACTGCTGTCACCGGGAATCGAACCTGGGGACGGTGGATTTGTAGTCAGTGATGTTAACCACACCACCACCGAGGCGCATATATATAATTTAATAGTGATGTAACGGATGTCCCATTTTACGCGTCTCCGGATGTAGATAGAGATCTTTAAAGTTGACATCCGCGGATGTGGACGTCTATAAAAAAAAAATTAGATTTTCGATTCCCGATATTATTAATGTGTTTTAGGTCTTTATAACCTAAAAACAGGTGGTCACTTTATAAAGAACTACAACATCGATCAATTCACAAAAAAGCTACATAGCTGAGCAATCATGCTATGTACAAGTGACGGGAGATGAGCGCTTTCATGTTGTGGTATTGCTGCCCTTCAACATTTTTTCTTAACTTTTCAAAACGCGCAACATCAGTTAGTCATCAATGCACACGTTCGGGAATTAGGCGCATACTGCAAATGTGGAAGCCTTTTAATATTATAACATTCGCGAACATCCACATTGCAAAATGCGGATATTACGTACATGTGTGTGGTGTGTGTACACACTAAAAGGCCCATTGCATCTTGAGCAACAAAAGTCCCACGAAACACAATTAGGGGGTAACTGGGAGGGGCAAGTGTGTTACTAAGACCTTCTATAGTTTTCCCTTAATATTTATGTTAAATTTGGTGTGGATTACCCCAGACGTTTAGGTGTATATAAACGAACATAGAACAAATTCTCTCTCTCTCTCTCTCTCTCTCTCTCTCTCTCTCTCTCTCTCTCTCTCTCTCTCTCTCTCTCTCTCTCTCTCTCTCTCCTTCTGGGTGTAGTAAACTTTATACTTGGGGTGTGACAGCCCTCCGGTCCCGAGTCGTGGGATTCTAGAGAAATTGGCTGCCAATTCCTTTAGGTTCTCTCTCTTTTGGGAGGGCGGGTGAAGTCTGTTGTACAAACCTGTCCCGTGGGTTACTAGGACCCCTTCCCATCCCACTCTGTCCTTTTAGCTTAGGTTAGGGATGTTCTCCTCTGACTGCAGAAAAAAAGAAAAACTTTTAGTATTGTCTTTTTCTCTACTGTTACGATTAGGACGCTACTGCTATCTCATGCGTGGGAAGAGAGGCTTGGAACCTCTATAAATAACACCATTTAACTTCAGTTGTAGGTAAATATTTAGAGGGGATAATAGCGAGTATTGTTGACCATTTGGATTCTTACAAGCTACTTGGGGACTCCAACATGGGTTTAGATGGCATAGGTCGTGTCTCACCATCATGCTCGAGTTTTTCTACGTCATGTTGAGTGAGTATGATAAGAGTAGGGCGATTGATTAGAAGGCCTTTGATAAGGTACCTCACCGCCGGCTAATGGCCGAAGTGCGCGCGCTGGGTATTGGTGGGGAAGTAGGTAGGTGGATTGGAAACTGGCGAAAAATGCCACAAAGTTAATCCCTTTCGTTAGGCATATGGGCTACAATCGACGCTTACGTGACGCGGGTTCAAAGATGTCGATTTTAGAAGCATGTTTAGTTCAAATGATAACCCAACTCGCAACAATGGTTAGAAGTTGGATTTGAAACGATTTAGGACTAGTATATGTGGGAATTACTTTAACACGTTGATAGTTTAAGATTAAAACATAAGAAAACTCTGCAGGAGTTCGCTTGCACGGTGTCTCTGTGAGCAAGGTAAATATAGAGCTATTTATATACTTTTCTATCCAGTTTTCTACTACTGCTAGCATAGTTGAAAGACAAAATTTTCCCTGGCACCCGTTGCCATTGGTACCTCCTCGGTATGGGCCGCAAGGCCTTTTGAGGTACTTCTTTTCCTTGTAACTCCTTGTAACTCTCTCTCTCTCTCTCTCTCTCTCTCTCTCTCTCTCTCTCTCTCTCTCTCTGTTTCGGAACAAGGAGATTGTGCTCTCACTGTACAATTCCCTTGTTCGGCCGTACCTGGAGTATGCTGTGCAGTTCTGGTCGCCCACCCTCAGGAAAGATATTGAGAGGCTGGAGCGAGTGCAGGCGAGGGCCACAAAGTTGATCCCTTCCGTTAGGCATATGGGCTACAATCGACGGTTACGCGCCCTGAACTTGTTTTCGCTTGAAACTCGGAGGCTGCGCGGTCAACTGATCGAGGTTTTCAAGCTCTTACGAGGGTTCAACGATGTCGATTTTAGAAGTATGTTTAGTTTAAATGATAACCCAACTCGCAACAATGGTTGGAAGTTGGATTTGAAACGGTTTAGGACTAGTGTGTGTGGGAATTACGTTACGTATAAGATCTGTGACACATGGAACAGGTTACCTTCGGAAGTTGTGAACAGTTCCTCTGTGGATCAGTTCAAGAAAAGGTTAGACGAAATCTTGCACACTATTTGAGTGTGTAAAGACATTTAGGACCTCAGTCTGCGGAAATTTCTTTTCCTATAAAATAGTTAATATCTGGAACCAACTTCCCTCAGAGGTTGTTTCCAGTCAAAGTGTAAATCTGTTTAAAAATAGGCTAGACAAAGTATTAAAACTGCAGAAAACTCTGCAGAAGTTCGCTTGCTCGGTGTCTCTGTGAGCAAGCTAAATATAGAGCTATTTATATATTCTCCACTTTCCTGTAAAATTTCCTTGGCTACTTTTCCAGGGTCAAGGTATTTTCTTCAACCTTTTTCCGTACCTGCCTCTGGCAGGGAGGGAGCGGAGGGTGGGGAGAGAGCCTTCTACTTTTCTATCCAGTTTTCTACTACTGCTAGGATAGTTGAAAGAAAAATAAACTTTCACAAAATTTTCCCTGGCACCCGTTGCCATTGGTACCTCCTCGGTATGGGCCGCAAGGCCTTTTGAGGTACTTCTTTTCCTTGTAACTCCTTGTAACTCTCTCTCTCTCTCTCTCTCTCTCTCTCTCTCTCTATACATATAATATATATAATGTTTCACAACCGGTCTGCCATACTTTTGGGGGTGAATATAGAGTAAAAACATTAATACAACATATAGTTGCTATTTCCAACCGTTGGACGTTTTAAGGTGTACGGAAAAAAATAAACGAGTATTAATCTGATGTATTCATTGGTCGTGCTGGTCCGATATCGTGGCCCCCCGAGACTTCTGGAACCTAACCCCGTTAGATTTCTTTTTATGGGGCTTTATGAAAGAGATGGTCTACGAGACCAAAGTACAAACGAGGGAGGAACTCTCGCGTCGGATTATGGATGCCGCTGCTTACATACGAGAACACCCCGAAATGATTCAATGGACTCTTGTTTGGAATGAGCAAAGCTGTGCATTGAAAACTGAGGCGGACATTTTGAATATTTGTAAGGTGTATCTCATAAAATGTAGCAATAAATACATCAGCTTAATACTCTCGTTAATTTTTTTCCATGCACCTTAAAACGTCCGTAGCTCCGCAACGGTTGAAAATAGCATCGATGTATTAACTTTTTTACTCGATATCACCCCATCCCCCCAATTTTTGCAGACCGGTTGTGAAACACTAATATATATATATATATATATATATATATATATATATATATATATATATATTTATAAGGGTGATCCAGAGAAATGGGACCCAAAAGAAACCCCTGTAACTCTTAAAGTATAAGTCCTTTTATAAAATCATACGCATCATTCGAAAGAGGATAGTTACAAGTTTGTAGAGGATTGTATAGGTTTTGACAATACAAGACAAGATAAGATACAAAACAAAATAAAGTGTTAGTTAAAACTAACCCTTCAAGATGACTGCATGGACTGTGGAACAGCTGCGTTTCATAACTGAGCAATATTATGAGCATGGAAGAAGTGTAGTTTCAGCTCTTAGAAGGTGATTTTGACATCTGAAAATTTGTCTTGAAAGATCTTTGAGCTGAAACTACACTTCTTCCATGCTCATAATATTGCTCAGTTATGAAACGCAGCTGTTCCACAGTCCATGCAGTCATCTTGAAGGGTTAGTTTTAACTAACACTTTTATTTTGTTTTGTATCTTATCTTGTCTTGTATTGTCAAAACCTGTACAAACTTGTAACTATCCTCTTTCGAATGATGCGTATGATTTTATAAAAGGACTTATACTTTAAGAGTTACGTACAGGGGTTTCTTTTGGGTCCCATTTCTCTGGATCACCCTTTATATATATAAAATGTTTCGAAAATGTATTTACAAAATTCATTCATTTATTGGAGTTGTTTAACCTCCTTCGCAACATCTAAGGTCATATGACCGAAGGGACCTACAGCTTTACGTGGGATCCGAACCACGGGTTGTTACATAATCTGGGCGCGGAGGACGGTCTCCCATCCAACTACTACCCAGACCCAATGTCGCTTAACTTCGCTGATCTCCGAGAATCGGTGTTACGACATTGGCCACGACGTAACCCGTATTTACAAAAGAAAAGAAATTGAGAAAAAACACGACGCGTTTTCTCAGCCGACTGTACCCATGAGAAATCTAATATGTAACCCTGGTTGAAAACCCCTGGTTTAGGTAATCATCTTTCAGTGCTTCATACAAAGCTTCACTGACCTCTGGCAAAAATACGCTCGACGGTACAGGCAGGAATACGGAATGGGTACTTCAATTTGGGGGTACAATGGCTAATGTGGAAGCGAGTTACACTCCTGAGGAAAAGGCGGAGGCCTTTTCCTTACCAGTGTAACTCGCTTATTGTACCTGCAATTAAAAAAAAGTCCCAAAACAAGACATCAATTTGAACATTTGTTTTAATTTGAATGTGTTTTATTTTATGGGACAACCTGTGTGTGTGTGTATGTATATAATTTCCTACAACCTTTGCCAATTGTTAACTCGTCCCATCCTCTGATCTTTCCATTCCAAATTAAGTCTTTTTATTCCGGAAATTTTGTCGTGTAACAAAAAAAAAAAAAAAAAAAAAAAAAAGCGAATTGAAAATAAAAAAATACCAAATTAAAATTTTGATTTTTATAAAAAAAAGGGGATTTAACCGTTTGATGACGGTATCAGAAATAATAAAAAATTGTATTACAATCCCTCGTTTCTATAAATGTTTGTTTATATACAGGGTGGCCACAAAGTCCCTTCGCAGTGGAATTACAACATATCTGTATGTTGCTCTTATTATTCATGCGAAGGGACTTTGTGGCCATCCTGTAGGTGTTACTTAGTTGTCGGGAAAGGAAGCTAAAAATGTGTATCATTTTAGTGACAAGTTACTAAACTACCATTTTTTTTAAATAACGATAAAACCTATAATTTTTGAGGACACAGTGACCGCATATGCTGCGGGAATCGTCCTTAAAAGAGGGGGTATGTTAATCTTGTAATATATATTTTATAATTTATTGTACCCATAAAGTTGTTTCCATACAGGAAAACTGTGAAAATAAAATTTGGCTGATCAAATTGCCCGCGCGGCGTTTATTTATTTTTTAATAAAGGTACCGGAACGCCGTTCCGGCGTATTCCACCAGGAAAACATAGCCATATATAGAGGCGGACTGGTCAGGCGGCCTTCCATGTGTGGACCCCCAAGCAGTACAGGGTGTTCGAAAAGTCCCGTCACCCCCTACAAAATGTACATATTATAATATTAACTTTATTTTTGTGTGATTAATTGTATTTATATGTGGTAGGTGTAATTTAAGAAAGTCGCTAGTAATAATTACTTTAATTACAGTAAATATAGTTACTAATCAAGAATATCTGTGTGTGCACCATCATTTAATTCATTAACAAATGACTGGCGGTATGATTTCATGCCGAGATCTTTTGTCATGTGATCTCTCATTGTGGACATGGGAACTGCGAGTTTTTGTGATCGTTTCCGAAATGACTTTGTCGGTAAACGAGCCACCGATGCAATCACACCTTCACATTGTTCTGCTCGCGTTGTTGGTCTTCCCGACCGTGGTCTGTCCTTGATGGAGCCAGTTTCAAACGGCTTTTTCTCCCAGCGTAACACCGTCTTGTTTGGTGGTGCGGCCTTTTTGAATCTTGTTGAAATCATTCTGGATATTGTGCATCGTTTTGCCAGTATGTGACCTTCCATGAGCCCATGTGCTCATCACTATCCTTTCCTTCAGTGTGTAAGTGGACTGGTCTGCCATTGTTCACAACTCTAATACCTGGAAAAGAAAAAAAAAGTCAATGAATCGCATATAAATTCAGTTGGTAAAACTTTACAAGGCACTCGCACTGCCAAGGCACATGCTACAGTAACGAAACACACATCAATCGATAGAGCAGAAAAAAATGGTGCAAGCAGCTATGTATCATTTTGAAAATATTAAAAAATAACCGTTATGATACTATGAAGATGTTACTAGGCCTATCATAGCTTACACCATTTGGATCTTTTCCGTTTCATGTACCGTTTCCGATTTTGTTGAAAAAAAGATTTAATGCAGGTCAACTGAATGCCCGGTTAGGTTAAGTCGTGATATTTTCGTTAGTTTTAACGAAAATATCGCAACTTAACCTAACCAATCGTCAAGGGCATTCAGTTGACCTAACCGGGCATTCAGTTGACCTACATTAAATATCTTATTTTCAACAAAATCGGAAACAGTACATGAAACGGAAAAGATCCAAATGGTGTAAGCTATGATAGACCTAGTGACATCTTCATAGTGTCATAACTGTTATTTTCTAATATTTTCAAAATGATACATAGCTGCTTCCACCATTTTTTTCTGCTCTATCGATTGATGTCTCGTTGCTGTAGCATGTTTCATGGTAATGCGGGGTGTCTTGTAAAGTTTTACCCCCTGTAGAATAAACAGACTAAAGACATTGTTAAAATGACGACACTTTTTTCCAAAAATTTATATATATCGAACACACTGGCAGAGATTGATGATGATGATGGCGGCGGAGTTAATGGTAGGAAAGTCAAGTTGTGAATTTGAAATTAAATAGGTGGTACTGTACTCCCTTGATTGTGCATTCTTGTTAGTGCAACCAATGAGAACGTGATGCTGTACGCGCAAGGCTCATTTACATTATCATGACGTTACGTCGTCTTCGTGACACTTAAGGCCAGATGTGTGGTTTATAGCTCAGTGGACTTTGGACCCATTGTATATTTTACTGTATCTTTCATCTAGCTTACAGTGCGTATAAGTAATTGCTTTACTTCCCCTTTACCACTTTGAGATTAACATTTTCGATGCGTTGTCTGTTGTAAGCAATTTGTTTAGTAACTCTATTAAATACACAAGACTAATTATTAATAAACTATAGTATGCCTCTATGCTTTAGCCTCTCGAACCGAATTTGTGTTGTGTTGTGGTTTTCATTGAAAGATCCAATAAAATCTGACAGAACTTTGTTCTATAGTGGCGCAGCTTGTGAGGTAGACATTAATTGCTATCTAAGCCGCGATTTTAAACACTTTTATAAGACAGATTAAACTTAAATAAACTAAAATTAAACTAAAAAGTATAACGTATAGAACGAAAAAGCGTGTGACAATCTCAATCAGGTCTACAAAGTCCTACGCAGTCTGTCAATGACACTGGTCCAATGTGAACGTTCATTTTCCAAGCTAAAAATAATAAAAACAAGATTGCGCAATGCTAAATCTGATGAAAATTTGGAATCGTACATGATGATGGCTGTGAAGAAAGCACATATGATGAATTGGATATGGATTCCATAATTGATCGGTTGGTTAGTTCTTCCAGCGAATTGAGGAGGCTGCTCCAGTGACAGAATCGATGAATATATCGTGAATAATGAATATTTGATTTATAGATTTTAAACTTTACAACATGGAACAACATTAAAGTTGAAATCGAAATATTAACATTAAATTTATAATAAAAAAAAATGCATAATTTTGGTTTCATGAACGTTCCGCCACACACACACACACACACACACACACACACACACACACCTCACTCAATCCAATGCCCAAGACACTTTTATTTATAACTTAAAACGAAATTCTGGCGACAGTAGCTCGTATGCCTCAACTCTTGTAATTTTTCTCAAATGAACGTTCTCGAGAGTTGCTCTCACTGGAAATGTCGTGAATTACTCGCTAGTATACGCGCAGCCTAACGCATTTAAACTTATCAATTAGGGATCGACGTGTATTTCTGACCATTAGGAATGTACTTTGACACTACCTTCAGGGTAGAGTCCCGGGGCAAAATGCCCCCTTTACAACCCCAGTTCTTGGCGGTCCTGATAACCGATAACACTAAGTGGTTCGATCTTTCCTCAGGTTGCGAGCGTCTCTCAGGCACTGATCTTCTCCCTGATCCTTTCGGAGAGCTACGACTCCTCTCCTTCGTCGACGGGGAACAAGAGCATCGACAGCGATGAAGTGGAAGATTCTTCCTTCTATTCTTTTTCCTCTCCTCTTTGCCCCTTCGGATTCATCTCCTTGTCAAAGACCATCAGAAATGATACTGCGTACTCTAACTCCTCGTCAAGTAATTACAGCCTCTCTCTCATCGAGGATGAAACTTATCTCGAGTTGAGTAACAGCACTGTTCTCTACAGCGAAAATGGTTCCTCTTCCAACATCTCGGGTCCAATTACGAAGATATCGTGCCTGGCGCCGTGTAAGTAGTTTGCCTCCTTTCTTTATCCGCAGCAGTTGGAAGAGTCACTTGGGCTACGTCAATCAGCGAAGTTAAGCGACATTGGGTCTGGATAGTAGGTAGATCGGGCACCGTCCTCTTCATCCAGATAATGTAATGACCCGTGGTTCGAGTCCCACGTAAAACTGTAATGAAGGAGGTTCAACAACCCCCAAAATACTTATATAAAACCCACTCAGATGGAGACAGTGAGATAGTTTTAATATTATAAGGATTTGAGATTTTTAATTGATTCTCTCTCTCTCAGCGCAAGGTGTGTTGTGGGCCCTGATCATTGCATCCTGTCTTTACGCCCCAGTTGGAATCGTCCTAATGATAGGAGTGAAAAACGTAAGTACATAGTGTTATCTTAGTAACCCAATAAGTTTACGCACCCTACTTTTTGAGTCGGCTTCACCTCAGTTACAAGATTAACATGATCTCATTGTATTCAATGGCGAACTTCATTTGATGTTTAAAGCGTTGGAATCCAAAATAAACTTAATTTAAAAGCTCAAATTATGATAGTTATTACGCCAACTTATTTTATTTAATATCACGTGACCCGCGTTCTCGATATCGTTTAGGGTTTTGTATAAATGTTGCCATTCATTCATTGTTATCGCTCGAAAATTTATTGGATTTGAAAGTTTCACTAGAAATTTTTAAGTGATAACGCAGATTAACTAATAACCAGATAGCTCAATTCCAGGAACGCTAATTTGCCTAGCAATCAACCGTTGCTAAGAACTTTCTAAAAAAATTAAGTTATTTGCAATAAGTATTATTTGTAATACTTGTGCAAGCATTGTGCAATATTACATTACAAATATAATTTCTGTATAAATTAAAGATTCGAGCATTTTTTAGAAATGTCCTTAGCAACTTTTGGTTGCTAGGCAAAAACCTAACGCTGTTTGGTGTTATATGACCAAAAAAAAAAAAAAAAAAAAGTAATTCCGCAGATTTTAAAAGACGTCATACACAGATATAACTAACTTCGAGCTGTCTGTCATAAAGTACGTTGACAAGCAAATTTTAAAATTTATAAATCCAAATAATACGCAAGCCGCAAAATCTAGGCCGTAAAATAAGTAGGCCTGAATCATTGAATACCTGGCTGTTTGTTCAGTATAGGAAAAAAAATGTCACTACTTAACTGGTGACGTTTTCATTCATAAATATTCATACTTAGTACGAGTCATTTTATTATAGCAAACCAACATCATGTACAACAGAATCTCAATTTGTACCCTTCAGTTTTGTAATGGTGGTTGAAAAATGGAATATTGAATTCAGTACGTAGTTTATTTTAAAATAAAGTATTGGTTTTTATAATTAGCGTACTGCTATATATATAGATAGAAGCAATTGGATTTATTTGAGCGTATTTTTTTTTTTTTTGGGGGTTTGCCTTAGTTTTTCACTCTGTACTATGATGAACAACAGAACCCCGTTCTTTATTACTGACATTATGTACAAAAGATTTTTTAATTGATTTTATAATGTAAATAAGTAAAGAAATTATAAGTTGCTTAAATGTGAAGGATTAGTAAGGTTTTCCACGATTTCATTCTGGTCACATTTTTTTTTTAATTGCTTAGGACCAGGGCCGCCGAGAGTTGCCACGGGCCCCCGGGAAGGATTAGTATATGGGACCCCCTGTTTACTCGGTATTTTATTACGAATGTTTTTTGTGTACATGACGAGCAAACTGATTATATGTCCGAGTCACTATTCAAAACATACAGTATGAATAAACAACTCGGAAGAAAATGACCATTTTATTTTTCGAATCAATGATATTAATTCTATCACTAAACAATTTACAAATGCAGTACGAGTCCATGCAGGCAAGACAATTGTTTACTGCGAGATTTTCATAATTAGAAGCGTACTTTCTTTGCCTTCTCTCTAGCAAAGTGGTAAATGATTCTGATGAAATTTAAAGTACGGGCTAACTGGCTTTCAATTGCAATGGTTCCCAGATCTGCCAGTCGGTCTTGGGCATTGATGGACCGCGGATAATATTTTATCTGTTTCAGTTTGACTATGATAAAATCTATATAAAATGTGTGTGTATTAATTATAGGTACTTGTGGGTTATCTGTCGCCACTTTTTAATTTAATTTTCCAACTTTTTCACAAATACAGATGTGTGTTATCATGTTGCCATTTTTACAAAAATATACTATTTTTTTCTTAAATTATTTTTATTTCTCAAAATAACAAACATTAATCATATTATTCGGGTGGCATGAACGCGGCGATGACCTCCAGGATGCCGTCGAATGGGTCGACACTAGCGGGTAGCTTGCTCCTCCACATGAACTCGGCCAGGTAGGTCTTAAGATGGTGTCGGGCCGTTCCTCGGTGACGCTTGTTCCTCCGCTTTGTTGATCCCCACAAGCGTTCGATATTTTGAGTGTGGACTCCGGTATCTGCATCAACGAAATTGTATCGATGATTAACCTTGAAATGTTGGAAGCCAGCCTCCTGGAGGTCGGTGGTCTTATATCCTCGCCAGCTGTCGGAGTAGATAATGGAACCTTCGGCGATGTTTTCCACAATGGCAGCCAAGAGAGTTGCAGCAGAGCGGTTGGGAACTTGAACGATGAAGCAGTCGTTTGTTTCACGGCAAATTCCTCCGAACATCCATTGTTGTGGTAAAATGCGTCCGGCATTGTTTTTACGCCTCGTGAACAGGCTCTCATCGATCTCAACCACTATTCCTTCGCCGCCGATCTTGGTTTGCTCTAGGTTGGCTAACCTAACCTAACCACACACTAACCTAACCACACACTAACCTAACCACACACTAACCTAACCACACACTAACCTAACCACACACTAACCTAACCACACACTAACCTAACTAAAAAATAAATGACCCACAAGTAAAAAGTGGAAACAGATAACCAATAGGTATATTAAAAAGCGGCGACAGATAACCCATAAGTACCTAATTATATTTCCTGTTATTTAATTAATTGCTTTATTAATATTTTTAGATTTTATACCCCCTCTTTCCGGGCCCTCTAGAGGTCCGGGCCCAGGGGATTTTTCCACGGTATCCCCACCCTCTCGTGGGCTTGCTTAGAACACAGGAATATTAAATCATAGTTTAATATAATACAAGTTAACTCATAAGCCCTGTTTTCTTTCATAAAAATTCCTACTAAAATTAGTTCGGAGCGCTCCCTATGTGAAAATTACAAAACTAGGAATTTCATTCATGAGTCTCGTTCATTAAATTCCAAGGGTAGACCGCATTGGACAAATTTTTTAAATTTGAGCCGTAATATTTTAAGCGTTTTCATTATTCACCCCTCGTATCAGATGAGATAAGGATCATATTAAGTACAGAGGCCTCTTCTCTTACGATGTTCTTTCATTTTTGCGTTTCCCATTTTCTTAATTCTCATACATTATAGTAAATTTTAGCATTTTTATTTAAGAAGGAACTTCATGAATGATATGAGGTGACTTATTATATTAGACTATGATTAAACTTCGCAATGCCTTCATTTTCTGAAGATACCTTTTCAAAATTACGTAATAGTTGTCACAAATGAGCATAATAGATATTCTTTTTTATCTTAACCCATTTGGCATAGAGGTCCCATATTGGTTAAAACCAGGGCTGAGAAATTGGAATCGAAATGGAAAATTATTTTAATACATATACCTTTCAACCTTTCAAATGTTCCTTGCGGTGATTCTTTATTTCACGAAGGTCAAGCTTGTCGTCCTTCCTCTCGAGTTGGCCTGGTGATGCAGAGTTGGTTTCTTGTACTCTCTACCTCACATAGCCAGGTACGCCCGGCTCATCTGGGATTGTTCTAAGCCAGGCGTCTGATCTTCTTTTGAAGATCTCCACCGCAACACCACTCGTGTTCCTTAGTTCCTTGGGCAGCTCGTTAAACAGTCTTGGTCCTCTCGCAACAAAACTATCATATTTTCCTTTTTGCAAAATTGTAAAAACAAAAAATTGTGAAAGAAAACAAAAACAAATTGTAAAAACAAAAACTTGAGAGTATAGATTGCGTCATACAGGATCTAATTGAGAAAGATGACGCAATAGAAGTGGTAAAGGTTAACTCAAAATACTTCTATAATTTTGCAAAAAGGAAGTCGAAAAATCACACGACTATCGGACCTTTGAACAATGAAGACAATGCTTTAGCTAATGATCTAACAGATATATCTGAAATATTAAGAGCTCAGTATGAATCATCATTCAGTATCTCCAAAACTGACAAACTGATGTGCGACAGAAACGCGTTCTTTGAAGAACAACTATGATACAAGGGGAAAGTATAACTGATTTTGACTTTACGACAGATGACATTACACAAGTTATAAGGAAACTAAAAGCACACTCAGAGGCAGGACCGGACAAATGGAATGCCACGCTAGTCAAAAACTGCAAGAATGCAATCGCTGAGCCCCTGTATTGGATATGGAGACGATCACTCGAAACGGGAGAAATACCGAGCACCCTGAAGAGAGCGAACATAGTTCCAGCATATAAAGGAGGAGATCGATCCGAGGCCGAAAACTATAGGCCAGTGTCGCTTACATCTCGTCTCATTAAAATATTTGAAAGAATCGTTAGAGAAAAAAAAAAAGTTTTTGAAAACTTGGGAAAAATTAAATGATAACCAACATGGATTCTGGTCAAGCAGATCATGCCAGCACAACTAATGGAACAGTATAACATTATATTGATGCACTTGAAAGTAATGAAAACTATGATGTAATATACACAGACTTTTCCAAGGCGTTCGATAAGTGTGACCATGGAATCACAATACATAAACTGAAATATATGGGAATAACAGGAAAAGTAGGGAAATGGATATATAATTTCCTTAGTAGCGGCAGCAAGTCGTTACAGTTCAAGAAATATCTTCATCAGAATCAGAGGTCCTCAGTTCAGTACCACAAGGAACAGTATTAGCTACATTACTCTTCATAATCATGCTAACTGACATAGATGAGGACGTTACCAGAGACAGCACAGTAACATCCTTTGCGGATGACACAAAGATCAGTAGAAAAATAAGAAACCCACATGATATAGGATCTCTACAAACAGACATGAACAGAATCTACAATCGTCTCAAGGCAACAATATGAAGTTTAATACTGAGAAATTTCAACTGTTAAGGTACGGAAGAAGGAGGACCTAAAATTCATGGAATATTTTACTCCAAATGGACAGGAAATTCAGAGAAATTTTAAAGCAAAAGATTTAGGTGTTGTAATGACTGATGACGCAAAGTAAGATAGCAGTAAACAGAGCAAAAAGAATAACTGGACAGATACTGAGAACCTTTAAACAAAGAGATAGGAATATAATGATTCCTCTGTTGAAAACACTGCTCATACCCAAGTTGGAGTATTGCTCGGTCTTAACATTCTCGTATAAAAAAAAAAATTAGTCAACTTGAAGGGATTGAGAAGCTTCACAGCCAAGATCAATGGATGCAAAGAACTAAATTACTGGGGAAGGTTACGTGAATTAAACTAGTATTCACTGGAAAGAAGAGGGAGGTACACTATTATTTATACTTACAAAATAATGCTGGAACTAGCCCCTAATCTTACTCTAAACCCTATAACCCCCCAAACCCTTTGCTTTGTCAGGAGCTATAGGACGCGTTCCTTTGTGGCCAATGTGAGAATGCATCTTCCTTCATGTCAGGGCTCTCTCTGCCTTTGTGGACCATTGGACCCGTCTGGGAACCCGACTGATCTCCTGCTTATGTTTCTTTCTACTTCTTTCCCCCACTCCTGGCTTTTTTTTTTTTCCATATTTGGCTTTGTTTTGGACCTTGACTTGACTCTTTCTACAGAACTAAGGCTAACAAAGACCCTAAGATCCAGTCTAAGGTTAGCCCGAGAGAAAGAGGAGAGTAGGGGGTTAAAAGAAAAGAATAGGGGTTAACATTCGTGGGTTAACATTCATTCGGAAAAAGAGCGAGAAAGCCACACCATCATCCTCCGGCCACTGCCGACAAGTCGGAAAAATAGTCGAAGAGAATAGGAAAGGGGTGAAGATTAAAAGGAGTAAAGAACGCTTACAAACCATGCAAACAATCTTAACTCAAAAACACTGTCATACCATGTAAACTACAGACATGCAAGTAAAGAGAGGATGAGAAAAGAACAAAAAAGTATGAAGAGTATAAATCTGGCAGGCTATTCATAAGTTAGATGATAACAAAAGTTGTGGCCTAGATGGCATACAAGCAGAACATTTAAAATGTTGTACCCCTCATATAATACCTATGCTTGCAGTGTGTTTATCAAGCTGTATGATATATGGGTATTTACCACAGTCCATTTTGTCAGCTGTATTGTTGCCAGTTGTTAAAAATAAGGGTGCTAGTATCTGTGATAAGAATAATAATTATAGGCCAATAGCACTTGCCATTATACTTTCTAAGGTGTTAGAATATGTCATTTATAATAGGATAAGTACTTAGGTGCAGACTTATGACAATCAGTTTGGCTTTAGAGTGAAACATGGTACTGACACGTGTATTTATATACTAAAGGAAGCCGTCCTAAAGTAAAAGATGTCAAGTAGCAATGTATATTCCTGTTTTCTGGATGCATCAAAAGCATTTGATAGTTAACCATCACAAACTTTTCAAGAAACTCGTGTGGAGGAGTACCTAAATATATACTTAGGATACTTGCATTCTGGTATACAGAGCATACCATGTTTGTAAGGTAGAAAAGCACTATATCACCAGGTTTTTAAGGTAACTAATGGTGCTAGGCAAGGAGGTATACAGGGTGTCCATAAATGTTTACCCTGAAAACAGTATGCTCTCATGTTTTAATGACGAATCTTACATCCGTTTTCTTTTTACAGGTGATCTCGTATACGCAGAGTTTCTGTGCTGGTGTTTCGTCTACCGCATTCGCCGCTAGGAGCGCTGTAGTAGCTGTTCAGTTAAGATGGCGTCTGTGACAGAGAAGGCACAATGTGTTGTGTGGCTTGCAGAAACAAAATATCCTGTCAGTGTTCAGCGAAGGTTCAGAATAAAGTATGGAAAGAATCCACCTGTGAAGTTAATTAAGTCGTGGATGAAAAAATTTTTGGAAACAGTTTCTGCAACTGTGTACCTGCATATGCTCACCAATTACGCCATCCCCCAGCTGCAGGACAGGTAGCCAACTGTCATCTTCCAACAAGATGGGGCACCCCTCATTGGGCGCATGTTCGTGAAACTCTCGACGCAACATTTCCAAATCGATGGATTGGCAGGGACGGGCCAATCCTATGGCCCCCAAGATCACCAGACATTACCCCGCTGGATTTCTTTCTCTGGGGTCATGTTAAAGATTTGGTTTATGCAACAGTTGTTCCAGATATCAGGACATTGCGAGAACGCATTACGGATGCAATTGCAACAGTTAACCCACAAATGTTGGAAAATGTGTGGCGTGAGTGTGAATACCATTTAGACATTTTACGTGCCACTAGGAGTGCACATGTGGAAGCTTAAGTTCATTAACTATGTATCAGAACTTTGTATGTTTATCTACTTATGATTAAAACTGTGTTTGAATACGAGTGTTTATTTAAAAGTTATAGCATGCGTTAATCAGGGTAATCATTTATGGACACCCTATATTATCACCCTATCTTTTCTGTATATACATGGATGACCTTACCAATGAACTAAAAACTGTGCACGTACTGGCTGTGTTATTGGAAAGGAAAAAATTAATCATTTAATAGATGCTGATAACCTTGTTCTTCTGTCGCCCTCTCCCCATGGGCTGAGAGTACTATTAGAGATATGTGAACAATATGGTATAGAAAATGACATCACCTATAATGGGGCAGAGTTGTATTTTGATTTTTAGGTGTAATCTACTGAAACATGTATCATGTGGGTCTTTAGAAATGAATGGTCAGACTATACCTGTCAAAGACCCATGTAATTACTTGTCATGTAATTACTTGTCATGTAATTACTTGTCATGTAATTACTTACGAGCTACGAGATGAACTCGATATTGAGACTTTGAGAGGCAACGTAAAAAGCTGTATGTGCAGGGTAACATGCTAGTAAGGAAATTTGGTATGTGTTCAGAATCGGTTAAAACTATACAAAAACTGCTATGAATAAACTCTTGCTTATAATATTTTTCGTATGCTATGTAGGGAACCAAAATGGTGCACTGCCAGTTTTATGTTTACTACTCGTAACTTACCTACCAGCCAAATGTTAATCCGGAAGAATATATATAATTTAATTAGTCCAAAACAGCTCGAATGTGTTGTGCAATGTCCTGTCTTCAGATACTGTGTACCTCTCACCTATATGGCAGTCTTGGTTCAGACAGCTGCTGGTTTAAAATACCTTATTTTTGTAATGTAGCAAAGATTATATATGCATATTAAGTGGTTATAATAAGTGGCTATGTTATAAGTGTTGTGAAATGCCTCGTGTAATAACAATATACAGGGTGTCCCATAAGTCCGGCATCATAGGAGAAATTCATATTTTTCTATTTCTACAAACCATAATTCATATGCTCGGGATGCCAATTTCCCGTTCACCATTCTGTTTAGTGACGAGGCTGTTTTTTATGGAAATGGTAAGGTAAATCGACAGAACACCCGCTACTGGTCTCAAAACAACCATCACTGGTATACCTCTTCAAAGGAACAAGGTGCATCTCGGGTGATGGTATGGTCTGGCATTTGGAAGGATCGCATCATAGGCCCCCTCTTTTTCGATGAACATGTCACTGGAAGCACCTACCTACGTATGCTCATGGAAGAAGCATTTCCCAGTGTCTTGAACGAAGAAGGAAATTTCCCAACATGGTTCCAGCAAGACGGTACTCCTGCACATTACAGCACCCAAGTAAGGGAATACCCGTACCAACAATTCCCTGGTCATTGGATTGGACATCGAGGGCCTGTGGAATGGCCAGCTAGAAGCCCGAATCTCACGCCACTAGATTTTTATCTCTGGGGCCACTTGAAAGCGCTGGTATACGCAAAGAAAATTAGGAGTGTTGAACATTTGCGGCAGCGCATTATTGGGGCATGTAACACCATTACTCCTGACATCATTCACCGTGTGCTTGCTGACTTGGTATCACGTCTGAATTTGTGTATTGAAAACAATGATGGACATACTGAGCACGTTCTGTAAATAAAAGCTTTTGTTTTGCCTTTTTATTATTTTTCCTATGATGCCGGACTTATGGGACATCCTGTACATAAAATTCAGATAATTAATTAAACAGTGTGTCAGTATGCCAAGTTAAGTGGCTATGTTGGCCTTATTTATGTATTAAGTTCAGTGTATACGTAAGATTGTATTTGTATGTTAGGTTAATGTTTTGTTTTTGGTAGAACAAAAAGTGGATTAGTTTACGCTACGAGCTACATTTAAGTTCGTGTTAGTCTAATTTTTTTTTACTAATATAAATTTATCGCTGCATATCACACACTGGCATGTCACAAGCTGGCATCAATCGTCAACAGACTCGAACCCCAACTATTACCCCCAGAGTTCCTGTTGCTAATAGTTTTATTTTAAATGGCATTAATATTTTTAAAATGCCTATCTAAACAGTTTTTAAACATATTAACGCTGGTAGAGTTCACGACGGACGCGGGAAGATTATTCCATTTATCAATTACTTTAAACGCAAAAACGTTTTTAGCGATGCTAGTAATGAAATGCCTACCACGTAATATAAATCCGTTATTGCGAGTATTTCTATTGTCGAAAGTGAACACTGTCAAAATTTACGTTATCGATTTTATTAACGATTTTGAAAACTTCAATAAGCTTCCCCCTTAATCTCCTAGTCTCGAGTGAATGCACGTCTAACTCTTTAATCCTATCTTCGTAAGACTTGTTACTTAGTGACGGAATTAGTTTCGTTACGCGTCGCTGAACCCTTTCCAACCTATCGATATCCTCACGCAAATACGGGCACCAAAACTGAACGGCATATTCTAAGTGAGGCCTGACTAGGGACTTGTAAAGGGGCAATATTATAATCTTCGATTTAAACTCGAAATTACGCGCTATGAAGCCTAACGTCATATTAGCTTTTGCGCAGACTCCAGGCATTGGTTCCTAACTTTTAAATCTTTAGATACGCGTACGCCTAAATCTACTTCCTCGTCAACGCTCGCTAACTTTCTATCGTCCATCGTGTACGTATAATTATTGTTACGAGAACCTGTATGTAAAACTTTACATTTGTCTACGTTAAATTGCATCTGCCACTTATCCGTCAACTCCATAATTCTATTTACACCGTCTTTGAACCTATTTCTATCGTCCACCGTCCACGTTAAGAACTTTACCGCCTATTTTAGTATCGTCCGCGAATTTTGACACGTTACTGTTCAAGCCTACATCTATGTCGTTAATATAGATTACGAATAGCAATGGGCCTAACTGATCCCTGAGGGACACCGCTACCTACATCCAGTCACCTCGATTCCCTAACATTAACAACGACCCTCTGTTTCCTGGCATGAAGCCATTCCTCTAACCAGTTAGCTGCCTGACCGCGTATACCGTGCGCTTTAACCTTCGCAATTAATCTTCTTTGCGGAACTGTATCGAACGCTTTTTTAAAGTGTAAATAAATAACGTCAGCCGCTCTGTCTATCGTATTCGCGCACTATTTCGTTATGAAACTCTAACAAATTAGTTAAACAAGATTTATGGCGTCGAAACCCATGCTGACTACTATTAATCAAATCGCGACTTTCTAAGTGAACGACGATACGATTCCTAACTACGGATTCCAAAAGTTTACCGACAATTGACGTTAAGCTAATAGGCCTATAATTGCTAGCTACTGTGCGGTCGCCTTTTTTAAAAATGGGCGTGACGTTAGCTAATTTGAAGTCTTCAGGAATAATCCCCGTTTTCAATGACTTATTAAAAATTTTGGATCACCTGAAGATCAGGGCCCCCAGCATTCTTTAGTTAGCCTTATAAGGCTAACTAACAAAAATATCACGACCTAACCTAACCAATCTTTAAGTCAACTGTACGCCCTTGACGATTGGTTAGGTTAGGTCGTGATAATTTCGTTAGTTAGCTTTATAAAACTAACTAAAGAAGGCAGGGGGCCCTGATCTTCAGGTGATCCAAAATTTTTGTTAATGGGCCTACGATAACATCTTTCAAATGTCTAGGATAAAGCGCGTCAGGGACTGGAGCTTTGCTAACTTTTAGCTTATCGATATAATGCACAATCTCACCCTCGTAAACGTTATTTAATTCAAAATAGCCCCACTACTAAATGGAACGATATCGTCCACGTCGGGAACATTATTTACATCATCTACAATAAAAACTGTCGCAAAAAAGTTGTTAAAAATACCCGCCATCGCCTGAGCGTCGGAAGCCAAAGCGCCGTTACCGTCCACTAGAGGGCCTATGTTATCTTTTATCGGCTTACGATTATTGACGTAGTCAAAAAACTTTTTTGGATTATGTTTACTATCCGCAGCTACAAGTATCTCAAAATTACGCTTAGCATTCCTAACAGATCTTTTAACCTGACGTCTAAGCTCGATATATCTATTAAAGTTAGCTACCCTGCCATTGCGCTCAAGTCTATACGCTCTGTCACGCTCGTTTATGAACTCTTCTATTTCCATAGTCCACCATTTGGGCCTACCATGATTTCTAGCGCGCTTGGGCCTACGAGGAATAAACTCTTTCGATACTCACAAAACTTATCTTTAAACACCTCCCAATGAAAATTTGCGTCATTACCCATAAATAAATTATTCCAGTCCACTAATCTCATCCTGTCCGCAAAACTATCAAAATTAGCCCTACGAAAATCAGGGACTTCTATTACGTTACTATCCTTACTGTTTTCTATTAGTAGCTTAAACCTAATAATTTGGTGATCACTACATCCCAAACTCACCTACTTCTAAACCTTCGACTATATTTTCGTCGTTCGTCATCACCACGTCTAAAATATTGTCACCGCGCGTTGGTTCGGTAACCATCTGTCGTAAAAAATTATCTTCCATGAACTCAGTCTCAAACCGTCATCATTACCAGTAAAAGTATCATAATTAACGTTAGGGTAGTTAGTCTCCGAGATATACTATTCCGATTATTAATAAAGTTACCAAGAAGTGTATAAAATCTAGTATCGTATCGATAGCGAGGGGTTGAACGGGAAGTCTATAAACAAGACCGAAATTAAAGCTAATACTACGCGCCTTAACTTCCACGCATATCGCATTAATTGCTGCCAGAAAATCTATCTTAGCCTCGATAGCCCTAAGGGAATTACGAATGTACAACAAAAAGCCGCCACCAATCCTATGTAACCTATCATTAGTAAAAAGTTTAAAACCCGCTATATCAAGTTCCCCCAACAAGTCCCGAGTCACGGTATTTAACCACGTTTCGGTTATAGCAACTATATCGAGTTCCCGGAATAAGTTATCGCCTTAAATTCGTTTAATTTATTTCTAATATTACGCGCGTTACAATAAAAGACGTTTAAGTTATTTTTTACCACGGATCGGCGTTTTAAACTATTTTTCACGTCGGGCCGGCGTTTCTCAGACCCACATCGTTTGAAGAGGGCTTCGACCTATACAGCTTTCGAACGTTCTCATCGATTAACCTACCTAGCCTAGCATTCCCTATTTCATTGAAATGCACCCCCATCTTTTATAAAAAGGCTAGGGTCCCTAAATTCTGACCACAACTTTACGAAGAGTACATTTTCCTGATCACAAATCTCTTCTAGCTTAGTGTTCAAAAACATTGTTTTTGGGGTAATCCTAAGACCTAAACCGTGCCTAGGGGTAATACCTAGAACTAAAGACCCCTCTGACCTTGCCTTCAGGGCCCTAATTAACCTTCTATATCTCCAAAAGGTCAGGTATTCTCGTATCGGGCCTATACGAGTCGTTGCCCCCTACCATCGTCACCAACATCGAATGACTGGAGGCATCATCAATGCTATCTACTTCGTCTCTAATTCTGTCAACCCTGACCCTTGGTAGACAGACCCTCCTCTTCTTGGTTGGATTCCGTTCAACGAACTCCTTATCCATATGACGCACTAAAGAGTCCCCAATTAAAATCGTTTCTCCCTCGTTCACATCCCTATCCAACCGGGCGAAAGGGCTCGAAACCTCGTTAGCGGGGGGGATTCCTATCACCTAACGTACGTGGCCTAGCTCCACCCTTAACTACTCTAAATCCCTCCGCGTCTACTGATCTCGGACCTACCTTAACCCCTTCCTCAACTCTAACCTTCCCGATAAGCTACCTATACTAGAAAATAGGTTCCTAACCTCGCCCTTCACCTTACTAACGTCTTTAACGTTAGTATAGGTTCGGTTTTCTTTCTCCTCCTTTCCCCCACTCCTGGCTTTTTTTTTTTCCGTATTTGGCTTTGTTTTGGACCTTGACTTGACTCTTTCCTTGGACCTTGGGTGAGGGAAGTGGTTGCCTTCACCCTTGTCGCTCTTAACCCAGGCCCTGTCTCTGCCATATTTCAGCGCGCGTTGTATGAGAGTAACCGCCCTTTAGGCACGGGGATTGGGTATGGGTGTATCTCCCCTGCGTGACATCTATTGACGGTGGGACCGACTGTGCCCACGATTTGCCTTTCCCTTGTTGGAGTCGGTGGTGGCTGGATGCGCGCGGGGGATGAAGTTTCCCTTTTGTTTGCTATGGATTCTTCTACTCCTCAGCTTACGACCTCTGCTTCTAATTCTCGGACTACTACTACTACTCTTAGCATTCGGGTGGTGGGCAACCAGGCCCGCGAGTCCTCTACCATTAGAAGACCGCATCCTGATGGGGTTGACCCCCTCGAGCTGCGGAACACACGCTTCCTCCTCGTTCAAAGACTTCTCGTACGCCTTGTTTCCGCAAATCTTTTGGTCAACCCCTTCGTAGGGGCCGACGACTCTGACTCTGATTACCCTCGTTTTTTTTTTCCCCCGCAGGGGGTATAAAGGTTATGCACGTTCCTTCTGGGTGTTGTAAACTTTATACTTGGGGTGTGACAGCCCTCCGGTCCCGAGTCGTGGGATTCTAGAGAAATTGGCTGCCAATTCCTTTAGGTTCTCTCTCTTTCGGGAGGGCGGGTGAAGTATGTTGTACAAACCTGTCCCGTGGGTTACTAGGACCCCTTCCCATCCCTACTCTGTCCTTTTAGCTTAGGTTAATGATGTTCTCCTCTGACTGCGACAAAAAAAAAAAAAGAACTTTTAGTATTGTCTTTTTCTCTACTCTTACGATTAGGACCCTCCTGCTACCTCATGCGTGGGAAGAGAGGCTTTGGAACCTCTATAAATAACACCATTTCACTTCAGTTGTAGGTAAATAATTAGAGGGGATAATAGCGGGTAGGATTGTTGACCATTTGGATTCCTACAAGCTACTTGGGGACTCCAACATGGGTTTAGACGGCATAGGTCGTGTCTCACCAACATGCTCGAGTTTTTCCACGTCACGTTGAGTGAGTATGATAAGAGTAGGGCGATTGATTAGAAAACCTTTGATAAAGTACCTCACCGCCGGCTAATGGCCAAAGTGCGAGCGCTGGGTATTGGTAGGGAAGTAGGTAGGTGGATTGAAAACCGGCTGAAGAATGCCACAAAGTTAATCCCTTCCATTAGGGATATGGGCTACAATCGACGCTTACGTGACGCGGGTTCAAAGGTGTCGATTTTAGAAGCATGTTTAGTTTAAATGATAACCCGACTCGCAACAATGGTTGGAAGTTGAATTTGAAACGGTTTTGGACTAGTATGTGTGGGAATTACTTTACGTATAAGATCTGTGACACGTGGAACAGGTTACCTTCAGAAGTTGTGAATAGTTCCTCTGTGGATCAGTTCAAGAAAAGGTTAGACTAAATCTTGCACACTATTTGAGGGTATAGAAAATTTTCCCTGGCACCCGTTGCCATTGGTACATCCTCGGTATGGGCCGCAAGGCCTTTTGAGGTACTTCTTTTCCTTGTAACTCCTTGTAACTCCTCTTCCCCTCCCCCTCTCACAGCGGGATGTTTGAGGTCTACGATGAGTTCGCTTCCCGTTGTGGCGATCCCCGACAGATGTGGCCCCAGAACGATGGCTTTCTTGTGGTGGAAGTCTCCTCCAGAGCCCAACACCAGAAGGTTTCATCTCTCTCGACCCTGGCTTCCGCTCCCCTGGATTGTCTCCCCCACTCTATCTTTAACACTTGTACGGATGACCCGTGTTTACCGCCCACCCCGTATGGTTCAGATTCAGAGGGCAAGGATTCCATCTCCCTTATTTAGCCTGACTTTTGCTCGTTCCCAGTTACCGAGAAAATTAGGGCAGGTTATCTTCAATTTCCGGTTCGTCGTTATATCCCCAGACCACGCCGATGTTTTGTTTGCCAGAAGTTCGGACACGTCAGTAAGACGTACCGAAGTTCCCCTGGTATTTGTGTCAACTGCGCGTCCCCGACACATGGTTCCTCCTGTTCGAATCCTCCCCGCTGCCGCCAACTGTCGAAAAGACCACGCCGCCGCCGCCTCTTTCTGTCCGACTTGCTTATTCGAACGTGAGGTCCTGTCAGTTCGGGAATCTGACAAGGCTAGCTTTCAGGAACTGAGGGTCCGCGTTAGGTCCCGATTCGCACGTCCAGGCCTACTTTTGCCCAAACACTGCGCTCCTTCCGCCCGGCTACCTCCCGTCCGCCCCGGACTTCGACCACCTCCGTACCATCCTCTTCCACACACTATCATTCCAGGCCTGATCAGGCCTCATCCACCCGTCCCCCTATCCTGTCCTCTACCTTCTCTTCGTCTCCATCCCCGTGTTCACTATTCCTCCCGACCGACCACCCCCAGAACTTCAAATTCCACTGTCCCATCTGCTCCACCTCAGTCGCGATTAACTCGCTTACTCACCCTCCTGAAACCATTGCTGACATTTCAGCATATACTATATATCGAAAACCGCTCCCTCTTCTAGTATCTCCTTCCCTCCGCGCTCTTCCGTTAAACGATCCATCGCCAGACCCCGGCTTTTGGGCCCCTTTGCCAAGCTCCCTTGTTCAGGTCCCCCGTCTCCTCGTCCTTTTACTTCCTCCCCCACCAGTTCTCCTCCCGCCCCCATACCCCTCACGTCTACAGGAATCCCTCTCGTCTTGCCGGCTTCTCTGAGATCTCGTTTCCCTTCGCGACCATCCCCTCCCCTCCTCCATTCCTGATGGTGATTATGCAGCTTCTGCACTTCAAGTTCAACCTGACATCCATCCTATCCCCCCTTCTCCTCCACCTCTCTCCCTCCTTGACCTCCCGATGCCTTCGGCATCATCATCTTCACCTCCACCCGGGAAACCGGATTCACCCCAGCCTGCTTCGTATCCCCCGTCTCCTCTGCCCCTTCCCTTCTTGACCTCCCGATGCCCCCGACGTTCTCTTCCACCCCTACACCGGAAATTGGATTTATCCCGCCCCGCTTTGCACCCTCCTTCCTGTATTCCCCGACTCCCCCCCCCCCCCCCCGAAACCCAAAGTTCCTTAACCTTTTACCCGCTCTTCGACCGCTCTATCTTTAACCTGCCCCCCCCCCCCCAGTCTCGTCTACTCGTTCCACTGGCCACTCTTTTTAAGTCTCGCCCAATAACGTCTCTCGCCCCCCCCCCCATGTTTTCCACACGTGATGGCTATTATCCTCCAATAGAATTATGGCCTGCTCCCTAATTGTGAGGACTTCCTTCTACTTATCCAAGATTTTTCCCGTGTGTCTACCTTCAAGAAACCCAACTTGGGGTTCGCCCTTTGCGCCCCTCCGCAGGTTCACATCGTACCTCTCCCCCCCTCCCTCTTATGCAGCCCCTCGTGGGGGCACGGCCGTTTTAGTTCCCCTCCGTACCCCTCTCCAGGCTGTTGCGGCCCGGGTTTCCCTTGACCTATTATATTCAATATGTTTACTATATCTTCCCCCGTCCCAGGAAGTTTCTGCAAACGATCTCTCTACTCTCCTTATACAGCTTCCTCCCCCCCCCCTTCCTCCTATTGGGAGACTTCAATGCGCGCCATCCTCTGTGGGGTGACACTGCCACCAACCAGCGGGGTGGCGTTGTGGTCTCCCTTCTCTCAACTCCTTCTGTCTGTCTTCTCAACCAGGGCCGGATTAAGCATTGTTAGGGCCGGGGGGCAATGAATATTTTCGGGCCGGTGTCACTAGAAAAACACAATTCTTTACCTGATACATCATACATGAGTGATGTGATCAGCTGACTGGGATCGATCAACAGAAAACTAAACAAAAACAAAGCTGTAATTACAGAAAATGTATACTTTGTTCACATAAATGGGATACTAAACTAGGTTTTGTAGAAGCGGAATCTAGAATTTTTTTCTTCCTCACCGTCGACTAATTAATTTAACTGTAGATTATAGCGTTTACATAGTTTCTTGGGGTCGGTCAGCATCTTGGGACCAGTCAGCATCTGGGGCCGGAGGAAAATGACCCCTTTGCCCCCATTATAATCCACTACTGTTCTTAACACTGGTCAACCCACAGCTTTGCACCTCCAGACCCGTACGTTTTTCTCCATAGATCTTTCGCTTGCTTCTCCTTCCGCCTTCCTTGATTTCGCCTGGTCTGTTACTCCAGACCTCTACGGTAGTGACCACTTCCCTCTCCTCTTCTGTAAATCCCAGACTTCTGACTCCTCTGCTCTTCCTACCTGATGGTCCCTTGCCAAATCTGACTGGCCCCCTTTTCCGATCTGAAAGCCAAATCTTTGCAGTTCCGAGTAACTTTCTGACAATAGACACTGCCTCCACCTACCTTACCGATCACGTCACTTGTGCCGCCCTGTCCTCCATCCCCAAGTCAACATTTCCCCGTACCTCCGCCGCTTCGATCCCATGGTGGACCCCAACATGCGCCTTAGCTGTTCGAGCTAAGAAGTCAGCCTTTCGTCGTCTTCAACGCACCCCATCTCTTGCCAATACAATAGCTTTCAAACGTGCGTGAGCTCAGGCCCATTACACAGTCCATGAAGCCCGCCGCCTTTCCTGGCGAACTTGTCTCCTCTCTCACTTCCCGCACCCATTCCTCCCGAATCTGGAACAAGACCCAAAAGATTTCCGGAAAACCCTCTTCCCATTCGCTTCCTGTCTTTATGGTTGATGGAAACCTAGTATCGTCCCCCTACTGCAGTGGCCGAGGTCTTGGCCTCGACCAGTGCCTCCATCTCCCGACAAGACCATCGTGATCCCGCTTTCCTCCGACGTAAGACTCTGCTTGCTCGCTCCCCTCATATTTTCCAGACCCCGAATAACTTTCCTTACAACAGTCTTTTTTTTTATGTCGGAACTGCACTCGGCGTTGATCTCTTGCGGCAAATTTGCTACCGGTCCCAATGGCATTCATTTTGGTATGCTCCGCCCTTCGACTTTTTTGTATCTGCTTACCCTTTATAATTGGATTTGGGTGGAGAGCACTTTTCCTTCCTGTTGGAAAGAGGCAGTGGTGCTCCCCTTTACTAAGCCCGGCAAGGACCCGACATCTCCCCTTAACTACCGTCCAGTAGCCATCACTAGCTGCCTTTTGAAACTCCTTGAGAAGATGGTGTCACGGCGCCTGGTGTGGCACCTCGAACGCCACAATTTGCTCTTCCACACAGACCGGTTTTCGTAGGGGCCGTAGTACCACTGACATTTTGGTTCAATTGGAGACTGCGGGCAGTGTGTCCTTTGCAGAACGACGTCATCTCTATGCAATATTTTTTGATCTGGAGAAAGCATATGACCCTACCTGACGGTGGTAGATAAACTCTCTCTCTCTCTCTCTCTCTCTCTTGGGTTTCAGAGGTCTTCTTCTCCTCCTTCATTTCCAACTTCGTCTTCTCGTTCATTTCGTGTTCGGGTGGGTACTTCCTTCTCTTCTGTACACTCGCAAGAGGAAGGGGTTCCCCAGGGCAGCGTCTTGAGCGTCATCCTCTTCGCTTTGGCGACTGACGATGTAGTGACGGCTCTGCACTCGGGAATTACGGCCACCCTCTCTATATTGACGACCTTGTCATTTATTGCTCTGGTTCTCGATCCACCTTTCTTGAACGCCGCCTCCAGCGGGCCCTGGACTTGGTCTCCAGATGGGCCACAGACCACGGGTTTCGCTTCTCCCCTTCGAAAACGGTGGTGATGCATTTTTGCCGTTGCCGTCGCTGCACCGCCGTCCCTCCCCCTCTTTCTTTATGGATCACCGCTCCCTGTAGCCCCTGAAACTAGATTTTTAGGTCTCCTTGAATCCCGCTTCCTGGATTCCCCACCTGAAGTCATTCAAGGCTTCGTGCCTTCAGACCTGCACCCTTTCGAAGTTCCTTTCCCATACCGATTGGGATGCTGACCGCCACACCCTTTGGCGACTCTACCACTGCTTTGTCCAAAGTAAACTAGACTATGGCTGTCAGGCCTATTCCTCCGCTCCTGCCTCCGCCCTGCGCATGCTGGACCCTATCCGTTCCCTGGGTGTACGCATCAGCACCGGCGCATTCCGGTCCTCTCCTATTGTTAGTATTTATGCGAAAAGTGGCCATTTCCAGCTGAATGTCCACCGCACCTTAGAGGGCTTAAAACACTTCTTTCGCGTTCGGCAGTTTCCTTCCAACCCGGTCTACCAATCCCTCTTCGGCCTGCTTGACCGTCGTCCCCATTTGGTACGACCGTACGGTCTACGGATGGCCCTCGTCTTGTCTTTTCTGGAGGTGAAAGGACGAGTACTCCCTTCTCCTCCCTCTACCTTTCCCCCGTGGCCCCCCCCACCTCCGTGTCTGCTCTTTCCTCTCTATTGCACCAAAGTCAAATTTCCACCCTTTTACCCTCCGTCAATTGTTTTTATCCCATTTCTACACCCATTCTGACTCTATCCCTGTCTTCAATGGCGGCTCTCGCTCGCCGTTTGGGGTGGGTTGTGCGGCAGCCTTCCCGTTAGTGGTTCAGTCGCCGCTATCGCTTACCCCAGCGGCTTCCATTTTTATGGCACTCTCTGCTATTCTCTTGGCTCTTTGATTTCTTTCTCAGCTCTCACTTACGTCTTTTGTCACCTATTCGGACATCCGTTGGTGAGACAGATCCAGGACTGGCTTGTCCTTTTGGCATCACGTAAGTTGGTCGCCTTTTGTTGGGTACCTTCCCACGTCGGTGTTCCGGGCAACGAGTGTGCGGCGAAGAGGGTGTCCTCCCTGCCGTTTGACCCCAACACACACCTCCAGGTGTCGGATTTCACGAGGGTTTTCCGAGATGCACTCCTCCGACGGTGGCAGGGCCAGTGGGAGGATATGTCCGGAACTTTTTGAGAGCTTTGAAGCCCACAATTCGTCACTAGCCTTCCTCCTGCCAACGTGGTCGACGCTTTGAGACCGCCCTGGTGCAGCTTCGCATTGGTCACACTCTTCTTACGCATGATCGTCTTATAACGGGGGATCTTGTCCACCTTTGCCCCTTGCGGCATTTCTCTGTCTCACATTGCCTTTTGGTTTGTCCTGCCTTTGCCACTGCCCGTTCCCAGCTCTCCCCTTTCTGCCCTTCAGACTCCACACCTATACCGAAGGACACACTTTGCTCCTTTCTCCGCCAGACTGGCCTCCTGGTCTCTATTTAAGGTGACTTGGGTATAATTTCTTCCTCTCTGCTATTTCTACTGCTTGCTCTCTTTTTCTCTTGGTATTTTTTTTTCGCTGCTCCCTCTCCACCGTTTCTCTCCCCCCATTTCCTCGTGCTCTCTCCTTATTCTAGTATCGGCGCGATATGACGTTGGCAGTCGAAGCGCCGGTGAAGCACTGCTATTCGTTCAATTCATTATAAGCCCCCAAACAACAGTGGAAAGTAGAAAAAGGAGGAATGTGTCGTGTTCCCAAATTAATGGCTAGAGAGGGAACATCCTCAACCCTGAAGGACCAAGATTATTTTAACCAGCTGCCCAAGGAACTAAGGAACACGAGTGGTGTTGCGCTGGATATCTTCAAAAGAAGATTAGAAGCCTGCCTCAAAACAATCCCAGATGAGCCGGGCGTTCCTGGGTATGTGAGGTGGAGAGTACAAGGAAACCAACTCTCTACTTCACCAGGCCAACTCGAGAGGAGGGGCGACAAGTTTGACCTTCGTGAAATGAGGAATCGTCGGACGGAACATTTGAAAGGTTGAAAGGAAATGTATGCCTCAAGAAGCGAATTTCGAACATTTACTTAAATGAAGCAAATGTATCACACTGTATTTGCATAAAATGTAAAAAATCTTTAGAAGTTTCATTTTTCTGTCGCATGCTATAACTCGGAACCTACGGGTTTCTCGACCTATGTTTACTTGATCTTTTTCCTTTACTTTTGTCTCAAGAATTACACCCTGCTGCGATTTATGAAACATTTATGCATCACCCTGTATTTTATATATATATATATATATATATATATATATATATATATATATATATATATATACAGGTATATACGTGCCATGCAAGATATAGTTGCTTGTACCCTGTGGTGAATGGACGTGCTGTCTTGCTCTCTCTATTTAACACCCAAATTAAAAGGGAATAATCTACTCGGCGGTTTATTCTGTTTACATCCGAAAGTGTATAAAGTATCACTGAATCCGTGCATATAAATTATAAAGTGGAATTCATTAAAATTAAGAAAGTGCAATACAGTTTACTTACCGTATTTCTCGGCGTATAACGCGCACTTTTTTTCCCCAAAAATACTCCAAAAATCATGTACATGTTAAAATTAACTCGTTAAAATTGTACATGTGAAGTGAGGTAGGAGGTATATTTTTTTCTAAATTTTTATTTTCCTAAATTTTCTCAAAATAATTTTCTCTTCAAAATTAGGGTGCGCGTTATACGCCGGGAAATACGATAATTTATCACCAGTTTTAACGAATATATTCAAAACGAAATGCGGTTGGCATTCGAGAAAGTTTGAAACAAAGCAGGAAAAAGGTCATAAAACGCAAAGGTCAGAAAACCCTCGAAATACCCTCGACCATTGAAAGGAAAGAAATAAAAATAAATAAATAAAGAATTTATGTGGGTATTTCTTTTTACGCTAATTAAGGAATAGCATGGCTAGTATGGGTCCAAATTCTCACTTAATCTGTAATTTGTGCAATCTGGTAACAACGGAAAACTTGGCGATTAGATGTGATTTCTGTCAACGACTGAATGAATTTATCTGCATGAATTGGAATGATAGGGAAATAACTCTTGTCTCGAACACGAAACCTGTCGTGGGAATCAAATTTCTATGTGGCGCATGTACACAGACCGTAAATTCTTTCGCGGTCTTTAAAGAAATGGAGATAGCAGACTCGAAAATTACAAAAAAGGATGAAATAATGGGGACACATGGGTCCGGAATAACAATATAAACAATATAATACGGAAGGAAGACATAGATGAAAGAAAAGAAATAAGTAAAAGTTGCGAAGTAGTCAAACGATCCAACGAGCGAAATGATAAAAAGATAACTAAAAACGTAGAAAATAAAGAGCCAAAGAAAATTAATGATAATGCCAAAATTAAGAACTTTGAAAATAATAAGAAAAGTAGTAGAAGCGTAGAAAATATCGTATGTAAATACTACGCGAAAGGGAACTGCAGATATCGGGATGGGCAATGCATATATGCACATCCCACATTATGCAACACGCATTACACAAGTGGATACTGCAAATTTGATAAGAAATGCAGTTCCACCATCTTACGGTCTGCAAACTTTGCAAGATATGGGAGTTGCAAATACGGAAAAAAATGCCGGTACCACCACCACCCTCAAAGGAACGCAACGAGTGAACAGAAAAAACGAACGTGAAAGAAGTGTGCCAATTTTTTAGACGCAGCCAACACATTTCAGCTGCTAAATACTAACCAGCAATTACAAAACCAGCTAACAAATATAGGAATCCGAGAGCCGGACAGAAGGTACGAACAAAGGCACTTCATGCGTTATCGGGATAACAGGTACCGACAAAGATAAAAAGAGGTAAATTATCGGAGGACCACAAGGCAACGAAACCGGCACCTCCATTGGAAAACAAATCGAAACCACCTGTATGCGAAAACGAAAGAGAAAAAATAAAAATAATAATCCTAGCCAACATTCAGGGCCTTAAATCAAACCATTCCACGAACAAAGTTTTATACCTGAAAGGACTCGTGCAAGAAGCCGGAGCAGACTTTGCATGCCTCACGGAAACTCGTCTAAAGGACTGCCAGGCGAACTGTGAAAATTGAGTCCTGTATTGACAAAAAAGAAATACAAATTGACAACTATAACATCCTCCGAGCCGACAGAACAGTGAGACGTAAAGGAGGATGTGCTATTTTACACACGCGAAAGGCACATAGCAGAAATGGCTATAAGTACCTGAAAGAGCTACGTAAAATGTGTAGCAGCAAAAATTGAAAAATTAAATATGGTACTAATTGTAATGTACAGACCCCCAAACACGCCAACCTCAAAATTTTCAGATTCCATTACAGAGGTAAGAAACTTGGTAAAAGATTTATTCTCCAACCCCAAATATTTTTCTCTGTGGTGATTTTAATTTCCCATTCATGAAATATAAAAGGATAGGAAAAAATATGTATACACCAGGACAAGGGGGGCACACGAGAAGACCAGGAGCAGGTAAAAATGCTACTAGTTCTAGCTGATGAATTTATGTTAACGCAAGAAATAACAGAAAACACAAGAAAAAACAACTGCCTAGATCTGGTTTTCACAAACAACAATAATCTAATTGATAATGTAGAAATATCCCCAACTATGATATCGGACCAGAACATCATTGAAATAAGAATTAATATAAAGGCAACAGGAAAGGAAAGAACACGCACAAAAGAAGCAAATTTGAAATTTTTAATTTTCACTCCAAAGCTATAAACTGGGAAGATGTGACATCCAGCATGGAAGTAATAGATTGGAAAACCATTTTCGAGCCCAAGACAACGGAGGAGATGCTAATGACGTTAGAGGAGAAGACGTTAGAAATTGTGGAAAAACATGTCCCAAAGATACAACAAAGAGGAAAGAGAAGCAGGTTCGAGAGACAAAAGAGGGCATTGTTTCGAAAGAGAAAGAGTGACTGCAAAATTAAGTAATTGTAAAGATGACAACAGCAGAAAAATATTAAATGATAAACTGCAAAGTATCGATGTCGTCATACAGGAGTTAATCGAGAAGCATACAGAAAAAGACGACGACGCTATAGAAACGATAAAGGCTAACTCAAAGTACTTCTATAATTTCGCAAAAAAGTCGAAAACCCATGCGACTATCGGACCTTTAAAAAATGAGAACAGTGCTTTATCTGATGATCTAACAGAAGTATCTGAAATATTAAAAGCTCAGTACGAATCATCATTCAGTATCCCAAAAACTGACAAATTGATATGCGATGGAAACGTGTTCTTTGAAGAAGAACCACAAGGGGAAAGTATAACGGATTTCGACTTTACGACGGATGATATTACACAAGCCATAGGAAACTAAAAACACATTCAGCGGCAGGACCGGATAAATGGAATGCCACACTGACAAAAACTGCAAGAATGCAATCGCTGAGCCCTTACACTGGATATGGAGACGATCACTAGACACGGGAGAAATACTGGGCATCTTGAAGAGCGCAAACATAGTCCCAATATATAAAAAAGGAGATCGATCAGAGGCCAAAAACTATAGGCCAGTGTCGCTTACATCTCATCTCACTAAAATATTTGAAAGAATAGTTAAACAGAAAATCTATGACGTTTTGGAAACTCAGAAAAAATTCAATGATAACCAACATGAGTTTCGGTCAGGCAGATCATGCCTATCACAACTAATGGAACATTACAACAATATTGATGCACTTGAAAGTAATGAAAACTGATGTACTATACAGACTTTGCTAAAGCGTTCGACAAGTGTGACCATGGAATCATAATACATAAACTGAAATATGTGGGAATAACAGGAAAAGTAGGGAAATGGATATATAATTTCCTTAGTGAGCGGCGGCAAGTCGTTACAGTACAAGGAGTATCTTTATCAGAATCAGAGGTCCTCAGCTCAGTACCACAAGGAACAGTATTAGCTCCACTACTCTTCATAATCATGCTAACTGACATAGATGAGGACGTTACCAGAGACAGCACAGTAACATCCTTTGCGGATGACAAAGATCAGTAGAAAAATAAGAAACCCAGAAGATATAGGATCTCTACAAACCGACATAAACGGAATTTACAAGTGGACGGAAGACAACAATGTGAAGTTTAACACCGAGAAATTTCAGCTGTTAGGTACGGAAAAAGAGAAGACCTAAAAGCCATGGAATATTATACTCCAAACAGACAGGAAATTCTAGAGAAATTCCAGAGCAAAAGATTTAGGGGTTGTAATGACAGATGATGCGAAATTTGAAACCCAAAATAAGATAGCAGTAAACAGAGCAAAGAGAGTAACGGGACAGATATTGAGAACCTTTAAACGAAGGGATAGGAATGTAATGATTCCTCTACTGAAAACCTTGATCATACCCAAATTGGAATACTGCTCGGTCCTAACAAGCCCATATAAAAAAGAAGACATTAGACAGCTGGAAGGGATCCAGAGAAGCTTCACAGCCAAGATCAATGGTGCAAAGAACTAAATTACTGGAAAAGGTTACGCGAACTAGACCTATATTCGCTGGAAAGGAGAAGAGACACGCACACCATTATTTACACGGAAAATAATGGAGAAACTAATCGCTAATCTTACTCTGAACCCTACAACTCCCCAAACAACGGTGGAAGGTAGAAACGGTAGACTGTCGTATTCCCAAATTGAAGGCGAGATAGGGAACATCCTTAACCCTGAAAGAAAATAGTTTTGTAGTGAGAGGACCAAAACTGTTTAATCAGTTGCCCAAAGACCTAAGAAACACGAAGGGAGTTGCAGTGGACATCTTCAAAAGACTAGACGCCTGGCTCAGAACAATCCCCGATGAGCCGGGCGTACCTGGCTATGTGAGGTGGAGAGCACAAGAAACCAACTCACTACTTCACCAGGCCAACTCGAGAGGAGGGGCGACAAGCTTGACTTTCGCGAAATGAGGAATCATCGCGCGAAACCTTTGTAAGGTATATTATATTAGTAAAAAACGACACTTTTTAGGAGAGTGTCCACACAAGAGAGGAGAAAACGAGCAATGAAAAATGAGGCACCTTCCAGGAATCGAACCTGGGATAATCCGATTGCCAATCAGATATGCTAATCAGATCATTACACCAAGAGCCTCCACGATTCAAAGCTCGTAATTCCCCACGTACCTGTGAGCGGAATAAAATGCCTTTTGAGGGGCACCTTCTCATGCCGTATATATATATATATATAATTTTTTTTTTTTTCATTGCTCGTTTTCTCCTCTCCTCTCTTGTGCGGACACTTCTAAAAAGCTTCGTTCTTTACATTATATTTACTGTCTCGTTTGCAGTTTATATAAATATATATGTACAGGGTGTCCATAAATGATTACCCTGATTAAAGCATGCTATAACTTTTAAATAAACACTCGTATTCAAATACAATTTTAATCATAAGTAGATAAACATACAAAGTTTTGAGACATAGTTAATGAACTTAATAAGCCTCCACATGTGCACTCCTAGTGGCACGTAAAATGTCTAAACGGTATTCACACTCACGCCACACTCGGAAACTGATGGTCTACCACTGCTCTTTCCCTTTTCCACGTTTCCAGTTTCCAAGAATTTTTTCATCTACGACTTAATTAACTTCACATCAGGTGGATTCTTTCCATACTTTGTTCTGAACCTTCGCTGAACACTGACAAGAGATTTTGTTTCTGCAAGCCACACAACACATTGTGCCTTCTCTGTCACAGACGCCATCTTAACTGAACAGCTACTACAGCGCTCCTAGCGGCGAATGCGGTAGACGAAACACACCAGCACAGAAACTCTATGCATGTACGAGATCACCTGTAAAAAGAAAGCGGATGTAAGATTCGTCATTAAAACATGAGAGCATACTGTTTTCAGGTAAACATTTATGGACACCCTGTATATATATATCAGGTTGTAACATAAATTCTGCTCGATTAGAAAACGGACGATAGATAATAGAATAACCTCAAGAAATGTGAAATAGTTTTAGAAATGTTGCAAAATACACGCGGCGACAGGTTCGCACAGGTTTTATCACGATACAGAATGATACAAAATGACTTAGGCTAGTGTAGGCTTAGGCTAATGAATATTTTCTCTGGTGTTTTTCATAGTTACAAGTTTACAACGCCACCCCTACGATATTACAGTAATCGCAAAAACGTGGAGCCCACGAAAGAGCATATTCGACATATGATGCTGTATCAGTTCCGTAAAGATCTAACGCTAGTGAATACGCAAAAAACATTCAGAGTTTATGGAAATAATGATGTGAGCGAATGGATGTGTAGGAGATGGTTTGAGAAGTTCAGAAATGGAGACTTCAGTCTGAAAGATTATCAACGAACAGGACGACCAAATGAGTTGGATGAAGAGTTGCTGAAAGCAACAGTGGAGGAAAACCCAACGGTAACTGTAAGAGAACTTGGCCTGCAACTCGGCGTTAGCCATATGACCATTCATCGTCATTTGAAGCTGTTAGGAAAAGTAGTGAAGGTTGGAAAATGGGTTCCGCATGATTTGTCACAAGCGAACCTTGAGCATCGAATCGATATTTGCACATCACTGCATTCTCGGCAACTGCAGGCGCCGTTTTTGAATCGGATCGTCACTGGGGATGAAAAATATTTTGCTATGCGTTTGGTGGGATATGCAAGGAATTATTCATTTTGAGCTTCTGCCAGATAACCAAACAATCACAGCTGAAGTCTACTGCCAACAACTCCAACGATTGAAGATGGCATTACAAGAAAAACGTCCCGCATTAATTAATCGCAGAGGTGTTCTATTCCACCAGAATAACGCGCGCCCTCACACTGCTCGAATCACCACTGCCCAATTGGAGGCATTTGGTTGGGAAAAAATGCCTCTCCACCTTATTCTCCGGACATCGCACCTTCAGACTATCATTTATTCAGAAGTCTGCAACACCACCTAGATGGACAAAAGTTGCAATCCAGGTGGGAGGAGGTTATAGAAAAAGAAGGGCATTATATTGATTAATTTGTCAGTCATTTAATTTTTGTTCTGAATGAACTGAAAAATCGAGCGGAATATGTTACAACCTTATATATAGTGGTGGTGTGGTTAGCGTCGCTGACTACGAATCCATCGGCCCCGGCATTGAGACCCAGGGACGGCAGGCGGCGCGCAGCAAAACCCAGCTGTTCATCCTTCCACACAATAAAGAAAGTGGTTGGTAGATAAATAGGTACCTTGGGTAGCCTAGTAGTTAAGACGCTGGACTGTTGGAAGGGGCATGGTTCGGATTGTACGTTAAACTGTAGGTCTAAGGTGGGTGAAAAGCTTGACCTTCGTCAGAATTAGTAATTCTGGCGGAAGCAAAAAAAAAGGTTAACCAAGGTTATATACCGTATATATTTTTTTCTTTCTCGCGTACCCCACCTTTGGGAACCCCTGTCTAGCGTAAAAGTAAGGTAGGAAATACCTTTCCGAGTAAAACAGGATTGGTAATTAGGATCATGGTAATAATTTTGTTCTATTTTATGCCATCTATTTCTGACCGGTGAACTTTTCTCCCAAATAACTTTAGAATTCCAAATATACATTGTTCATTAGTTTAGCTTCGAGTTTCCTGAATGAAATTTTGATTGGAGTCCAGTTCTAGTCTCAAAGTATTGTTGTTTAAAATGTGTCGTCAAAAATATTTCACCGTAAATAATATCCTAATTGGGGCTACTTCCAATATACTCGTAGAAGGATGTAAAACTATAAAAGTAGGCAACTCTGTACACCAGCAGTTCTTAACGTAGGAGGGGGGTGGCGCCACCTGGGAGGCGTTTCAATTTTCCAAGGGGGGAAAATGCGAAAGTGGTATATATATATATATATATATATATATATATAATATATATATATATATCTTAATTCGGAATATATATACGATTATGGGTGAAATACGATAAATCTTGTGAAAATATTGCATTCCCTCACAAATACAGGGTTTTTGTTTATTTATTTATCCAATCCAGAAAGGCATTAAAAGCAATGAAACTGAAGTCGTTGAAAAACTTTTATTCTTTGGGGTTTAGGGGCGCCACGGGTTGAAGGTTGACCGTTGAGGGGCGCAGCGCCACAAAGGTTAAGAACTGCTGGTGTACAGTCCTTTCCCGATTATAAACTTGAATTAATTGCATGAAATCCAAAGAAGAGACATTAATGCTTTGTTTTGCATGTTGTTGCATTGCAAGTTTTTTCTTGTCAGTGTTTGGTGTGGATTAATGCATGATCGGCCCATTCTTTACTAAAAAGAATGTTACGGCACGAGTGTACCTGGACATGTTCGAGCTCTTTGTAGTCCCTCAATTGAAAGACCTTCAACAGTGACGTGCACAGACTTTCAGAAGGGCAGGGGCTCAGTTGAAAAAAGGGCACTCCCCTAACATTTTTAAAAATGAAATCCGCAATGCCATATAGGCTATATACAGGGCCGGATTTACTTGCTTGTGGGCCCTAGGCCAAACCTTATCAGTGCCCCCCCCCCCCCAAATTATATATATATATATATCGTAATATTGTAATGTAAAAAAAAAAAAGAATTACAACATAATGTAACACATCAATAATTTTATTCAATTAGTTTTATATCATGTACAACTTATTCTTACACAAAGGAATAATGGAAAAAAAATCAAATTGAAGCATAATAAATTTTGCAATAAGAATTACAACATAATGTAATACATTACACATTAATAATTTTTAATCAAATTAGTTCCATATCAAGTACATCAAAGTAAATCAAGTTCCATATCATGTACATCTTACACATAGGAATAATGGAAAAATACAATGAAACTGAAGCATAATAAATTTTGCAAGCACAACTATGTGAAGTTCAAAATGACACTTTCCTGCTTTTTTCTATGGCAAATTTGTCAATGATACTGTTTGTGTTTGTGTCCCCAGTGGGCCCCCAGTTACTGGTGGGCCCTAGGCCAATGGCCTATGTTGCCTATTGGAAAATCCGGCCCTGGCTATATATATGTATACACACACGCAAAGAAAAATTTTAAAATTGTATGTGGTAAATATTCTTAAATTCCATTAAATTCAATGCATTATTTTTGTATATAAAGCTGATTAAAGAAAATAAATGAAAATTTGTTGTAAAAAGGCATGTTTTTATTGCAAGATTGCTTCAAAAATATATTTCCCTTCACTTTTATTATCTTAGGCCTAATCTAATCTAATCTAGGCAGTAGACCTAATTAAACTTTTGTTAACCAAATTCACAATATTTAATAGCATGCAATTTCGAAATAGTTACTTTACTTATAACTTTTATAAGTATCAATCAGCAGGATAAAGGGCAGAAGGATCTACCGTAATTGTCGTCCTTGCGGAAAAATTGCATCGTTTTATAATAAATAATCTAGGTATTTTTATTCACTTTTAATGAAATTGTATTGTTTTTAAAAATCAATTTCATATTAAAAATGAAAAGGTTATGATATGTTGTTTAATAAATCATTTATAATTTAATGAAATTCATGCCAGTACTAAAACCCAAAATCCATCGTTTGACACACTGGTGTACTGATGGGCCTAGCCTAGTAGGGGACGTGGACGTTTTTACCAACTTTACGAGTAATGTCATACAATATTTTTTGGAGTAATGTCACACTGCTTTGGATTCCAACTTACCATAATTATCAGTGAGAAATCACTAGTTAGCTTAGGTTAATGTAAAATAAACAACAGTAAACAATACACCCACATACCCGAGAGACGCAATCAACAGTGAACAGCTGCAGTCAGTGTTACCACTAGGGACGCCCTCCCTGATTGACAAAATAATAGTAACGGTATGTTAAGTTTATTATTCCAATAAAAAAATCATAGATCAAAGTAATTCCAGTTTTGAAAATCTGTTGAAGTAGCAGTAACTAAATAAAAATATAACTAATTAATTCAAATTTATGTCGAATCAATATATTTATGAATTTTGACTAAAAGGGCACTTTTGATATGAAGAAGAAAAAGGGCAGGGGCTCAAGCACCCCAAGCCCCCCCCCCCCTGTGCACGGGCCTGACCTTCAACCACCCATCATTTTACGGCAAGACGGTGCGCCTCCATACGGGGTTTGTTAGTGTGTGGGTTCTTGAACACCACTTTTTCTGGAAGATGGATTGTCCGCGACGGGCCGGTGCCATGGCCTCCACGACCCTCCGATATCACGCCTCTGTACTTCCTGTGGGGACATGTAAAGGAATTGTGTGTACCATACTCCTGTTGCTGACACTGACACTTTTTGTGTAAGGATTTGCGATGCCATCAACAGTGTCATGAGAGATATCCTAGCGAACGTATGGTGTGAACTCAAATTTCGTTTGGATGCACTGTGTGTAATTAACGGAGCACATGTTGAGATTTAATAAGACGATAAATTTGATGTGTTATGCAAACCAAAGCATTACGGTGTTTTTGGATTTCACGTAATTAAAGTTTATAATTGGGGAAGGACTTTGTGTACACCCTACGTATATATATTTATTTTACATTAAACCATGTTATGTTAAAGTGGAAATAGGGGTGTCTATTTTCCCTACATAGTTTTAAATTTGAATTAAACTAATTTAACATAATTTAACCCTTTTATTATTTGTCTTTTTCTCGTAATGTGTAAGTATTGTGAGTCGGAAGGTTTTAATTGTTTATGTTCACTATATCTAAACTTATTTGAATTTTTCTCTAATTATTATTAAATATAAGATCAAATCGAAATTAAAAATGGCTAAATTGAAATCGAAAAGAAACTAAATTCGAATTTTAATTAAACGAAAACCGAAATTAAATTAATTTTAATTCCTAACCTTGATTTAAACTTAGAAATTATCTTTTTTAATCTTTTGAATGGAAAGTATTCCCACTAATAAAGTAGTGCATTTTTAAGTGTGGGCGCCCGGTAATTCGTTGGTTACGGTGGCGGACTCTGAGCAATGAGGCTTTGGTTCGCTCCCGCCTGCTGGCTGTTGGATCGGGTTGAGTTGGTCGCTTACTCTGTTAATGCTCGGTCTGAAGGTAATCTTTGGAATACACCTACCCCTTCATCGCGGGGACACGAGTTTCATAGCTTGCTTTAATTTTTTTATAATGTCACTGCACTTTGTTCATTGACATCGAGCCCAATTTACTACTTGGGAAAGAGTCAAGGGACCAGATTGTAGAAACTGATTTTAGCAATCTAACGACACAACTTGACCTTGGAATACTGAATGATGGGGTTACACCCCTTTTGAGCCTTCAGAGCAAGTCTAACGAGGAGGATATGACCCTCCCCGGTGTCGAATATGGCGACATATTAGCTAGCGTTGATAATGAATTGTAGGAATTTCCTTCATGATTCTTACACTGCACAATCTAATGTCTCACTCGTTCTTTTATTGTATTTCTTGATGCGCTGTTCCTTCTGTATCAATTATGGGACCACAGGGTGCTACGTGCCTCCTGTCAACCTGGTTCTTCTACACGGTGGGATACAACCTGATGGCCTTAATTGTGGCTCTCACCGACGGTGTTTACACCGGGGCGGCTGATGTCTCCTCCTACTTCGTCTGCCTTGTTACTGCCTATTGCATCATCGTCGTAGATTCCTACTACGAAAAGGTACGTACTATGCAGTTGTTTGTTGGTGGTTTCTGTCTATTAGGTGGTCCGTTGAACGACTTTTAACTAGGACTTAAGCAGTAGTAGTACAGGGTGATCAAAAAGTAACGTAACTCATGGGAAAACGATTTATTTCAGAGCAAGTGCTGGAAGTGGGCACCGTTCTGTGCTTCACACAAGTGGATACGGCTATTCATGTTCTTAAAGACCCTTTGCAACGTTTCTGTGAAATTGCATCAACACACTTCTGAATCATCGCCTGCAACAGAAGGAAAAAATCAATTATGTGCGTTTCTCCATGGAGAAACGCACATAATTGATTTTTTCCTTCTGTTGCAGGCGATGATTCAGAAGTGTGTTGATGCAATTTCACAGGAAACGTTGCAAAGGGTCTTTAAGAACATGAATCGCCATATCCACTTGTGTGAAGCACAGAACGGTGCCCACTTCCAGCACTTGCTCTGAAATAAATCGTTTTCCCATGGGTTACGTTACTTTTTGATCACCCTGTAGTTTGTGGAGCTTTGTCAGAATAAAATGATCGCACTAGTTAGAGGTAAATTTCATCATGACGCGTAACTTACTCTAATATGTTAGATATGATAGGAAAAATGTCCATTTAGATTTTTCACGGACTTACTTCGAGTTGCCACGGGTGGCGGGGCAAATTTTTAATGCTCAAAGGGGTCGTGTCAAGGTTTGTAATACCCATGGAAGAATATGTATCCCTCCCCACTTTTTCTCCCTCGAGTCGTGGTTTTGGAGGTGTTACGCGTGGTGAAAATTTTTGCAACGTATTTCCGCTTAAGTGCGAGAATGGATACGAGTCTAAAAGAATTAAGATGTTATTTCGTGAAAGTAATTCTTTATAGGTGTGAACGTGTATATTCCACATAAACCTGCCTCAATAATGCCATAAGTCTGTGAATCATTTTTGCTCGTGTTAATTTTCGCTTTACATTGGCGGCTGTAAGAAGGGATTTTCGTTCAGGTCAGTTTGTGCGAATATTTTTATTGTAACAAAATTTTATTTGTGATAGCTATCTACATGATTACCCCCTTATTTGTAAACTTAAATTTTGAACTGCGTGTGAATGAACGTAAACGGTAACACCTCACGAGCACTAACTGTAATGGGTATCTTTAGAAGCACAACACATTCATTCCATCTGTAACGGCCCTTGCACGTAATACTGACTTTCAATTAAATTGAGTCATTTTATTTCGACACAGCTCTGTATTAAAAAAAAATTGGATGTCTGCTGCAGCTAAATCTGTCTCGCAAGGTAATATATTTGGAAAGGGTAATTATCATAGTTCCACATTAGCTGAAACTTTACTTAGTGTATTGTTATTGCCAATCATCACTAAACTTTGATTTCACTGAAAGAAGTTTAACCTATGCAATTAAATATTACGGAACCAATTGATGTACAAATGTTTTTCAGTAAATTTGCGATCCTCTCTCGTTTTGTTTTCAGTCTAGTTAATCTCTGATGTAATTTGATGATTATAAAGTCCTTTTCATATATTTTTAATATTTACTACGAAGAGAAGTGTTGTATTCTGTGAACAAAAGTTCCGAACTCGGCTATAATTTTCTTACACCCTTTGCTAGTTGTTAACCATCCCAAGCCTTCTCTTTATTCCTAAAATAGTCCTGTAATAAAAGATAAAAACAAAAACCTCATTTTCTTCATGTTCAAAATAAGTAATAAATTAAATCTCCATGTAGGAGACAATGAAAGTGAGGGGAGGGAGGTTTGGCTTTGTTCGAGCATATTGTACACGAGGAGTTTTGTTTCCGTTTTTAATAAAGGTACCGGAACGCCGTTCGGGCGCGTTCCGCCAGAAAAAATTATATATAATATATATTTCTATGTTAAAACAGCTTCTACGCAACGAGAGGATTGAGAGTACTTCTCGGGAAAGGCCAAGCTTAGTAGTTGTGAAATCGACGCCAGCTTCTCCCGTGGGCTCTCCCGAAGACCCCCCACTGCGCACATCCCCGTCAGGGAGGACTGTCAATCTTCCTCCTGGCTACGCCACCGCATGCGAAGTTAATGAACTATTGCTTCCATCGAGTGCTTACAGAGAATCATCTCCGGCTTAAGTTTCCAGAATGACTTCGGGGGCGGGGCGAGTGTTATAACTGCTTCTCCAGTTGGACGGGTTATTCTTAAGAGTTTGAGGAAGGATGGTTTGTATAATTTCCATTTGGCTTCATTAATGCGGTTCGGAGAAAGCGATTTTTTTTTAACCGAATCCTCGACGAAAGGAATTAAACCAACAATTCTTTCTGTTTATTCTTGTATGGGATTCTTGTCCACTGAGGTTGCCAAACTTCTGGAGAGAAATGAATAGTCACAAGTACTTTCTCTAATCACAAGTACTTCCCTTTCTTCTTATATACAGGGTGATCAAAAAGTAACGCAACCCATGGGAAAACGATTTATTTCAGAGCAAGTGCTGGAAGTGGGCACCGTTCTGTGCTTCACACAAGTGGATACGGCGATTCATGTTCTTAAAGATCCAAGGTTTATTTCATCTTTTTCATATATTCACCACCTGCAACAGAAGGAAAAAATCAATTATGTGCGTTTCTCCATGGAGAAACGCACATAATTGATTTTTTCCTTCTGTTGCAGGCGATGATTCAGAAGTGTGTTGATGCAATTTCACAGGAAACGTTGCAAAGGGTCTTTAAGAACATGAATCGCCGTATCCACTTGTGTGAAGCACAGTGTGGGGCCGCGCAGTTAATTTTCCGCATTTATATTATTTTTATATTAGTTACCGACAAACCAATTTTGCGCGTACCAAATTGTATATATTTTATCATTGTGTAATTTTAAGAATCATATATAATCTTTATAAATAAGTATTGTACATAAATTTATATATATATATTTAATTAATTCAGCTGTATATAGAATAACAAAATCTTCTGTAAAATAACCTCAGCCAACCAAGAACTCAATAAACTCTGAAAACGACCGGCTTTTCCTTCAAGACGCCAACCCCCCAAACGACAGGGAGAGAAGAGGACACGAGAGGCCCCTAAAAGAGATACCCAACAAAGCGATAGCTTGCCTCTCGTATCCTTCATTCTTCCCGGCAACTACAAGTAGCACCAAGAAGGAACCAGCTACAATTGGTGACCCCGGAGTGACCCGAAGCAGCCAGCGGAAGCAGCATCCTTCAGTCGCCGGGCGGAACAAACCGAAGCCACGCCTCTTCGCCGCCCACCCGTAGTAGCCGGTCGGAACCAAAGCAGCAGCAGACCCGAATTACATTCCCGCAAGATGGAATCTGTTGAATCAGGAGTGCACCATGTCACCATCAAGCCACCCACGTTCTCTGAAGCGTCGGCCGCAGGATGGTTCTCCATCATGGAGGCACAATTCCACATTTCCAGAATAACATCCGAAGAGACCAAATTTTTCCATGTTCTAGCCTCGTTACCCCCCGAAGTCGTCTCACGAATTTCAGCAGCAACTCTCTCCAACAAGTCGTACACCGATTTAAAAGAAGAAATCGTGAGTCATTACGAAAAGACGAAGCCAGAACTCTTCGAACGACTCATCTCCAACACTCCTCTCACTGGAAAGCCCTCCCAATTCCTTCAAGATATCCACCAAACGGCACTGAAGGTGGGCGTCAGCGATGATTTGGTGAAGCATAAATTCATCCAGGCGCTCCCATCCTCAATAGCGCCCGTCGTAGCAGCACAAAAGGAGCTGACGCTAACTCAACTCGGCAAACTAGCCGATGAGTTAATACCGTTCGCTCAACAAAGCTGCTACGCGGCGCCAACGTCAACTCGAGCCAATACAAGCCCAAGAACGAATATCCCCATCGGCCTAAAACCCTTCAGCGAGAATCAGCGGCCGGTGGTGTGCCGCGCGCACCTTTATTATGGCCCCCAAGCAAGGACCTGCAGGCCATGGTGCAAGTGGCCAAATAAAGATGACGCCAAGCTGCTCCCCTCGTCACGCCCAAATTCAAGATCTTCCTCACCATCAAGAGAAACGTCGGAAAACTAGATAAGCAGGCTGTGATTAACGCGACGTCCGGCCTGCCGCTGATCTCAGTCGCAGCTCGCATCGCCAGTCTGAAGGTCAATTTTATCATTGACACAGGAGCGAGCATCTCAATTTTACCACCAACTTGTGTCAATGATTGTCAACTCCACCCAACCGCAGTAAAGATTTCCACCGCAAACGGTCAGCCGCTCGAAATATTCGGAGAAGTAACACTGGACATATCAATTCCTAAATTACGAAGAATATTCAGGTGGCCATTCGTCGTCGCCCAAGTCTCCAGTCCACTTCTCGGCGCCGATTTTCTATCCCATTATGACATCCTTGTGGACTGCAAGCATGGCATTTTGAAGGATAGAGCAACAACTCTTCAAGCCACTACTAAACCTGTGCAATCCAAAGACCTTCACCTCATCAATATTAACCCTACCGACAAATTACCTCAAGAAATCAGGAACCTGCTTGACAAGTACTCCTCACTACTGAAACCAGCTCAACCGCAGAAAGTTTCCACCAACACTGTCAAGCATACCATCGACACTGGCAGCGCACCACCAGTGTTTGCAAGCCCTCGACGTCTTCCACCCGATAAATTATCCTCAGCTAAGGCTACTTTCAACAACTTACTTCAAGATGGAATTATAGAACCCTCAAAATCACCATGGGCCTCACCGTTACACCTCGTTCCGAAGAAGATACCAGGCGAATGGCGGGCGTGTGGTGATTATAGAAGCCTAAACGCTGTCACGAAACCGGACAGATAACCACTTCCTCATATAAGAAGTCTGTCAACATCTCTGCACGGAAAATCATGCTTTAGCAAAATCGATCTAGTCAGAGCATATCACCAAATTCCAGTCCACCCAGAAGATATCGAGAAAACGGCTATAACAACTCCATTTGGTTTATTTCAGTAGTTATACATGCCATTTGGTTTAAGAAACGCTTCATGGATACAATTTTCAGAGGAGTTGACTGCGTATTTGTGTATCTCGACGATATTTTAGTCCATTCAAATAACGCAGTTGACCATTTCAAAGACTTAGAACGCGTATTCAAGATCCTTCAAGAACACAATTTAAGAATTTCCTTAGAAAAATGCATATTTCAGCAATCCAAAATTGAATTTCTGGGTCATGAAGTTTCCCCAGCAGGCATTCGTCCTCCTGTAAACAAAGTCTCCGAAATTCAAGATATTCCCCAACCGCAAGATTACCAAAGCCTCAGAAGATTCCTAGGAATGACGGGATTCTATCGCCATATGATACCCCGTTACGCCGATTTAGTCTCACCTTTAAGTGAAATCGTCAGAACTCAAGTCAAAAGCAAAAGTCTACAGTGGAACGACGAAGCAATTCAAGCCTTTCAAGATGTCAAGGATGCACTACGGAACGCCGTTACGCTTTGTCATCCTCTTCCATCAAGCTCAATCCTTCATTTAGTTACGGACTGCTCACAAATAGCAGCTGGAGCAGTTCTTCATCAAATAATCGACAGCACACCAGTTCCCATCGCCTTCTTTTCCAAGAAATTAACTACAACTCAGCAAGCGTACGCCGCATACGATAGAGAATTACTCGCAGCATACCTAGCCGTCCTGCATTTCCGTCAATTTTTAGAAGGTCGTCAAGTAATACTCTTCACGGATCACAAACCGATGGTTTCTGCCTACAAGAGTCCCTTACGAGCCAAGACAGACCGACAACAACGTCATTGGTCTGCCATCACGGAATACGTATGCGATGTAATACATATCTGTGGATCCGAAAACGTCGTAGCGGACTGCCTTTCACGCAACGTAAACGCAGTACATATCGACGCTTTCGATTTATCAGCAATCGCGGAATCTCAACAAAAAGATCAAGAAACGCAAGAATTTCTCCCACGTCTCAAGCCGTTCCCGTTTCCAGAAAATACAACTTTATATTGCGATACATCCACGCCATATCCCCGTCCTTTTGTTCCCAAGCAGCATCGATCTTCCATCTTCAATCAATTTCATAATATTTCTCATCCAGGCATCAAGCAATCACTTCGTATCATTAAATCAAGATACTTTTGGCCCTCAATGAATAAGGATATTCGAACTTGGTCCCGAAATTGTGAATCATGTCAATCCTCAAAAATTTCTCGCCATACAAAATCAGAAATAACCCCCTTCGATTTACCAAGTTCAAGATTTGAAACGGTACATATCGACATCGTCGGTCCCTTACCGCCAACCACTTTGCCCGGTCAAACATATCCTTCCCCATATAGATATCTCCTAACCTGCATCGATCGTGCCACAAGATGGATAGAAGCATATCCTCTGATTGATACTACAGCCACATCAATAGCACACGCATTTCTCGATGTATGGATTTCAAGATTTGGTGTACCACTGCAAGTCATAACGGACCGCGGATCCCAATTCGAATCCGAACTCTTTAGGGAACTCTCAGCTCTCATCGGATTTCACCGACTAAGAACTTTGTCGTATCGCCCTCAGACCAACGGAATAATTGAAAGATCTCATCGCACCATCAAGACAGCAATCATCGCTCGAAAACAAGATTGGCTCCCCGCTTTACCCATAGTTCTCCTTGGTTTACGCAGTCTCCCCAACGAATCGGGTTATTCACCGTTCACCACCGTCACCGGAACCACCCTATTATGCCCGAGGCCAATGATCGCCAATTCGTCGTCAAAATCCAATTCAAAATTCATCTCCGAATTAGCCAAGAAAATGACGCAAATCGATTTCGCCCAACTCTCTCAAGGAAACATTCACTCAGCCCCCAAATCATTCATTCCATCGGAACTCCACAAATCAAGCCACGTATGGGTACGCATCGACCGCGTTCGAAAACCATTCGAGGCACCATATCAAGGACCTTTCCGTGTTCTCGAACGCCACGATAAGTACTTCGTAATAGAAAAAACTAACGGATCATCAGAAGCCATTTCAATTAATCGTTTAAAACCGGCGTATATAGTTTCAGGTCCCACACAGGTACCGGGCGCACAATCGGACGACATCGGATCGGAGAAAAAGCACGCAAGGAAAAAGGACGATGGAGGACGCACCTCGGAGGTAGCAAATACAGACCTCAGGACGGGCGCGCAGGACAACGCAACAACCGGAAACGAGGCCGACCGAGGATCAACGCGAGCTGGACGAAGGATCCGATTCAAATCAAGACCCGAATATTTCTACTTTTGATATACGTGCTCCGCTTCTCGGGGTGGGCAGTAGTGTGGGGCCGCGCAGTTAATTTTCCGCATTTATATTATTTTTATATTAGTTACCGACAAACCAATTTTGCGCGTACCAAATTGTATATATTTTATCATTGTGTAATTTTAAGAATCATATATAATCTTTATAAATAAGTATTGTACATAAATTTATATATATATATTTAATTAATTCAGCTGTATATAAATAACAAAATCTTCTGTAAAATAACCTCAGCCAACCAAGAACTCAATAAACTCTGAAAACGACCGGCTTTTCCTTCAAGACGCCAACCCCAAACGACAGGGAGAGAAGAGGACACGAGAGCCCCTAAAAGAGATACCCAACAAAGAGAGAGCCTGCCTCTCGTATCCTTCATTCTTCCCCGGCAAATACAAGTAGTAGCAAGAAGGAACCAGCTACAACAGAACGGTGCCCACTTCCAGCACTTGCTCTGAAATAAATCGTTTTCCCATGGGTTGCGTTACTTTTTGATCACCCTGTAGCATAATAAGTCTATAAGTTGACTTTTCAAGGGAATCCTCTTTTAAGAACGAGGAAAAAAAAAAATCAGGTGACTAATGACTTAGCATCTCCAATTTCTCAATTTTGAACATAATATATTATGTCCAGTTGGTCTTTCAGAAATATTAGCCGGTTATGTAACAGCTAATTTTTCAAAATAATTGGGAATGTGGTGATACAGTATAACCCCATTAACAATAATTAGGTGTCAAAAATAATTTTATTAGTATTAAGGCAAATTTTGTCAGCAACAGAAGGTTACAAAGTATTATTTGAGCAAATATTTGTCATGCTCATTCACTAAACAGAATTTGATACGGGAGATTAAATTTTAAAATATGATGTAAAATTGAAAATATAATTTTAAGACGTTTTATTTAATTAATTAATATAAACTGATAAAATAATGGCTAATATGTAGTTCCGTGGTCACCAGATTTATGACTAATAGGGTGGATCGATTTTACATTTTTTTCGATTTCCATATTCTAATAGAGACAAAAACTTGCGCATGCATGAGAAAATAGCCTCTGCAAAATCTTAGCTTAATAGGTAATCATCTTCTGCCCCCGGCAGAGCGATGAAAATCATATTTTAGTAGTCAAAAACGTACTTTTAAACCCTAGCCTAGAGTCATAAAATTTTGCGTGTGTGTTATTTCATGCCTAAGCAACGATATAAATGCTATGGGAAATATATAAATGCATTATTTAAGACAAAGAGCCGATCTGAAAATATGTATAATATACATATTTTCAGATCGGCTCTTTGTCTTAAATAATGCATTTATATATTTCCCATAGCATTTATATCGTTGCTTAGGCATGAAATAACACACACGCAAAATTTTATGACTCTAGGCTAGGGTTTAAAAGTACGTTTTTTACTACTAAAATATGTTTTTCATCGCTCTGCCGGGGGCAGATGATGATTACCTATTAAGCTAAGATTTTGCAGAGGCTATTTTCTCATGCATGCGCAAGTTTTTGTCTCTATTAGAATATGGAAATCGAAAAAAATGTAAAATCGATCCACCCTAATGACTAAGTAGTAAATCTCACCCTTTTCATGCATCGTGCCAATTAGGTGAATCTTATGCCCGGATTAAGAGTACACTAGGTTAGGGGAGTCGTTCAAGGTTGGTCAGTAATTTTCCACGTTACCAACTTTCGGCCAGTCGTGGGCATTGCCAAAAAATAGGTGGCCACGAAACTACATATTTACCAAAGCAATTACCAATGCAATCAAATTTCAGACTACAAAAGTTTGTAAAAGGCTACTTAATAATGTGATGATGATGTATTAACTATGAATTGTAACTTACCCACAACCTAGTTTCTTGACCAAATTAACTTTTCTTGATTAAAGAATGTACTCTTAAGTGTGTTTGTTCTTTGTGGGTGTGTAATCTGAAGCCATGCTGGATATTAAAATTAACTGGAAAAAAAAAAATGAATAAATTTTATGTGAACATTTATATTTATTACTAATTGCAGTTTAATTTTTCTGTTAGAACTATTTAATATTAGAAAAATGAGAATTACGGGTCGCCCTCGCTTTATGTGACTTCTCTTAATGCGATTTCGCTACTATGCGACGACCCTACTTCTACCACTCTCTCGCTTTGTGCGAGAAAAATTCGCAATTATGCGACTGGCCGGGTTGGATGTGCGAAGCTTGTGCCACCAATGTAGGGGTACGCGGACTCCATTATGCAGTTGGTGCCGGTGGAGCGGTGACGCACCCTGCACGCTTCCCAGGGCTTCCATTTTAGGTGAAATACTCTAGACTAGGGTCGCTCCCTCACTCGGTGTTGTATTGTCCAGTTGTGTGCGGACTTACGCTACTCGCTCTCATCTTGTAGTGTGTGGATTTGCAATTACAACGAGTATTCAAGTAAATACTTTTTTATGCAGGAAAGACGGGGCAATGACGAATACCCGCAAAAGCACCCCGCCCCACAATGGAGAAGAGAACCAAAATCAAGGTCCAGGGTTTTAGATATGCCTCGACACACTGCGTTTTTAAAGATTGGAGGTCATAGGCAGGAGGAAACGTGGATTGAGGAAGATTGCTCCAGCGTTCATCGGTTGAGTAGATGAAAGTGTGAAAATATTGATAACTCCTGCATTAGAGAGTTGAGCAGAAAAAGAACGAGAAAGTCTGGTAGTGTGTGCTTTCCTTAAAGGAGGAGGCATGCAGTTAGAGTTGAGAAGAGCAATGTCCGTTATCATAGTGAGTAAAGAGAGAGAGGGATTGAAGACACAGTAAGAGGCGGAGAATTGATGAGACGAAGACTGATTCCACCCGGTCAAGTACGGCTGTGTGGGTTGAGCCGCCCCCATATGAGAAGCATACTCCTTACAGGGGCAGACAAGACCCCTGTACAGAGACAGCAACTGGGTGAAGAAACTGCGGAGGCAGTACAGCACACCTAACCTCTTAGCTGTTATTTGTTTTTTATATATATATAATGTCAGATGATTGTTTTAGTTCATTAAGTGATTTTTCATTGGATTTGTTATGAAAGTGTTAGAAAGGCTTTTTGGAGGTTTAGGAGAGGTCCTGGAATGCATCCCTATTATATACATGTAATGAATGGCTCTTTCTGCGAAATCACTTTATGCAAACTTTTTTGGAACGCAACCCCCGCATAAAGCGAGGGTAACCCGTAATACTCAGAGGCACGTAAAGTAAAGCCAGCTAGTACTGGGATCCATATATAGATCTGCCTAATCACTCCTGACAAAATTCTGACAAAATTATCCATACAAAACTTAAAATCTCAGTGGAATCCAAGTTCATATAGATCTATCTGGAGTGTTCTAACAGTGACACAATACTGTTTTAAAAATCTATAATGTTGTTTAGACCAAGCGTGTCAAACTCGTTGGTCCTATTGATACTTGGATTCGTATGGATTTTACCCCCTCTTGGCGATATTCTTTTTCTAAATCCTTTTTTAATGTAAATGATTGTAGAATCCACTAATTGAAAATTTGAATCTTTTGCCATGGATAATAACGATGTTTTCGGATAAAAGTAAATATTAATTTTGTTTCTACAGAGAGAATTTTTACTCTTAAAATTGTTAAAAAGTAACAAATCTATTCAGTTTCAAAACTAATGATTTATTGCACGTGTTTTATTTAGGTTATGTATAATCAATATTTACATTTATGTATTATTCAGCCTAATAGATTTTCAAAATTTGTCTGTAAATTTCATACTTTTATAGTAGGCTATATTAATGCATCTTGTACGAAAACTTACGAGCGAACTACTGGTAAGATCCATGATTGCAAGTCGTCATCTACTGGGAGTAGCTTCTAAGAACAGGGATGCAACCTCTTTCTGATGGATTGGATTGGCTTCAGGCAGCCTACTATACCTACCTATACGTACCCTTTTGCCTGTTCCTTAAAGTAACCCAATGTACGAACGCACAATGGCTGGGGGCCTAAGTTAATTGATACTTCATTTTTTTTTTTTTTTAATGTAGTAATTTATTTACAGTTCTGCATCTACATGAACTCCATTCTATTGGCAACAAAAAACAAAATCCCAGTAGATAACGGCTCTAAATTAAAAAAAATCTCGAAAACCTCTTGTATTATTGCCGAATTATTCTTGCTATGGATTATAATTAATAACGGAGAGCCAGTGTAACTTAGCTGAATGGAAGGCTTCAAAACTTTGCAACAAGAGGGCGCATTTTAAAAAGATAAAGGATCCCCATTTTTTTCCTTGTAAATGTGCATGATCAGTAGCAAAACCTCGAAATGGAATGAAGCAAGTTTATATTGCATGACTTCCGTACTAAGTGTAAGGGACAATTTCTTCAGGTTCTTAATTCCAATGCCAATGACCATATCACGCCGATAAATTCAAAGGTAGATAGGTAACTAATGTTTACTGTTCTTAGTAGATATATAAAGCAAATTTGTGTGTAAAACTTCATTAAAAGATGTAAATTGCTATTTCTAAGCAATGTTAGTGCAAGAACGTAAAATAAATATGACTGAATTATTTCGATGTTATTTTTCAGTCTGAAGTATTTTCCCAAACTTCGCCATTCATTCTTGGCGGAAGAATGATAAATCCTAAAGTGAGAATCTCATGAAATCGTTCTTCCTACTTCTGGCATTTCATCTCGCCCTCGAATTCCTTATTGCAGGTTTATTTGATGTCCAAATAAAGATACTCATCTAACATCTAAAATACTCTCTCTCGGACGGTGAATGCCAAGGATAATGGCGTGAAGTGGGAAGTAATTTAGGTGAAATAACTTTTAGGATTAATGACTTAACTATAGCCATAACTAATACTTCCACCACTTCTCGGTAACTCTAATGCTGTATTCGTATTATATAATAAAATTGTACTTCCATTTCACATTCTTCAAAATTTAGCTTCTAAAAACATGGATTTCGACTTGTCAAAATCTTCAGAAGCTTTGGACAAAGTCGTTTCGTGCATGACACCTTCATTGCCTGACCTTTCTACATAAGTTCGATACACGAATCCTTTGTAACGAGCACAGAAGTGTAATTAGTTCATAAGGTTGTAAACCTCTTGCCTTCGTGTGTTCACTTTTAAGTGTGGCAAATATTACTTTGCTAAATGTCTCATTAACCCATTGTTGCCAAGTACCTCCTTCCAAAGTGCATGTTTTTACTATCATTTCTGTTAAATATAAATCATTAACTATAAATGGGTATTTGGCATCATTTAGTTAAATCTCGGAATTTCATACGTACCCTTCAAAACACTTCTATTAAAATGGTTTACTTTTTTTTCATGCTCAATAGAGGAACATGGTTTAACAAACTTGTAATACTGAGTTGGTTGGTTTTTCATTTTTTAACAATTTGTGTACATTTCGAACAACCTGATGATGTATAAAATTGTACAATATTTCATCTCGACTTCAATTTAACGACAATAGTCTCGCTAAAAAGTTACTCCTGTTGGTGTAATCACATTCTTTGAGCCTAGAATGTATCCAGCTTATTTCCGATTGAATGACTCTTATCCCGCCCTTAATTAAATCCACCACGGTTTTTAACCATTTCTTACGTAGTTTAATTGATCCTTGTATAAAAAAAAGTTAACTTTTAACTGTATTGTGAACATCAGTTAAATTCAACCAACATTTCGGTAACTATCGAAATGTGAAAGATCCATTCAAATGAATCGACCAAAATCCCTCAAGCATAAAAAATATATATCAATAATTCGAAGATTAAAAATTGAATGAAGTTATATTCGTGTCAAATGGCTGTGTAAGTAAGTTAACCTCGAGACAAAGTAAACATAATTAAACTTTTGATGAAATAAAATTCTTTTAATAATAACCTTGCGTTTACTTTAACAGATTTAAAGTTGAGATCCGATTTATATTAATGCTATTTAGATCGACCCAGTACTAATAGACGAAGGATCCCTAGTGGAGTTCAAATATATTCGCAATTAAAAGGATATTAAGATGCTGTGACAAAAAATTGAACAATTTCTTTCTCCACAATGTAGGGGTACGTGCCCCAATGATTACAGTGAGTCCAAGCATTAAGAGGGTACGCGACAAACTCAACCTAACCCAGGAACCAGCAAGCAGAAACAAACCAGAGCGTCGCCACAACCACTGAACATCTTCCTTTACTTTTTTTCGTAGGCACGAATCGGCTGTACATCGCCTGGGAAGGCAGTGGGTGGGGGGTGTTGATGGGATGGGGGTAGTAGACTCGGAAGATGAGGAGGGGTCCAGTTACTGGGTAGGTGGAGAAGAGGGTATAGGCCTAAATGCGGTAAATTAAATGGGAGTGAGTGAGTGAGGAAGGAAAATATCGCTTCCGCAGAAAATCGGGAACCTTCGGCGAGTAGAGACTGGAGATGCTCGGACGTAGAGATGTCGGACAAGAAGGAAAAGCACCTATGACCGAGAGCAGATAGATTTGGGCATTCGACAAGGAGGTGGGCGACGGTGATGGGAATATAGCAGGTGGGGCAGAGCGGGGCTGGTGATTTGGCCATGAGGTGCCTGTGTGCTATTCGCGTGTCCCCTATGCGGAGACGGGGCAGAATCACCTCTATGTCGGGACCGATGGAACGAGGAGGCCCAATATCCCAATTGTGGTTTGATCCAGTGGAGCTTATCTGTGGCCTGGTTCCACTTCCCAGAGGGAACGGAAGTAGGAGCGGAGGCGGGAAGAAGTCGGTGAAGGGGGCCGGAAGTAGGTAGGCACTCTTTGCCGTGCGGTCTAACTCCTCATTGCCCTGGATGCCAGCACGTGCCGGGACCCAGCAGGAGGGGACCGTCTTGCATTGGAAAACTGTTAAGAAATGGAAGGTTTGTTGGATGATGTAGACGAGCGGGTGGGAGGAGTTGAATCTCTAGAGGGAGAGAAGTGCGCTTTGTGAATCTGAATGCATGACGAAGGAGCTGGCGGAGTAGGTGCGCACGATGTCGAGGGCCTCCATGAGAGAAAAGAGCTCTGGCGAGAACACGGAGGACTCGCGGGGAAGGCGGACGCTTCGGGAAAGTGGCTGAGGTAGTATCAGCGCTGAGGCGATCGTGCCAGCCTCCGAGCGGGAACCGTCTGTATAGATGGTGATAATGCCCGGGTGTCGGGTTATGTGGTCCCGGAAAGTGACCTATTTACCGTGGCAGACGTGGTTGTCTTTGGCAGGGTACACAGGTCCCTGCAAAACGTGATAGGGTGAGGAGCCAGGGGGGTAAATATGGTATGAGATGGGAATGACTGAAGGAGGAGGCATATTAGAAAGGTCCAGTCAGGAGCGGACCACTTCAGTGAAGTGCCAGCTCCGTCCCTGGGTGGGAGTTCAGAAATTGCCGCGCACAGAAGCGAAGAGGGTAGCCTCTGCGCGCGAAGGTAGGTCCTCATGAGGAGCAGACCGCTTGGAGGCTGGGACGGAAGGAAGGCACCAGTGGAGAAGCGGAGGCCCCTATTAAGTACTGGGTCCAGAATACAGAGGCAGGTGCTGGAGGCAGAGCTGTATACGAACAACACTTCCCATAGTCCAGCTTCGACTGCACCATCGAAGTGTAAAGGCGAAGTAGAGAGCGTCGGTTGGCTCCCCATGCGGTGTGGGAGAGGTGATCTAGGAGAGTAAGGGGACACTGGAGGGATTGCTTCAGATGGGGAAGCCAGCTGAACCGTCAGTTAAGGATCATGCCTAGAAACCGCGTGGAGGGTACCACCTTGAGGGGTTCGCCGTATAACGTGACGGAGGGGACGGGAAGGGTTGCGGGTCTTCTCTTGCTGAAAATCATACACTTGGTCTTGGAGGTGGATAGACAGAACCCAACCGACGTCGCCCACCTCTCCACTCGACGGGTGGCAAGCTGAATTTGCCGTTGGACAACGGACGGCTTCCGCCCCGTGAAGTAGACCGCGAGGTCATCCGCGTAGATGGAAGAACGGATGGTGGGTGGAAGGCATTTTGATAGTGTTCATTACGATGGAAAAGCACAGAACACTGAGGATGCTTCCGTGTGGGACTCCATCCTCCTGCACGAAGTGTATGAGAGGACTGGGCCCACGCGCACTTTGAAGGTTCGGAAGGGTTCCGATGAGACCCAAACTTTGGAGTTGATTGAATATTATGCGTCCGCGGGTGGTGTCGTAGGCCTTCTGTATGTCGAAAAAGGTGGACAGGACGAACTGTTTACTGTCGAAGGCGTTGTGTGTGTCTCGGCTGAGGAGCAGGAGGGGATCAGTCGTAGGGCGGAATTGGCTGAAGCCGGACTGGGTAGCCGGGAAGGAATAGCTATTTTCAAGGAAGAAGGGGAGTCACGTGACAACCATTTTTTTTTTCTAAGATCTTGCAGGCACATCACGTTAAAGCAATAGGTCTGTAGTTTGTGGGGTCAAGGGGGGTCTTTGCCTGGTTTGGGCATGGGAATTACATGGACCTCCCTCCATCGGGAGGGCAGGTACCCTTTATCCATATGTGGTTGTAGAGGTGTAGTAGAAAAATTTGCATGGTAGGATGGATGTGCTCGATCAAGATGTATGGGATACCATCCGGGGTTGGGGAAGGAAACTGTTAAGAGGCCAGTGCCACCTGAAGCTCACGCATGGTGAACAGCCGATTGTAGGGGCTGTCTGGAGACAGTGGAGAGAAACTCTTTTTAGTGGCGGAAACGAGGGGACTGTCCGCAGAGGAAGAGACGTCGGCGAAGGTGGAAGCTAAAAAATTTGCCACCAACCTGGGCTCGTAGGGGAGACCGGCGTTAGTACAGAGGACCGGGGGTCGGGAGGGATAGTAGCTGAAGGTGTGGAGGATGTGATTCCAGACACGAAGGCACGCCAAGAAGCTCGACGCACCCTCTTCACTATAAAGCGAGCAATGGCCCTGGCCGGCTTCATCTCCGTGCGATGGGTGGGGAGGCGTGTGCGGTAGAAGCGTCGGGTAGCTTTCTTCTTGGCATGTATGGCCTCAGGGGTCCACCATCGTCCATGGTAACCGTCAGGCGCGCGAGTAGGCAGAGGATCGGGGTATGCTGGCGCACGCAGCCGCAATGACGGTCGACTCGAAGTAGGTAATACCAGCGCCGGCCTTAGGATATTTCGGGCCCTGTGCAGAGTATACTGTACGGGCCCCCCATGACACAAGTCAAATTGTTTTTCATTGCTAATCATTTTATTTTAGTAGATTGTTAACAAGTACAACAAGTAAAATTTAACTATACAAGTGCACCTGTAACAGAATACCAACAGACCAAGAGCCTTTACTATTATTACTACTTATTACTTTATCATCATCAAATATTTAAACTATCATAAGAGGTTTCAACCAGCGCCGGCCTTAGGATATTTAATTAGGAATAGGATAATTCAATTTAATTAGGATATTCAACAAAAGTAAATACACAAAATAAAGTTTGTAAATACAGTGTGTCCGTAAAGTCATGGTGGGATTTTAAATAGCTATACTATTGCAACGAAACATGATAATGAGATGAAACAATGCCAAATTTAAGAACAACTCTCAAAGTTGTCTCTTGTAGTTAGTCTAGGTTAAGCTTAACCTTTATCTCGTAGTTAGTCTAGGCTGTCCACATGCCTATGTTGAACATGAGCGTAATAGCCCGAAAGTTAATGTGTGGTGTGCTCTAGCACGAGATCGAGTGATTGGCCCATTTTTCTTCGCGGAACCCACTGTGACGTCACACAACTACCTCGCTATGTTGGAACATTTTGCAGTACCCCAATTTATTGACAATAATGTCATCTTTCAGCAAGATGGTGCTCCTCCGCACTATGCCAACGTTGTTCGAGAATTCCTTAATGAAAAATTTCCACAGAGATGGATAGGAAGAGGAGGATGGAAGCCATGCCTCCACGCTCTCCGACCTGACACCTTTGGACTTTTATTTGTGGGTTACGTCAAGCAAAGCGTGTACAGTGTACCCATTAGGGATATTCATCACTCGCACGAGCGAATCACGGAAGCTATCGCATCCGTCACTCCTGATGTTCTTGGCGTGTGTGGCTGGAATTGAATCACCGCCTAGATGTCTGCAGGGCTACCAGAGGAGCCCATATCGAACTACGTTAAATAAAGTTATTCTTTAGAGTTGTTCTTCAATTTGCCTTTTTTTTCATCTCATTATCATGTTTCGTTGCAATAATATAGCTATTTAAAATCCCACCATGACTTTACGGACACACTGTATACAAAAAAGAAAATAACTTAATCAACTACAAATGAATATTTTGCAATTGTAATATAAGAATACTAAAACATAAAAGAATTAACTAGGTTTAGTAAAAATAAACATAAACCAATTGCAGGTATATATAAGTAACAAAAATCTTTTCATTAAAATCTATCTACTGTTTTTAAATGACTGAGAAGAAAAGAAAAATCAAGCTAATACACAAATATATATTACACATATTACACAAATAAATTACATTAATTTACACCAATTTTGGCACTCTGACGTCGATGGTAAATTTCTGTGAAATTTTCGGGCCCCCCTAAGTTGCGGGCCCTGTGCGACCGCACGGTTCGCACACCCCTAAGGCCGGCACTGGTAATACATTCGTCAGAGGATGGAAAGTGAGCAGTCGTAAGGGTTGTAGAGGTATTGTCTTGGAAGAAGGATCAGCTGGCTTTGGCAACAATCCATCTTCCCAGTACCCGAACGGTCTGGTCGGGCCGATTTAGCGTGAGTCGGACGAGGAGATGGTAACTACCATAGTTGTTTCGGAGAACTTGCTATTAAACTCTAGGACATCCGTCGAGACGAACGACAGGTCTATACAGGACGATAGACCGAGTGTAGCTGGTGGCATGATAGAATGTAGGAGAGCCATCACTGAGGCACTCGAAGGAGAGCTCGGTCACGAGAGCAATCAGTGTCTGTGCCATATAGGTGGAGAGCGTGTCTCCCCACAGGGGGTAGCGACTGTTGAAATCGCTCAGGAATAGAAAGGGCCTGGGAAGTTGTTTTACCACCTCAACCAGGTCGTCGGGGGAGACCTGAGTGTAGGGAGGGAGGTATATTGAGCAGACGGTGTATTGTCTGTCCAGGGAAAGCCGGGCAGCAATCACCTGTAACGGGGATCGGATAGAGAAATTGTGGAAAGGGACTGCGTGGTGTACGAGAATGGCAGGCTCCCCGCTCTTCGAGTGCAGGTAGGAGACAGGAATATCCAGTAGGGCACGGCATGGGTCTGGTCCCCAGGATTAGCTCCTGAAGACAGACAGACACACCGGACGGGAAGAGGCAAATCGGGTAATTAAGGCCTTCGTAGTTCGCGAATATTCCTCTGCAATTCCAATGTACTCTTGTAGTTCTCGGAGGGTCCATTATTTGACAATGGGGGATGGGTAAAGGTGTAGGTGCTAGGGAGTTTGGGTGTGAAGGGAGATCAGAGTTCGCGAAGGCAAAGGGTGAGTCAGGGGCGTGGCAGGCTATCTGCCGTTTACCAGAGAAGGAATCGGTTGGCCAGTCGACCCCAGCGGGGATTGCGGGGTCGAGTCGGGCGAGCGAGACCGGAGAAGTGGATCACCGCAACTAGGGGACACTTCATTTTTCATAGCAGCACCTCCTAGCCTGTCTGGGGTCTCACGGCGGATACGGGGTAGCAATACGGGGTACCAGAAAGACCGGGCAGGTGGGAGAGGACGAGCTCAGGGTGGCTGGAGGTATTGGTAAGGCAGGTACAGTAGGGGTGGAAGGAAATGTACCAACAGTGTTCTCGTGAAGGGGTGGGAAAAATGGCACCAGGAGGCAATAGCAGATCCATGAGACGCAAGGACGAGGCCAAGCTCCCCTTGGCCACACCATGTAGGTGCGGCAGTGCCGCGTCCACCGGATCTCCGGAGAAAAGGATGTCTATATTGGGTCTCGAGGCGGGTCGTGTAACTAGGCTACTACTGTCAAAGTCTGCGGAGGTAGATTGGAGGAACTTCGCGATGGGGCGGGCGCTAGGTTCGGGTGTGTGTGTGGTGGGAGGGCAAGGTTCGAGGAGGACGGGGCCTGGGTACCCTGGTTCCAGATTCCTGGGGAATCTTCAGCAGATGAGACGCGTGAAGAGGAGGGATGGTGGAGGGACAGGAGGTCGCTGGGTCCGGCGAGGGCTCCCTTCTAGAGGGTGAGAAGCAGTGGTCAAAGGGCGTTTGAGCGGCAGACTAGGGTGGCGTGCTAAGGGGATGCTAAAAGTAAGAAGTAGGCGCGGGGTGAGGGAGGGGACCTCCCTGGCAGGATGTGAAACGATAAATTTTGGTGATACCCTGGAGTACTAGGTCCTCCAGGAGCCCGTTCACTGGGATCGACAATAGGCGGGTGGCGTAGATAGTTCCCTGACTCTGGTTGAGGGGAGACGGACACCGAGCAGCCAAAGACCTCAGTGAGGGAGAGTAGGGCCTTCGTCTCCGCAACTGAACGCGATTTTATGAGGAGGGAACCATCCCTCTGTGGTCGTACATCATAACGGCTGGAGTCGCTACGTGCTCAGATCGCCTGAAACGTCCTTTCGGAGTTGGTCGGAAAGGACCAAGAAGTAGGCCGGATCACTAGGAATTAGTGTATACTGGAAAGGGATAGGGAAGCTGCAGATTGGAGGTGGAGTGGAGCATCCAATGGTCAATAGGACAGACGTGAACGCCGACTTCCCCGTACGCCACGGGCTCTCTCCGTGGAGAGGCGGATCGACGGCGGGCGAGGGGGGCATACGGGGAGAGCGAGAGGCGGATCGACGGCGGGCGAGGGGGGCATACGGGGAGAGCGAGAGGCCTGGTTTTTGAGGCAAGTCTTTGGTGAAACTGGACTTGCCCGAAGGCGGCTGGGGGCGGGGGGATGACCCCTGATCCAAAAGGGGTGTCGAAAGTAGGGTTGCACCGATAAGCAAATTAGCCGATTACCGATTAATCGGCCTAAAATAATCGGCCGATAATTCTTTTTATATACTGTATAAGTTTATAGCACTATATGGTTACTGAAATACGCCGCTTATACCTATTATACTGGTAAATAGGAGCACACAATATAAAAAGTAGGCCTAATATCTAATATTTTTTTATCTAATATTAATCTAATATTTTTAGAACTATTTACATATTCTAATTCTTTAATTTCTTTTACAGATTAAATTAAGCATTTTAATGAAAGTTGCCAAAAAATTTTATATTTTTGTTACAAATTTAAATAACATAAAGCCCTTATGGCTCCAAGCATGCATGGAAATACTTTAAAGTAGATAAAAATAACAAAATTATTGCAAATGCACCATGCAATGTTTCCATCTCAAATTTTGTTTATCGTTAGAGAGTAGGTTAAGGCCACTTTTGTTTTGCAACAGGAAAGCTTAAATGGATTCTTTTGTTCAGTAAGGTACAATAACTTTTTTGTTTTAATAAATGGAGTGATAATGGAGTAAATTAATTCAATAATACTCTGCCTATTATTCTCAAAACAATGCAAATTAGTAGAACATATTTAATAAAAAACAAGCAAAATATTATTTAAGTTCATTCCATGTCTAGGATAACTGAAATTCTTAAACCAGGGATGCAATTTCTGTAATGTAATAAACAAAGATGACCGAGTATGAAAACCGATTAATCGGCAAAAAAAAGGCCGATGACCGATTAATCGGCAAATGGCCGATATGGCCGATTACCGATTGTCAACCGATTAATCGGTGCAACCCTAGTCGAAAGGAATGTTCAAGGTACAGGCTGGGGTTGGTAATGGAAGAGGAGAATGCGAGTGAACCGCAGGCAGAGGAGGAGCGACCCCGTCAAGACGTGGTCTTCAGTAGTAGAGGACGCGGGCTCGGGGGCGTGATCGCCCACCACCCGAATTCTAAGACAAGTACTAAGTGTATCTGCATGCAAATAATAATGGAGAAAAAGAACCCAGGGGACGAGAAATTGCCTACCTATGAGAAAGGGAGGCCGAGCGCAAACCGCAAGGGGCCGGGTACCTCTTCCCCAGTGGACACCGTCGGTTTAAAAACGAGGCCCCATGACGCGAAAGTTTACCCCCAACGGCGCAAAGACCCATACATGATTAAAAATAAAATGTATTTAAAATCAATCGTCAAACGAATCTTTTTTGATTCCATTACAATATACAGCTGTACTTTGTGTAAACCATAATATTAATGTGTAGAACTGATGCAGTCTTCAACCACAAGTTAGCGCACAACTGGTTTAAAGCTACAGTTTAAGACCTACAAGGTTTTTTCTCGTAAAAACTTCATAATTTTAGTAAACGAAAACGTCGGTCTCACCTGACGTAACCCGAGAGGTATACCAAAACCTCGTCATGAAAGGTTAACACTAAACTCCCGAGGTTGAAGTGGTCCTTTACTCCCAGTGGTAAATCCTAGTGTTCAGTTCCTACCCCAAACACAACGGTCACCGCCAATGAGAAACGGAAATTAGTCTTAAGATAATGTACAGGGTGTCCTATGTAAATGTTACTCCAGTGTTCCGTAACTATGGTAATAAAAGTATATAGTAGAAAACAACAAGACATTTTATTTTATACAGAATTATACAACATCGTAGTTTATACATAGTTATACGCAAGTTTATCATGTATCCAATGAATCTGTACGCAAACCATCGTTCTCACTGCACAATGATTTTACGCCAGGTTCGGTGTGCTCTGCTCCTCAGTATTTTAGGTGTTACAAGCTCAAAAACATCCTTTACGGCTTCCTTTGGTCCGTCATTGGAATCATAACGTTTTTGAAAAACCTTTTCCTTTAATGCATTGTCACAACTCGATATATCTGGGCTTCTCGGAGGCCATTTTAATGTCCCAATCCATCGAGCAAAAACACCTCATTTAAATATTCACGAACCCTCGAGGAATAGTTGGGAGGTGCTCCATCCTGTTAGAACCAAACCATTTAATATTCTGGGATTATACATAGGTGTACCAAGACTTTCGGGACACCCTGTATGTATATTCACTGAAAGTTTTTTTTTTACAAAAGTTTACATAATATAAAACGTATGCTACGTCGTGGAAATTGTCGCAACATCATCCCCCGTCGATCAACGAAGTTAAGCGACATTGGGTCTGGGTTGTAGTTGGATGGAGAATAGTCCTCCGCGTCCAGATTATGTAACGACCCGTGGTTTGGATCTCACGTAAAAATGTAGGGCCCCTCTGTCATATGACCTTCGCCGTTACGAAGGAGGTTAAACAACCCCCCAAAGAGATAACTAAAAAAAATTATTTGCAAAAATGAATTTGGAGTAAGGGCGTCAACATCGCATTTCACAATCCAATAAAAGAACTGGCGCCGTTATTATCTATTAAACCGTAATTACGAGTTAATAAGTAACATCGTCAAAATTTTAATTACCACAATCCAAATTTGTATTTAAATACAAACTAAAACTATCTGTAAATTATAGTGTGTTTCTCAAATTATGAAGAGTTTGAGAGTCCTCCTGCGGTTGTTCTGACGACGATGAATAATGAAATCTACTTAAACGAAGGCAGCTTCGATCCTTCGAAGAGGAAAGAAAAAATATACAGTTGGGAATGCGTCCCATTCGAGTGTCAACGAAGAGGCGAATCCTCGACACTCATCAACCTTCCGCGTAACTTCTAACTTTTGAATGTCTGCCCCGAAGCAGACGAGCCATCAGAATCTAGATTTTACCTTCGCTGACGCTGTTCTAACGTGAGGAATGATCGGGAAGACTAGTCTTCTTCTTCAAAGGATAAAAGTTTTCTGTTTGATTTTTCCAATTTCTTTTCTACTTTCTTCTCTCTTTTCGAGCTGTTACTCAAAATTTCCTCTTTTTTCGATTTCTTTGTCGACGTTTTCAGTTCGTTTTTGTGGTGCAAAGTCCTCTTTCCGACTGGTTTGCGAAATAATATTTTTTCATCGCTGGGAACCTTCACTGAAAAAGGAAATCAGTATTAAATTGTACTGAAAAAGGAAATCAGTATTAAATTGTACTGAAAAAGCCATTAAATTACATCTAGGCCTACCCTTTAGTTAGAAATTCAAGTCATTTAAACTCTCATCATACCTTTCTCAGTTAGAGGCTACACTCAACATTGAAACTGGCAGCATACAATCCAATTACATACGTGTTACGCGTAAGGAATAAAGTCTCTCATGAAAACCTATCTTTTATTTTTTTATGTAGGAAGCGAGCACCCACAAAAATGCTTCCACCAACTCTGGGAAAGGAGGAGACATGGGTGAGCACCCACAAAAATGCCTCCCTCCCCCCACTCTACATAAGAAAGAAAGCCAAAATCAAGGTCTTTGAGGCTCAACTTTTTTTTTTTTTTTCCTAAAGATTGAGTAGTGTGTAAAATGCACGCGTGTGTACTGAAGAAATGGAGGGAGAAGCGTGTCTGAGAGCATGCTGGGCTGCTCATGGGGTAGATGAGACATGGAAAAAGATCAGCTAAAGAGGACAAATCCTTCCTTGTTATGGGTGTCCCAAAAGTCTTGCCCAATAATGTACATGATATTGGCCTTTGAGGCAGAACTTCTGGGACACCTTGTGCATATGTAATGAAAAAATGAAAAAGCTGGGATGGATCAATAGTCTATACATATACACTTACTCTCTTCATCTTCGTCCATTTTATTTGTTTTCCCAATCATGGCTTCATACTCCTCCTGTGAAATATCTCCTGAATTCATTTGCACAACCTTGTACAAAAATTTGCAAATAAAATTAGTTAACAAAATAGATTTATTCAATGCATTATATATTATATATATATACACACACACGAGGAGTGATCAAAAAGTATTGATAATTTTATTGCTACAGACAAATGAATACAAATAAGAAATAACCATTTACATATGTGAGTCTTCCTGCCCTCTGGTGTCTGTAGTCTGAAGCAAAATCTGCTACCATGAGTCAGTAGTTGGTTGGAGCACTTAAAAAGAGGGTGTTTTTGCAGTACGTATAAATCTCTGAAATGGAACAACGCGCGTTTGGTGACAAACGAAATGATTAAAACAGCTTTTGGAAATGATGCTCTCAGTGAGCTAACATTTACAAATGGAGAAACATTTGCTCGTACCAGAAATCAAATCTGTTGGACATGTTCATCCATATGAGAAGTGGGAGAGTGGCCACTGTGTTCCTTGTCTTCAAGCGATGTTTCTCAATTTTTAAACTTTTTGTGCCATTTGTAAACGTTAGCTACATTGAGAGCATCATTTCCAAAAGCTGTTTTAATCATTTCATTAGTCTCCAAACTCGCGTTGTTCCATTTCAGAGATACGTACTGCAAAAACACACCCTCCTTTTAAGCACTCCAACCAACTACTGACTCATGGTAGCAGATTTTGCTTCAGACTGCAGACGCCAGAGGGCAGGAAGACTCACGTATGTAAATGGTTATTTCTTATTTGTATTTATTTGTCCGTAGCAATAAAATATCGATACTTTTTGATCACTCCTTTTATATATATATATATATAATATATATATATATATATATATATATATATATATATATATATATATAATGATCAGAGTTTGATAATATTTTGGTAACAGTGACTTCAGTCTGTTAGCATAATAATTTCATGTTCCTTTTCAGATTCAAAGTATGTCAAAAGTGCGTCTTTTAACAATTTTCTCTCTTTGTAAATCTCAACTGGAGCTCCTTTACAAATCCAGAAAATAATCAGTGATTTTGCTGTAGAAGAAATCTCCCACCAATAAACATAATCACACCAAAATAATCTTTCAGGAAAGAATAAGTGGAACCATCTTTTCTGGACTTTTTCTATGCGATGCATTCATATAAATAATAATAATAATGATAGTGACTGAGGAGGGGCAGAAAGGGGCAGAGTGCTCAGCGCGACAAATGCGTCTCATTGTTATATATCCTATATTACTATTACCAGCACCATATCAAGCACTCTCTCAGTCAAGTATAATAAGGTATCCCTTTTTCAATAAGCATATATTGTATTATAAATAACAGTGAGGATAACTGTGTCACATTAATAGCTATGCAACATTATAAATCAAATCAAGCATTTAAAAAATAAAATAATCATCAAATCTGATGATCAGTCAGTCTTGGGGAGATGGAAGCCCACTGTAGTTGCAGTACCTAACTTAGCCTCTCCCCCACCAGTCAAAAAACAAAAGTTGGAATTTTAAAATTTTGCCTGGAGCTAACTTTCCACTTAAATTTCTGAAAGCTTAATACAGCCAAACGCAATTTCCACTATTTAATGTTGTGGTGTTTAGGCCTATTACTATCACCTCCAGATGACCAATTTTCTCATGCTAGTCTACTTTACTAATTTCCTGAAATAAAAATTATCTCAGAGGCTCAAATCCCTCAAAATATAGGGCATCAGTCAGATAATGATAACTCAAAGCCACCAGAGCCCCTCAAAATAAGAACCAGACTACCCAAACACAAACTGTAATGTTTTACCCTACAGTACAACAACTGTATAAAGAATCACAGTTATTTAGAAGGTTTCCCCTCAAAACACGTCTCAAACCACTCTTGGATCCACGAGTTTGTGCCATTTGAACGCATGGAAGAATCTAGCTATTTACGAGTCCCCCCTTTTTTCTTATCATAAATTTATCTTAATTATTTAGCTACATCCATTCATTTGTATAAAATTTAAAAATAATCAGGCTTTCGGGTGTTTGGAGAACTTCAAACTTAGGAAAAACTTGACTTTACATCCTTTCACACAAACATGCAAAATAAAATAATATACAATTGAAAGTAAAGATCAATTTACCTGAGGTAATTCATCATCCGCATCTTCATAGTCTTCATCAGTAGCTTTTGGCATAACTTGGAACTTTGTAAACAAAATGTGTTAGTCTAAATATATAGGCAAAAGATTGCATTTAAGTCCTCTCAAATAAAGGGAGTACGTAATATGTCCTAATCAATAATTTCACATTGGAAGTGGACCAAAATTACTAGGCTAATATACAATGAAAATTAAGTAAAAAAATATAATACAATTCCAAAATGTGCAAATTTTGCGCACAAACACGTGTCCACTTCAGCCCCATTCAGTGTAACCTGCTTTAAGGCTCTCTCTGATCTTTAACATTTTGGTACAATAAATATATCAACAAGTACAATGCTTAAAACACTGTTTTAATACTCTATTACTTTAGCTTTAATTATGATAGTCTTCAATAAATTTAAGTTCATAGCAATTTTTTGATTTTCATGGAAAACCTAATTAATCTGAACCTATTCATTTTTTAATTATTACAAATGGCTGTCTGTACATGGTGAATCCTATGTCTTTAATAATTAGCTATGCTACCAACATTGAATATTAAATAATAAAATTTTAAAATCATTCCTAAAAGTAATTTTACCTAAATTAGTACAGTCTGAACCAATACTATTTTCAGTACCACATTTGAATCCTACCGAGTGAAATGATATGATTCATGTTGTCAACTTGTGTCTAACAGTGAACCTTTCTTACTTTCTCAGCAACTCCTGAACCTTCTTTATATCCTACTTTTTCCTTGAATTTCCTTAGAAAAGATGGCTCGTGCGGCTTTGAAAAAACAACATTCCCTTTCTTTCCAGTCCAACTTGCCATTTTAAAAATTTAAATGTCATAAAAATTCTGAAAAAGAAAATATAATGAAATAATAGGCCGAATGGCTTACATTGCAGAAATTAACTAAGTACCCTACATGCAAATTAACTCTCTCAGACCAATAAGCCTAATCTCAGCAATCAGGCCTATTGAAAGTGTGAAGAAAATCTAGGAAAAACAAACAGAACTTAGGTTGTGGCATATGTATGGTACAAAAATAAAAGGGTAAAATTCCAGTTGGCAGACGCAGTTTGGAGATGAATCTACAATCTAATAATTAGTTGAATCTAAACAACCCTAACCTAATTTAAAATACACAGTAGACTCTTGATAATTCACAATTTACTAATTCACAGGCGCTTCCATTATTCCTATTAATTTACAAAATTGTGTAAAAAACACTGAAATTCACAAGGAGTTCCAACAATCCAATTCAAATTTGGCAGGTGGAACCGTGTTCAGGCTTGACAGGCACGTTTCTCTCACTTGCCACCAGAGGGGTCTGTGTGGGCTGAAGCATCCTTCTCAGCCTAGCTGCCATTAATGTTAGTGTTAAAAAAAAATCAATTTTTATGTTTTCATTCACGCAGGTAGAGCCAAGCAGGCTGTTGGGCCATCTGAGTCAGCAGGGTCCATGTTGGCTAAATCTGAAGTGGCAGAGTCAGAGAATGATGTCTGAGGTGTCCTGGGAGCTTGGGAACTTACTAACATGTGATATTTCAAAGTACGAATAAACCTTTTGACCTTTTTTGGGTGTATTGTTTCATTTTCCAGTACCTAACCTTTTATTACCATACAAAACCATTAAATTGAAATTCATGAGGCTGATCAGACATGTTAATTGTAATCAATTCCACATTTTTGAAGAATTTTAATCATAATTCATTCCATTTGTCCCGGAAAACCAAGGAATCATAATTGTAATCAATTCCACAATGAAAGGAATCTTAATCATGATTATGACATATCAATGAATATGAAAGTCAAGTTGCCATTACAATAAAACCCACTCTTTAGACAGAAGGGTAATTCCAGGACAGATCATGCAAAAAAATAAAATTTTACACCACACCCCTTCCAATTTTCCTATAATTTGTTGTATAGCATTGCCTATACCAAAAAACCTGAAATGTCAAGTTTCAGATTGATCAGACTTACGGTTCAAAAGTTACGTCCCTTCCAACTTTGGGGGGTTCTCAGGGACCCCCTAAATTACAAATTACCTTATCTTAGCCCCTAATTGAAATAGAAGAATGATTCAAATCGCATTTGAAAGGTAATTTGTCACATATTAAACGAGTATAGACATGGATAGCAACTTCGTTGAGGAGTAAAAAAGTTGTGACAATTTGTATTATTAAAGGGGAAGGGGTTACCCCTCACCTCAATGGATTTTTTAAAAATTTTCATATCAGATTAAGCCCAAACTCTATCTGTATAAGTGGCACTTAAGAAATTGCCGCGTATTTAGGTGTAAACTACGCGTTTTGAGATTTGAATAGTGATAACTTCACTGAAAAAAATTATATTTTCATAATGATTTGTCACCCACATTTAATTTTATTTTTTCCCTGAAAAGTACGCTGCCTTATATGTAACTACCAGTACTTATTGTTATTTAATCGTAAATTTGTTTCAAGAATGAAACGATTGAATTATTAGCAACCATTTTATTTTTGTTCTAAAATGTATACAGAGTACAGTGCGTGGGTTCAACAAACTCGTTAAACGTAATACGGCCATCCCTCGCTTAACGAAGGTTTTTATTTAATACTACTTTCAAATATTACGAAGGAAATTTCGCTATAACAAAGTCAAAGTTTTTTTTAAATCCACAGCGTGCTACACTGGTGCTTCCCGCAACTCAGGCAAGCTCTCTCCCACTGTCGCGGCAACACACTTTCGCAGCATCAGTATTCATTGTGCATTCTCGCGTGTTGCATTCATAATGAAAGTGACATTCTATGAAGCGTTATGGTTACTATTTCATAACCCCAATATATAGCATGGCGTCAAAGCTTATCATCATTACTAGTGATGCGAGTCATTTTTTATCGTGTCATTTTTTTTTGTTTAAAATGGATATTTTTTCTTTTTTTTTCTTTTATTGTTTTAAACTTATTCCATATTTTTCTTCCTTTAATCTAATAAGTATATTAGTATTACCTATAATTTACTATACTACCATGCTTATATGGTTATACCTAGTATATATACTATATAGTCATCTTTTAGAAAAATTGAATCACGCAAAAAGTATATAATAGAAAGGAAAAACAAACCCTCATTTTTTATATGTATATATATTTTTTAACTAGAACATAAAACATTCTTCCTCGTTTCAAACAATATACATAATTGTGATTGGCAAGAGTACCAGTATATATATTCCAGATAGAAAAAAAAAATATTCACCTTTTTTTGAACCTTTTTGTTAACCTAATGTTGTTTAACCTTCATTTCCATGGAAGAATCATCACTAGATTGGGTAGAGCATATATGCTAGTTTCAATATCACAGGTACTGGTATAATATACATAATAAAAAATACATAATACTGGTATAAAACAAAATATATAATTGTGATTGGCAAGAATACCAGTGTGTATATATATGTTAACCCCTCCGTCTATGGCCCGGGATGGTTCGAAGTCGACAGGGGTTCTAGTTAGGTGGCAGCAACGGATGTGTGACTTGCAGTAGTTTTCTTCTATATTACTCTCCGAGTTCTTCTGTAGTGGCTCGGAGGACTCTGATAGACTTACTAAAAATGCTGAAGGTTCCGGACTCTTCTTATAGCGTATCCGGAAAGTTTAATGACTAAGTTCTTCTGGAGAGCAAGGCTCGAAGGATAAGATAAAAACTATCTTTTACTGTAATTTACTGCTAAAATGTACAGGTAGTGCTCAGCCTCTGAATTAGCTTCTGAATGACAATGGAAGATTTTTACTGGGGTTTATATACCCCAAAACTGCTAACATCATTATTATTAAATGCTAAAAAGGCTGTATTATTTTTGTACAATATTCAAAAATAAAGTAAATTTTCAGCTGTGGTAAGGCTTGAATGAGTAAACAAAATATTTGAAGACGAAACCATATTTTTCTTAAACCGCGACTTTTCAGATCTGATGTTATCATGATCTGCCAAGTTAACTAAAAGTGGAAATTGGACTATGCATCTTTACACTAAAATATGCATATGAGTAAAATTTTAAGGTTTAAGATGTACAATTTTAATGCTTAGGCAAGACATGATCTCATCTTTTATAACGAAAGAGAATGTATACAAAATATGAACATTGCAAAGCTTAAGCAGGATTCCTTATTAAGCGAAATCTAAAAAAATGATTATGAGATTTTAAAAAAACAGGTCACCAATTATTTAGCAAAGTAGAAAGCAAATCAAAATTTTTATCCAAACTCGCATTGGGCGATTTTGGTTCTTATGTAAAAATGAATACACACACATACATACATATGAGTATAGGCATTATATAAAGTTAAATATATAAGAATATACAGAATTATATAAATACATGAACCATATAACACGAATTTTTAAAATGGATACTTTTCTTAAAATGGATACAAGAACTACATAAATGAATACAAGAATTACATGAAGAATAAGATATGGGAATTATTTATGGTTCATTTTTACATATATATATTCCAAATAGAAAAATAAAAAAAATAAAAATATTCATCTCTTTCTTTAACCTTTGTGTTAACCTAATGCTGTTTAACTTTCATTATCCGATTCTATTTCCATTGAAGAATCATTATCACTAGATTGATTAGAGCATATAGTTTCAATATCACAGGTACTGGTACTTATTGCAGATTTGGATATTGACGAAGCCAATGTAGCACCATGTTTTACTTCACTTTCTTGGAATTTTGCATTTTGGGATATAAATACTAGCTTTGCTGCTCTGTCTGTGCTTAATCAGTTTCTTTTGGCTGTATGGATATTACTGTATGTGCTAAATGATCTCGGAGGTAATGAAAGGGCGAAATAGAGGTGTATGAGTTTGTGTAAGTATATATGTGAGTATGCGTGCATATGTATCTGGAATTCTGGATGTATGCGTGTGTATGGGGTATTTTTTTTTTTTTTTTTTTTAGTTCAGGAAGAACCGATTCGCCTCTATTTAAAGGGCATATCTCAGCGGAAAAACAAAGAAAAAGTGAGAGGAAAGACAGAGGAAAAAGAAAGGGTGGAGGGGACAGTCGAAGTGGAAAAAGACCAAGGATGACAAGGACTGCAGGGTCGAGCCCCATCATCCTTGGGTGCTAGGGCCGGGAGGGCGCACGTGAAACCTCCAGGAACAAGCACGTACAAACGAGCACAAAGAGCACTCAAGAGCACGAGCTTAGAACCCCCTTGCGGGGGTGTATGGGGTATATAATAGATATAAATATGTGTATATAAGTATTTATGTACCGTATATATTGGTATATATGTATATGGGTGTATGTGTATGTATATATATGGATGGTCTCGGGGGGAAAATATGTCATCGCGGGTCTAAAGGATAGTTAAGTGGGAGATTCAAAATCCGAGGCATGGATGGGAGAGTTCTGGAAAGGTTGGACAATGGGCAGTCAGCTCCCAGCCAGTGTTCTCGCAAGTTTAACGGATCTCAAGATACAAGACTTTCAGTGCAAGAGAGAGGCCAGTTTTTTTCTGTAAATAGGCTGAAAAGGACATTCTATACTGGTACCATATGGCCTATTTTATTATTTATTTATTTATTTTTATAATATATATCATTGCAAAAGTATACCTTATAATTAAATTGGCAATATCTATATTTAAAAAAAAAAAAAAAAAAAAAAAAAAAAAACTGACATAAAAAAAAAAAATTTTAACATCACTAATCATTACCCAATCCAACGAAGAAGAGGAAGGCAATAACAATACATTAGGCTATCAAAGAAAGTGCGCTAGGAACCAAACAATTTTTCCCATATAAAACAATAGAAAATTAGGTCCTGCTTAATGAATTTTCACATAACATAAGGGACAGCTGTATAACATAACATAATAATAATTAACAAATTTCTAAATTGAAGCCTGCAAACTGTGACTAAGTACTAGAGAGAATATATACACACTTAAACGTGTATGACAGTAACTTAGAAGTACAAGCATCAACTGGGTGAGTATAATATACCATACTAAAAACTTTTATGGCTCCACTAATTTGATCTCTTTTGGATGGAAGAGTAGGCAATGTTAATACCACACAGGATATTTGGATTGGACATAGGTTGAATCATTTCGCTTTGTCTTACCCAGCAAATATCTTCCTTCTCTGGAAAATGGTACCCTATTTAGCAGGGATGGGTCCAAGTACTGGCGGCAGTACTTGTGGACAAGTACAAGTACTAAAGGAAAACTCAAGTACCAGTACAGAGTTTTTGCATAATACTTAAGTCCAAGTCCAATTACATAATGATGTACTTAAGTACAATTACAAGTACATTTTTATAGGTAGTTTAATAAAAATCTTTAAATCAGATCTACATACTCGTAAGTTTATTTCAAATTAAACAATTAAGGAATTAATAATGGTAATGATTAATTTATTGATTAATATTTATCCATAACTGAATACTGGTATCCAAGTTTGAATGAAAATAATAAAACACAACTGTTTGCTCAGTGCATTCCGTGCTATCTGTAATAGTTCTGAAAATAAAGAAAATATTCTCATTGATCAGCAGTTACACAATACAGTACCGGTACTCAGAATAAAAGGAAGGAAACAATTGAGCAGTTTGGTTTGCAATAGCAGGCTGCAAATTAGTGTAACTGACATGGGACATACTTTGATAATTAAGTGTAGGACTTATTACATTTTACAAACATTACACATTAAAAATTCTTGTCTGTAAGCCGTCATCTGTAAGGGTGAAACACCTTTCCAGCGATGCTGAAGATTCTCTCCACTGGTGCAGAAGATGCAGGTACAGCCAGATATTTCTGTGCCATCTTAGCTAGAGTTGGGAATGTGTCCGTGTGTTCCTTCCAGTATGCTAATACATCCCTCTCCTCAGAAATGCAGGGCTGACTCAGATATCTTTGAATTTCAATATTAATGGACTCTTTCTGCTGAGTTACATCTACTGGTTGTTGAGTTGGAGAAGCCATAAAACTAAACAGTTTCTTCCTCTTTGGCTGTGAACTCACTGAACTGGGCCCTGACTTATCTTCTGAAAGTTCTGTATCCATGCCTGTAGTGGTTGTAGTACTTGTAGCTTCTCTGATGGTGGCCTGTGCTGCAGTTGCTAGGGAGGACATTGTTGCGGGGAGAGCGAATGAACTTAACTAGAATACCGTAACTTGGCTACTTCTTGATGACGGGAAACGAGAAGGTCCCGGGCAGTGAAGTTTTTCTCACCTCCACTGACTGTCACTGAGGGGGCAAACGAGACTCCCACACGGCTGAACCAAGAAATGGACTCGACCCGCTAGCTATTCCAAAGATTAACACTGTGTCTGAGTCAGGTCCACTTGAGAACCTGAAAAGCCCTGGCTTCAGGAAAGGTGTGTGCAATGTACACCCAGCAATACTTGAGGACTTCAACTGAATATGGGTGTACAACACCAGCAAGCAAGATTTTAGCAGACCAATCATGAAGTAAACCAAATGTGGCTGGATGAGAAAAGCAGATATTACCCTCTGAATTGTTTAATAAAGAGAATCTGGAGGTATTGTTGATTCAAGGACCCTGGGCTTGTCACAAGGAAATCCTTGAAAGTAACGACCCCAGTCTATGAGGACAAAGGCTGAAAAAAAACTAGTTGGTAGAATTCTAAGGGTTTATTAGCAATCAACTTGAATTATTTACAAGAGCTAGAATGGGTTATGAACTTGAGTCTAAACATGGCTTAAGATCATACAAGAGCTAGAATGGGTTATGAGCTTGAGTCTAAACATGGTTTAAGATCATACAAGAGCTAGAATGGGTCATGAGCTCGAGTCTAAACATGGTTTAAGATCAAGAAACGGAAATCCAAAAACCCTGAAAGGGTCTGCTATACAAAGGTGCTTACAATTACAATGACAAAAATACTGGACAACAAAAATAGAATTTCTAGAAAACGATAAAAAACTTAACCTATGCTAGAATGGTACAATTAGACAACACAATTGACCTCACTGACCTAACATCCTTAAGCTAGACTTGAGGTCAATCCAATCACACCTATCTATTATAGTTAAGCCATGGAGAAGCAAAACCTGAAGCGAGTAGTCCTAGAAATACCTTAACCTGCACACCATTATGCACAGGCAATGTCCATTATCACGAGGCACACTGTTTTTTCTTGAATTTTCTTGTTCTTACAAATTTTGTTGGCAGGCTAGAACTTCCACAAGCGGAAACAAATTTTACTTTGAAAAATGAATCAAAAATCAAGCTCAAACTGGATCTAAACAAAACTACTGAGCTAGTCAGGCATTAAGCAAGACTAACTCCAGCAATATGGGGTTACATCCTGAAACAAGAAGAAAAGATGTTAGTCAAGATGACCCCACTACAACATCAGGGTTGCCTTTTCCTCTTCAGCAGAGCACCAATCTAGCTTAAACCATGGATCTAATATACTTTCCAGTTGATATGTTTTTCGATCTTCATATTGTTGCAGGCATTTCTGCACTGACCTCTTCAATCCAAATACCAGAGCATGATTATATTTTGACTGCATGTGCTCAAGGTGAAACTTGAGCCCCCACACACAAGGAATAACAAGGCTAGAGGAAACAGAGTTCTGTCATTGGGCACAGTCAGTAGCATCTTCAAATGGCTCAAAAATCTCCAGCATATCTTTCAGAATGTTTTGCTCATACACTCCAAGTGTTGGTGCCCCCTCCAAACTACTTAGCTTATGTTCTGATACCTGCAAGATTGATCTAATCATCTTCACCTGTGAATTCCAGTGAGTGGCACAACCTGATTCTCATTTTTTTTCTCCTTCCAAAACATCAGTAGCTATTGTTGACTTATGCACAAACAATACTAACTTTGATGCTTTGCTGGGAGTAATATTTAATTGCCCTGCTTTTAGCCCATCTTTTACCACAAGCTGCATTGTATGAGCAAAGCATAAGTTATGCTCAGTTGGTAGCACTTCAAACAGTTCAGTATCTGTTTCAATACCAACATCAAGGTCATCATAATCCAAATCAGCATTATCATTACTCCCTGTATCAGTAGTTATATCAGAGAATCCTGGCAGAGAAAAAGCAGAGATCATATTTGCAGCATTGTCTGTAATAATGTTTGTAATCTTAGAACCTATCACAAAATCCTGGATAATCTACTCATACTCCTCCATAATGTTACGTGCAGTATGGCGCCCATGGAAGCGCTTGCAAGCTAAAACTACTATTTTTAAAGCCTAGGCTTTGATATAATGAGCTGTAATCCCTAAGTAGGATCTCATTTGGCAACTAGACCAGATGTCAAGTGTGAGACAGACATTTTGTGCACTCTCAAGACTTCTTTTAACATCCAACTTAAGCTCTGTGCATTTCTCATGTAACAGTTTGTTCACTACAGACTTGCGTGTTGGCATCTGGTAGCGAGGATCAGCTGTCTTTAGTAAACCATGAAAGTATGGGCTGTCTACTACAGAGAAAGGAATAAGGTCACATGCCACAAACAGCACTAATGCATCATCAAGTTGTTTTTGTTGAGTGTCTTGTGGTGAATATTTCTTTGGATCTGACACTGTAACAAAGCCTTCCATGGTTGTCTGGCCAGTACCGGTAGTGTTGGCACAAATGCTGACTCTGCTCTCGTATATAGCGCTGTGTTTCCACTGAAACAAATTGAAAAATAACTATTACTATGTATAACACATTACAAAGCACTGTAGCAGTATTAGCTATTTAATTACTTAAATTGTGCCAAATAATGAACTTTGAATAATTTAAATTTGTTTCACTTCAAAAACTGTCAGACTGTTTCACTAGCAATATGACTGATGTACAGTAAAATCCTGTTATAACAAGACTTTACTGTACTGTTTGTAGCCTAGCTTACCTTAATATGCTTGTGAAGATTTGAAGTAACACTCTTGGAGCATGATATACCAAGACCACAGTGCTTACAGACTGCCTTAAAATTTCCAGTTGTATCTCCTGGTAAGTTGAAGTGGTTCCATATGTTGGATGGATTAGATGATGCCATGATGTTATACTTAATGCACACTCGTACAGCTGTGTGTGGTTACTGTGGTAGGCTGGTAGCTACTGAAAGATTGAAGTGAAGAGTGGCACAAAGTCAACATGTTGATGCCTGTTGAGACTTGAGAGACACAAAACAGAGTTGCCAGATAGTACCATTGGGGCTTATAGTATGCCAATTTTAATAAATAACAATTTATAATAATGGAAATAATTTATCAACAATGAAAATACAATTGCAATAAAATAATTACTTTGTTGACATTAAATAAATATTTAATTTTGTTTACATGCAATATGTACTTGAAAAGTACTTGAAAGTACTTGAAAGTACTTGACTTTTCAAGTACTTATGGGCTAAGTACAAGTACAAGCACATTGACTATTTAAATCCCAAGTACCAGTACAAGTACACAAAATTTTGCACTTAAGTACAAGTACAAGTACTTGTACTTGAACCCAAGCCTACTATTTAGTAGGGCCTCCTGAAGATGTTAAAAAGCTAATTTGGTAATCAGCAAATTCTTCTGAACTGTCTGTGATTATTTCAAGCCAGATTTTACTATCATACATACAAGCAACATATTGGCCAATATGATACTCAGTATCTTTGTTTACTAGCAGACTGCTCTCACCCTGTTCAACACGACTTATTCTAAACAAAGTAGGATTTTCTGAATCAGATGTTTGATAAGCCTGTATGACAGACTAAATAATAATAATAATAATAATAAATGACAGTAAATTAAATAAGTCGGAGGCTGAGGCTGAGTGTATGTGGTTCCTTGACTTAAGTACAATTCTGTGGTAGCCTTTTGTGCCCTTGATTGATATAGCTTCATTAAACCTATTAGACAGATGTAATTTATTTGATTCAACCTCCTGCTTAGTAACAAAGAAAAAAGTTAGTGATTTGAAGTGCTTAGTACTAAAATCAGATAAAGCTCTTGGACTTAGGGTGGAGTGAAAAAATCAAAAGTGCCAGGATCAAAATTGAGGGGGTCTAGATAGTTGTCTTTTGTTCAGGATTAAAAACTTTAAAACTGATTTTGGGTGGTTACATACAAAACTGACTGTTACCAGCCAATTTATACAAATCATATGTGCGTGCAACCAAAATTTGAACCCAGTGACCTATCTCAGGTTCAGGACATGAAAGACAATTTAAAAACTGTTTATGATGTATTTTTTACCTCTGAAGCAGATTAAAACATTTGTAGAGGGCTGCAGATTCAATAATGCATTAAAAAAAAATCCATATTTATATTATTTTTTGCCAAAAATTGCAATTTTCAGCTTTTTTTTTTTTTTTCAAATTTAAGACAATTTGTGGTAAATATGTACAATTTTCTACTGAAAATATTACAAATCAACTTAAGATTAATCTAAAGTATCACTCATTAAACAAAATAATAAAAAATAATCTAAAGAGCTTCAGAATATTATATTTTTGTATTGAATACTTTCATCAGTTTTCTTGATTTTATCTTTCATTGAATAATGCCATCATGATGTTCAAATCCTACCACAGTTGAGGAGGCCTCTGTTACAAGTTTAATGTGCCTCCCTACAGCCTGATTATGACAAGGTTGATTGAGTTTCAGTGCTTCCTTTCTTATGTTTACGAGTTCTTCATTGGTTAGAGATGCTATGATAGCCCTGAGGCTCATGAATGTCAGGTGAATTTAAGTTTATCATTTTGAGATACCCGCAAGCTTCATTATCAATTTTAGGCACCATGAATCTCCTGACACTACCATCTCTCACAACACTCAAGTCAGGCTGTAACTTTGGGACTTCAATATCCTCATCTGAATCAATTATCAGGTCACCACCTTCAAAGTCATTGTCTATCACTATTTCATTCCCGCTGACCAAAAGTACCTTGTTAACTGCGATGTTGCAGATTTGTGGGTCTGAATCAGCAAGTATGGCAATTAATACATTTTCAAGGTGGGCATAGTATGCATTTCAGTAGAGGGTTTTTAGGGCTATCTCCCTGACTTCTTTGTGAGGAAATTTCAGGATCCTTTGGAGCATATCATAAAAGTTCTTAGCACCATCTGTGCATTGATACTCCTCCTTGATCTGGAACCAACTTGGAAAATAGACCAAGCTATAAAACTCCAAGTGTGACCAGAACTTCGGAAGGCTTCCTTTGAGATGTATAAAATCTGAGGATTCTACATGCCAGAGTCAACCACCTTGAATGACAGATCGGTCCAACTTCAAACTCAAGATCAGGATCAACACAGCCAAGCATAACAGCCATACAGATTCTGTAAGCATAATACTAATCAGTGCTGAGGTCCTCCAGTACTTCGTTAGGAATAACTGGAAATTTTGAATTTCTAATTGGCTTGAATGAAATCTCTCTGATTTTAATGATTTTTGGTGTGGTAGTTGGGTATGATGAGTAATGAAGCATGACCAAATTTTAGCCACTTGGGTCAAATAGTTTGGGAGTAATGACCCCCCCAAATTTGGGGTCAGCAGCGTAACCTCATGATTTTGAAAGGTCATAACTCAGGATCTAATGGATGGATTTTAATGATTTTGGTGTCAAAATGCTCAGAAAAGACAGCAGAATAACCAATTTTATGCACAGAGTACGTACATTCCGTTAAAAAAGTTGCATTTATTTTTCACCTTTGACCTTGACCTCAGGTCAGAGTTCAAAATTCAAGGTCATGAAAATTGGCATAAGCAAAGACCTTCAGATGAAGCATATTCAAGCAAAAAATTGGAGTGGGATCTCCATGGGTTTACTTTCCACAAGCATTTAAAATTGTGCATGTTGAAAGTTTTGAGAATTTTATTTAAGATAACTTCACAAATAGTTCACACACACACATATATATATATACAGTATTCCCTCGAATATCGCGGGGGTTACGTTCCAGAACCCCCCGCGATAGGTGAAAATCCGCGAAGTAGAAACGATATGTTTATTACGTATTTTGCCTTTATAAACCCTCCCCGCACTCTTATAAACCTTTCCCACGCTCTTATAAACACTTTCTACACTCGGAGTATGAAAGAGACTAACAGTATTTTAAAAAGAAAACATTTGTGTATATACATTATTTTTTAATAATTTTACCAACATTAAAATTTCGTATGGGTACTCACCAGCGAAGATACTAAAACTTGAATGATGATGATGACGATGAATTAGCTGTGCAGTACTGAATGATGAAGGTGATGACGATGATGAGATGAATGTACTGCACAGCAAAGAAGAGCATTACATCTCTTCTAAATGAATAACACGTGGAAGCGAACTGAGCAAGGCGAGATGCTGAATGCTTCGGTAGGCTGCAGATCGAGATGCGACGAACGCTTAGCCAATCAGCGCCCAGGATACTGAACAGCGTGCTCTGATTGGTCGCGTCTCATCCATCAGCCAATGGTGTGCCGTGTACGGTATCATATAGGCAAAGTAGCTCAAGCAGCACAAGCTTCGCTGGTTTTCCTATCTCGCGGTTCTTTGTCAACTCAATTAGAGTACGTATTTTATTTCGGCTAGAAAAAAATGCGATGCACCGAGTCCGCGAAATGTGAACCACGATATGGCGAGGGGCTACTGTATATATATATATATATATATACACACACATTCATGGTTTGATAAATAAACTATGTATTAAGATTTTTGCAAATATTAAGGTATTTGCTGCTCTAAAAGAACAATAATTTTCATCACAGCTGATCTTCGGCCTGCTTCACAATCACTGATAGAAAAATTTCCAAATCATTTGAAGCCAGGCCAAAAGTTACGTTCATCATGCAGAAAAAAATTTTCCTTACCTATTTTACAAGTTCAAAATATAGCAGAAGGGTAAATCCTGGATAAACAGACAGGTAGAAGTGCTGATATAGGTAACACTAATACATCTTCAATATTCATGGAACTTGGTCTGAGGGTGTTTAGTGAAAAAAACAAATTCCCAAATTTTTTTTAAAATCAGTCAAATAGGTCAAAATTTAGGGTCAGGTCAAATTTGGGCCAAATCGTGACCTAAGAATTTTTTAAATCCCTATATCTCGGCTTCTAATTGTCATAGCTTAATAAACTTTATATGGATGGAAGCAGAATGAGCTCTAGTTTCCAAAAATGGTACTTTCATTTGGATAATTTAATAAAAAAAACACTTAATTTTGAAAAAACAAAATATTTCAGGATTTGACATTGAAGGGATCAATTTTTTTAAAAATTTTATTGAAGAAAAAATGTTGCCTGAGCAAAGATCTACTATAATCAGCAATAAAAAGTTAGCTTACAGGCCATTATATAGCTTAAAACTTAATTTTATTAATGCTGGCTTTCTTCATTTTTTTCAGAATTTCATCATCAAAAATTTATTTAATGAAACTAAACATATTAAATAGTAGGATAACAATATAATAAGAATATACTTAGCATTTGTAATTATTAATTGTAATTTAAATATGTACCTACTCTCTACATACCGTATATGCTAAGTGCTAACTTCATACATATATGCTAATTTGTTTTAAGTTTTCTTGAGAAATTTCCTAAATCTTGAGCTGGAAAGACATACTGTATCCTTGTTCCGCCTCTTAAACTTGACTCAACTAAGTACTGTATATCCTTATTATGTTGTGGATCTTCCAAAAAAATTTCCTCAACAGGTGGAGCCGTAGAAATATTTGTAGACAAGCTACTACTGCACTCAAAGGATTCTTCATTTGCTGGTAAAGGACACAGTTCCTGTAGCAGTACAGCCTCTTCTGCTGGTGCTGGTACAGATTCCAGTATTCCAGGTTGACTTCTTATTAAGGTGTAGCAATTGCTACACAATAGCTGATCCTTTTAAAGAACTCCATAACTTACAGAAGCCATAAGTTCCGTAACTTTTTTAATATTATTAAAAATTCTTTTTTTGTTTTTTTTAAAGGACCACAACAATATAATTTCTCATTTTTTTTGGCATTTTTTTAAGTTATTTAGGTAGATATTTAGGTACACCTGTATCTTTCAATATATAGTTATTAAAATCTGAAAATAGAAAAATAAAAAATAAAGAAAGCCAGCATTAATAAAATTAAGTTTTAAGCTATATAATGGCCTATAAGCTAACTTTTTATTGCTGATTATGGTAGATCTTTGCTCAGGCAACATTTTTTCTTCAATAAATTTTTTTTAAAAATTGATCCCTTCAATGTCAAATCCCAAAATGTTTTTGTTTTTTCAAAATTAAGTGTTTTTTTTATTAAATTACCCAAATGAAAGTACCATTTTTGGAAACTAGAGCTCATTCCACTTCCATCCATATAAAGTTTATTAAGCTACGACAATTAGAAGCTGAGATATAGGGATTTAAAAAATTCTTAGGTCACGATTTGGCCAAAATTTGACCTGATCCTAAATTTTTACCTATTTGACCAATTTTCAAACAAATTTGGGAGTTTTTTTCACTAAAAAATGCCCCCAGACCAAGTTTTATGCAAATTTAAGACATGACTGTGTTGTTTATCTGTCTATTTAACCTGGATTTACCCAGAACCAGAAATATTATCATGAAGCTCATCTGATACTACTATGGAAACCATGTCATCAGATGATGTTTTTGTTGACAAGGAGGCTGAATTGTCAGCAATGAATGAGACAATCACCATGATTGGGGAAAGTCTGATTGTCAAGCACAAGATTCAAAGAAATGAAGCATACCTCCCAACAAAAACGGCCAAAATACAAAGTTCAGTAAGAAGACACTTAGATATGGTAGGTGAAATTCCTCAAGAGCCAGGTCCATCAAATGTAGACAAACTGTCCGAGCCAGCAGTAGCTGTCCAAACATTGAAAGATAAATATCAAAACTCAGATAAACATGACCAAATTATGATTCTAACTGTTTTTGCACCATCAATGAGTGTAAGAAAACTAATTCAAGAATTTAACCATTCACAAAGAATGGCTGTTCAGACTCAGCAGCTTGCAAAAGAAAAGGGAGTATTGTCATCACCAAATCCAAAGATGGGGAATTGCCACTGGAAATAACTAACACTGTTAAAGAGTTTTTTAGAAATGATGAAATAAGTAGACAAATGGCAGGCAAGAAAGACTGTAACAATAAAAGAAAATGGTGAATGAAAAAAATATCAAAAGAGGTTAGTTTTATGTAATCTAAAAGAAGCATATCAATAATTGAAGTTTAAGTTTCCAGCTCTCTCTATAGGATTTTTGAAATTTGCAATGCTACGCCCTAAAGAATGTGTTTTGCCGGGAGCAAGTGGGACGCATAGTGTGTGCGTCTGCACAATTCATTAGAATGTTAAGTTAATGATGACAGGTTCTAGAATGGCAGAAATTACCAGTGAGGAAGAAACTTCATCGAGTAGTTACCACCGCGCTTTAACCAAAATTATTTGTGACAAAAGTCAACCTTCTTGCTATTTAGGAGTGTGTGATCAATACCCTCAACCTAATTCACTAAAGGAAACTCTTCTTACATGTTACGAAGAAAAAGGCATTGATGAAATCCAGTACAAACAGTGGACAACAACAGATCAATCTCAGCTGGACTGTGTTATTCAAAATTTAGATTATTTCCTAGATACCTTTATTTCTCAACTAACTTGACTAAAGGCATCATGATTTCACTGCCAAACAACAATCCAAGTATTTAGAAAAAAGAAAAAATGAACTGGATGAAGGCGATTTTTTGGTGATTGGGAACTTTTCCGAAAACTATTCCTTTGTAGTCCAAGATTGTGATCGAGGATTTCACTGGAATAATTGCCAAGCGACTCTTCATCCATGGGTTTATTATTGGCCTCACCCTAGACACACACACGTCCTTTTCCCCTCACATATCAAACATTTGCTCCAAAGCAACAAAAAAAACTCAATGCTCTCAGAACCAGAGCTGGGCAACCGCACACCAAATGAGAGGTTCACACCCGCACACCTCTAGGTTTTTGCCCTTCCGCACAACCACACACCTCTAGGTTTTTGCCCTTCCGCACAACTGCACCCGCACCCTATTTACATATATAAAGTTTTATCGCAAGGAAATATATAAGTTTCCATTAATATATTAATACTTTTATAAACTTTTATTTAATATTTAATTGTGAAAATAAAGTTTTAATACAATAAAGTCATTTTTTTGTTATGAGAGGTCAGAAAATTACTAGAATACAATATCATTTAATTTTATTTTATACTAATACTATATTACTTTATTCACAGCTACTCAAATACAAAAGATACAATACAATACAAAAGTAAAAAAGTGTGCGGTGTGTGGACCAATCCGCACACCTTCCGCACCGCAGCACCTCCGCACCTTTTTACCGAGATGACTGCACACCGCACCTCCGCACACCATTTTGCCCTCCACACAGTGCGAATGTGCGGAAGGTGTACGGAACTTGCCCAGCGCTGCTCAGAACACTCACCTCCACAACATTCAGTCAGCAGAAGGAATCCCTTAGTATCCTATACAAACAGTTTGTACGTACTACCCTAACTTATGCTGCCCCCGCCTGGTCCCCATCCATCTCCCACACAAACCAGAAAAAGATACAGACCACACAAAACAGAGGTCTCAGAAGCATTACTGGCTGCCTCCGAACCACACCCATCCCACATCTACATGCAGATATGAAAATACTCCCCATCAAACACCACATGAACATGACACGGACTCAATTCTTCTCCAGAGCACTGGCCCCAGACCACCCCTGTCACCATCTCACATTACACAATCCCCCACCCCGCAACAAAAAACGTACTCCTGCTACTCACTATTCACAGTTACTGAACAATATCCCCCCTCCTCCCCTAAACATCAACCCCATTAAACATCTCCACACAGAATTTACCCGGAAATACCTACTCGACCAACCACACAACACTGTCCTTCATGATACTCCCCCTGTAGTCCATCAGAGCAAACAAACCCTCCCAAGGAAAACAAGAGTTACTCTGGCCAGGCTCCCTTCAGGCCACCACCCCTCCCTCCAACAATACAGACAGACTCCACCTAGCTGACACCTCCACCTGTCAAAAATGTTACCTCCACCCTGAGGACACAGAACACCTACTCTTACACTGCCACACTCTCTCTCAACAAAGACACAACTTCAACATTACCTCTCTACGAGACCTATGGACCCGTCCCACGGTGTTCGCGGGATACCTGAGTGCCGCCGGGTTCACATAAGAGAACCCGGGGGCTACGAAGTAAGTTATTACAAAGAGCAAGAAAAGTAAATCACAGCGCTCTAACTATTATCTCAGTGTGTAATACACATGATACTGTTGTAGTGCATCTACTCATAAAAGTTTTGATAAATCATCTTGAGTCAAATTTTCAGCTACTAAACAGAATTATCTATTTTACCGATGGATGCGCAGGTCAATACAAAAACTGCAAAAACTTTTTAAATTTATGCCACCACCATGAAGAATTTGGAGTTAAGGCTGAGTGGCATTTTTTTGCTACCAGCCATGGCAAGGGACCATTGGATGGTGTCGGAGAAACCATCAAAAGAAAGTCTTCGTAGGCCATATGAAAATCAAATTCTGTCCCCAAAAAAGATATTTTTTATTTCTGTTCCTTAAAATTGACTCAAATGTCTTTTAGCTTTGCAACCAGGGTTGGTACCGTACCCAAAAACCCAACCTAAAAACCCATATCAATTTACTTCTCAAACTTATTTTTAACTTGGCATTTTTTATAATATGGTTATGCAGTCTTATATATTAACAACTATAAACTATAATTAATGTGATAAGGCCAATATAAACTAAAATTTCCATAAACTATTTATTTGACATGCTTCATTATGAACCTTATATCTAATACTGTATCTAATTTATCTATCTTCTAATTGGCTACCTATATCTAAAAATAAATCGTGTTTCTTTTCAGCTTTATAATTTAAATAATTTAAGTGGTACCTAATATTGATTATTGATCAGTATGTTCAGCATCTTTTGACCTTAGGTGGTGGTAGATTCGAACCAACATTTCTGCCTTTTCTTCCCCTAACCTATTTTGCATTTTACTCTATATCAAGCCAAACATTAAAAAAAATCTTTCCAATGATCCGGAACTGGCCAGACAACTATGAATAGATCTCATAAATTTAGCAAAACCTAATGGTAACCTGGTCTCTTTTTTTCTTTCATTTCAACAATTTTCCACCAATTACTAGCTGATGTAGAGCTCACTATACTATCTTTGAATAAATAAGGAGGAAAAATTAGTGCATCTTTTAAGTGGAATGCATAATATCCTGCCATGTATTCTAAATTTATTTCAATCATCCATTCTTCAGCCTCTTCCTCTTGAACTCTATTCAGTTTTTGTCCTGAAAAATAATAGAACTGTGTGGAAACAAAAATAAAGCTAATAATATAGATTATATAATTTATGTTATGGTATCTAATTTATGCTAATTGTTATCTAATATGGCAATGTCAGATGATTTGATTCAGATTAGAGAAAACTCTTCTGCCCATACAGTGGAGTTACTTATGTTTTATATATTGATAGTAGTTAAGCATTTAGGTCCTATTTACCTTCATACTTTGGGTCAGTTATATTTGCCAAAAGATGACATGGCTCCATAGCTTTTTTAAATCTCTTAATATCATCATCTTTGTATGGAGCTAATTTTTCATCTTGGATTAAATTGAGCCAAATTTCAACAGCATCAGATAATGTTGTATTATCAGCCTGCAACTGTAACAAAAAAAATAAAAACTATAAAGTTATATATAGCTGAATGAGAACATCTGTAAACATTTAGAATTATGTAGTTAGAATTTATTTTTTGGTGTTACAAGTTACAACACATAAAATGAAGTATATTTTAATTATTTATTAGTAGTGCTTTAGTACAGGATTCTATAAATAAAATGTGCACTATAAGTCTACAAAGTATCTTGAAATTAATATTGGTATTTAACGTTAAGTAATTTTAACTGCATAATATGAACACACCTTACCTAGAGCATTTCCAACAAGTAAGAGTTGTGACTGTAAATTGAGTGCCTCTCTCTGTATAGATAAGTTATCTATCCATTTTCCAATGTTGTGATAAATGTCTTCAATATGCTCTCCTCTTATTTCTAGATATAGAGAGTAATTTGACAGAGATTTTTATGCATTCTAAGTGAGAATTCCATCTGGTTTCATTTGGTAGTTGTAGCATCATACTTCCATTCTCCATTAACCAACCCTAAAATATAAATTTTTATTACAAATATTGCTGGATTTGACAGTATAAATAAATAGCCTATGCAACTTATTAATGAGTCATGAATTAGGATTCACACTGGTGACAATGCTAATGCATAAAAGTAAAGCTGACTAGCTAATTTATTGGATTTGTTTTTAGCTTACATGAGGTTGGTGATGGTTTTGGAAATATTTGTTAATTTCTACAACATGCTTGAGAACTGATTTTGGGGAGACATCTTTTTCTACCAAGTTTAGATGGTGTGCTGAACAGCCATAAGTAATAAGACTGTGGTTGTCCTCCTTAAGAATTTCTCTCATTCTTATCATTTTGTTTTCGTTATCAGTGCATATAGCAAATACATGAAAATAAAATGTCATAACTCATAAGGAACTGAGCATTTGAGTATACCAAGGCGGAGAATTACATTCAGTTTATAACTAAAATAAAATGTACCTACAAAATAATTATACTTACATCAATGCCATATATTTCTTTAGTTTTTGTTATTGCTTCTCTAGCTAACTGTGCACAATATTCTGCTGTCTTTTTTGTACTTCCAGCATCTACTGCTGAAATCAGATATGGCTTTTTTCCATTATGAATACCGTACTGTGTGCAATAATAGGATCATTACCTACTGAACTCCAGCCATCTTGTATAAGGGTAATGGTACAATCATCAAGATTAAGGTCATTCTTCATTTCATGGATTACTTCATCATTAACTTTTATTAACAGATCAGATGCCAACCTTTTCCTGTTTGGTGGTTCATATCCTGATCTTAGACCTTTGATTAATTTTATAAATTCTATATTTTCTAAAACGTTGAAGGGTATGTTAGCTGAAAAAAAGAACCTTGCAACTTGTAAATCTAATTCTTCCTTTTGGTCCACAGTCGTTCTTACCACAAATGGTGTAATTAATCTTTGCCTTTTATGCTTTATTGGTGTTGAATGACAGAATGTGGATGATGAAGAACCTGCACTGGTGTCACTCATTTCAGGCACATTTTCACTTATAATCTTTGGATCAACTTTGCCAGAAGCCAAAGTTGGAGGAAGTGAATCAGTTTCAACTGATGCTCCAAACTCGAGTCTCGGCATACCTCTTGCCTCATTTTCAAAACATTCCACTTTTCTTTTACTGCATTTCTCTAGATGATGTTTCACTCTCAATTTTTCGAGTGATACTTTCTTTGCAATAATTGCATAGTACTCTAGTAGGTTGATCAGTTAATAAAGTCACCTCATCCCATTCACTAGCTTTAGATCTTCCACCTCTAACTCTTTGAGTTTGGCATCTTAAAAATTTAAATTTGAGTTAGGTCTAAATAAAGCTGAAATCTGCTGTTAAGAAATAAAGGAAAGACCTAAAATTAAGAGAGAAAATTCTAATATGTCATTATTATCTCTCATATCTGAACTTTCTGTGAAATAAAGATGTCTTTTTAATATATATTGTAGATTAGATAAATAAACTAATAAAATAATATATTAGGCACTACATAATTATCAAACCTTTCTAAAAAAAAATTTCAACCCATCAAAAAACCAAAAACCCAGTTGGGTTGTTTTTTTTGTGAAAAACCTGGGGTTTTGCCAACCCTGCAAATATATATCCTTTTTTTTCTTTATTTATCCAACTCCCATCCATGTTATACTCAAATTCTGGATTGTCATGACTAGAGCCCGGATGTTCAGGCAAAATGCCATAAATGCCTTTTCTTGCCTATTTTTTAATATTTCAGTCATTGTGCCTATTTTACAAAGTAATGCCTATTTTGCCTATTTTCAAAAGATTGCGAAAATTCAGTAACGAAGTTTGTGAAAATGTCTGTTTTTATTTAATATAGAATAAAGTAGAAGCATGATTTCCACCTTTGTGATAAATAGAGCCTGGATGTGCAGGCAAAATGTCTTTTCTTGTTTATTTTTTAATATTTCAATCATTGTTTATTGTTTATTTTCAGGAAATTGCGAAAATTCTATAACGAATTTTGTGAAAATGCTGGAGGCTTGTGTGTCCACTGAAAAAAAGTTGAACACTTTTGTCCGTGAATTTGGCAGCGACGTCTTTTCTACCGATGGTTCAGTACTGTTTTGCAAGATTTGTGAAAAAAGTATGAATTATGAAAAGTAGTACTTTGTGTCGCAACACGTCCAAACTGGTAGAGACACAGACGCTGCTCGGAAGTTGAAGCAAGAAAACGAACCTGTTGACTACATTTGCTGCATCGTCAAGCCGTCAGTCTTCCTTCTCGCTTGACTTGTGTAAAGCCTTTGTTGATGCCGGAATACTACTGTGGAAGTTAGAAAACAAGTCTCTGAAATCATTTCTCAAAAAGTACACAAAACAACAGATTCCAGGCGAGTCTACTTTGAGGAAGAATTATGTGGAGACGAACTACGCTTTGACGTTGCAGAATATTCGGGAGGGTGTACAAGATAAGAAAGTCTGGATTTCGGTAGACGAAACAATAGATGTAATGGGGAGATATATTGCCAATGTGGTTATTGGTACCTTGGAAGCTGCCATGAAGCCGAAAATTTATTTACTAACAACAGAGGAACTACAGAAGACAAACAGTTCAACAATAGCGCAACTGTTCACGACATCACTGGCTTTACTTTGGCCAGATGGCATTAAACATGAAAATGTCATACTCTTCGTGACAGATGCGGCGCCTTACATGAAGAAGGCTGCAACGGCACTCAAGGTCATTTACCCGCGAATGCTACATTTGACATGTTTAAGTCATGCACTTCATCGTGTAGCAGAGCAAGTACGTGCATCATTTCCTAACGTAGACAAATTAGTTTCGAATGGCAAGAAGATTTTTCTTAAGGCCCCATCACGATGTCAGTTGTTCAAAGAAATGGCGCCGGAACTCGCAATGCCGCCACAACCTATTTTGACGAGATGGGGAACATGGATTTCCGCGGCATTATATTATGCATCAAATTTCGACAAGTTTGATGAAGTTGTAAAAAGTTTCAACGCCGAAGATGCTTCAGCAATTAGCATTGTCCAACAACTGTTACAAGAGAATTCTCTTCGAAATGATCTTGCATTTATCGCTACCTACTATTCAAGGCTGCCAGAGGCCATAACTGCTCTTGAGGAAAGGAATGTGCCATTAGTCGACGCACTGAACATTTTTGAAACGATCGTTGTGGACATTTGTCAGGGGCCTGGTGATAAGGGCAAAGCTGTGCGCGACAAATGTTGCCGGGTAATTACTGCAAACAAAGACCTGGAAAAAATTAAAAATATCGGAAAAGTTCTTGATGGAGAAAACGATACTAATACCGGGGATATGGATCCACTGTACGTTTCGTGCTTCAAATACGCTCCTGTTACATCAGTGGAAGTGGAGCGATCCTTCTCACTGTTTAAACATCTTTTGTCTGACAGACGACATGGGTTCACCTTCGAAAACCTAAAGAAAATGCTGGTCATTGGATGCAATCAAGCAGAATAGACTCGAAAAGTATTACAGTATTTGTTTGTTTACTATAATTCAAATGTCTAAAAAATAAATGCCTTTTTTTGCTGCCTATTTTGACGTTTTATTTTGCCTTTTTGCCTGCCTATTTTGGACTTTATTAGTGCCTAAACATCCGGGCTCTAGTCATGACCAACATGTATAACTTTACACTTTTCCACATTAAATTTCATCTCCCATCTATCTGGCCAAGCAACTACTTTATTAATGTCGTTTTGCATTTTCATGGCACCTGTTAAAGATCTTACATTTTGTCCCAATTTTGTATCATCTGCAAATATTGAGGTTTTACTATTTAGACCCTTTTCCAAGTCATTAATATAAATAATAAAAAGTAGAGGTCCAAGTACTGACCCCTGTGGGACTCCACTCAGAACAGGACTCCATGTAGACCTAGTCCCATTTAACTGGACTCTGTTCTTTCTTTAAGCCATTCTTCAATCCAATTTGCTACTGTCCCTTTTATTCAATGAGCTCTAACTTTAACAAGCAACTGTATCAAAAGCTTTGGCAAAATCCAAGTACACAATATCTACAGATTCTTTTTTATCCAGATGCTTTAACATACTATCATAAAACTCAATTAAGTTTGTCAAACATGACCTGCCATTTCAAAAGCCATGTTGGCTATTACTAATTAATCCTTCTTCTAAGAATATTCTAATTTTGTCTCTGATGACACTTTCAAGTAATTTGCAAATAATAGAAGTTAAACTAATTGGTCTATAGTTTTTAGCTAAGTTTTTGTTTCCTTTTTTGAAAAGTGGGACTACATTTACTTTTTTCCAGTCTTCTGGAACTTCACTGTTAGGCCTAATCAATGAAAGGTTGAAAAGTATTTTAAGTGCTTGGGCTATGCTATATTTTGCTTCCTTTACTATTTTAGGATAAATTTCATCAGGTCCTGGTGACTTATCTATGTTTAGCCTGTCAATTACTCTCAAAATATAGGAGGCCTTCCGAAGCAAAAGTAGCACAAGCACCATCTGGGGCAAAAATGAGTTATACCCACTGAGAGGTTCTTCAGACCATATACTATCATATGGTAATGGATGAATTGCAGAAACGCCAATGTTCGTATGGTCAAAAGTACCACGAAAAATAATATGATATCTCTGTCCGAAGGTTGCATAACTTTCAACGCGCTTTCTGATGATTAAAAAAAAATGACACTTGTGCTACTTTTGCTTTGGAAGGCCTCATATATGATTTATCGCTCTCTTGTTACTAATGTAAAATCTAGAATTTTATTTACAGTTTCCTTTGTAAATACTGAGCAGAAATATCTATCTAGCTCCTCAATAATTTTGTTGTCAGCATGAAGGGGTCCAATTTTTTTATTAGATTTATTTTTCAAGTTGAAATGACTAAAGAACTTTTTGGCATTTCCTTTACAATTTTTGGCTAAGTTCCTCTCTAAATTGTGTTTACTATCTCTTATGAGTTTCTTGCTTTCTTGTCTCTTATTTTTATAGATTTCAAGGTCCCTTTCATTTTGAGTTCTCTTAAATTTGCTGAAGGCCTTTCTCTTATCTCTTATTCCTTTCTTAATAGAAAGATTTATCCAGGGTTCTCTGTTATTTCTGATTCTTATTTTACGCTGAGGAATATATTTACTTTGAACATCTTTTATTTTATTTTTTAACTTTTTCCATACATAGTATCATGGCCGTAACTACCTATGAAGTCACCGAGGTCCGGACCTCAGTAATTATTTCCTAAAAAAAAAAAAAAAAAAAGACTGAACCGTTCTCCGTGCAGCTTTAATAAAAGTATTTTTTTCTAACAGGTCCCTTTGTACAGTATTTAATTATAGACAAGGGTTTTGTGTTTAGTGTATAGCTTGGGTTGTGTTTGTAGATGTCATTTTGGTCTGAATTTTGCTCGTCCCGCCACGCTCGAAAAAAAATCTGGACCTCACTAATTTCTAAACCCTAGTTACGGCCCTGCATAGTATGTAGATTTACTTTGATTGAATATATCTTTTGGTCAAAGCTCAAAAATCTCCGCCCAATTTATACAGTTTAACGCATTAGTTCAGTCATATTTCCATTTTTAAAGTCAGGAATTTCAGCTGCATTTTCAGTATACTTTGAGTCAAATTTCACCTTGAATCTTGTTACAAAATGATCACTTGAACCCAGTGTTTCAAAGACTGATATGTTATATAGGGTGTTCAGAAAGTCACTGTGCACTTATATAATTAATGTTAATTAATGAAGAACTGACAAAGGTGTTTCAAAATAAAATAAGATGGGTCCAGGCCTGTATTGCTGTTAAAGGACATCACTTTCAACACCTTTTATAAGTTCTGATGGTCCCATCCATAACCTCTATCATATATGCAATGTTATACTATTGTATGCTATTAAATAGATATAAGTGCACAGTGACCTTCCAAACACCCTGTATATAGAATCAGCAATATTTGTTAATAATAAATCTAAAATTGCATTCTCTCTGGTTGATTCTTTAATTAACTGATTTAGACCATTTTCTACAGTACAATCAAAGAAGTTCTTGTTACTTTCAGGTGCTTGTAATGTTACCCAATTTATATATCTATAGTTAAAATCTCCAACAATAATTACATCATTTGAACCTACCTTATTTATTTCTTTAATAACTTCATTTTCTACATATCGATTCTCCTCTCTTGTTTTGGGGATTCCTCTAATTGAACATCCTTCCAGTGGCCTATATCTCCCACCTATTTTAATTTTTTTACCATTTTTATTTCCAATTTCTATCCATACAACTTGACTATTTCACTTTCTTTAATTGAATTTATTTCTATTGGAGACAAATTTGACTTTGCATAAATAAATACTCCACCACCTTCAAAATGTTTACGCTCATAATAAAAGTTCATAGCCATTTAATTCATATTATCTCACTCAATTGATTATTTGGTACACTGCTAAATTTTGTCCACGTCTCAGTTATGATCATGATATCTGGTTTTTCAATTTCAACATATGTTTTAAATTCATCTATCTTATTTCTGATGTTTCTTGCATTTACATAAAATAATGAACCTGCAACATTCTTTAATTTTGGATCTATTATCAGCTGACTTTGGTCTTTACCATCTTTAATTTTTACTTCATTTATTTGTTTCTGACAGTTGTCATTGTTATTTTGAGATATTTTATTCAGTGAAGTACCATTTGTTAGTCAATGGGACATACCCAGGTTTTTTACATTTTCATTTTGGATTTCCATTAATAAAATTTTACAGAGTACATCCTTACTTCTTGTATTAAGATCAGGGATGGGGAGTCGGCCAAAAACAACCGACTCCCGACTCCTGAGTCAGTATTTTTAAAAACTGACTCCGACTCCCGACTCTTTCCTTATCATGCTGATCTACAACCTTATAAATATTGGGATGTTTGTTTCGTAGATGGCGTTTCAAGTTTGAGGCTCTAGTTGGAGCATTAGCATGTTTCCCAGTGTAAGCACTAATTTTTGCATTACACTCTTTACCATCCTTTTCTACTTGACAAATAAAAATACTTTCATCCTCATTTAGCTTAAAATATTGAAAGACTGCTGATTTTCTACTAGGCCCACGACTCATTACTAATAGGGGCTAATTAAATTAATATATTGCTAATTTTTATATGGTACCTAGTATCCTAAAATAGAAATATGAAATTCATTTGCTAAGATTTACCAGAACAATAAATCAAATGTGGAAATGTGAATCTAGAATTAGTTCAGGAAGATATTTATTTAGGGCAGAGTAGTATTCTGGTAAATTGTTGGCATATAGAAATTGAATCAAAGAGTCGGGAGTTGGTCGTTTTTACCGACTCCCGACTCTTCAAAAAAGCCCCGACTCCCGACTCCCCACCTCTGATTAAGATGAACCCCATCTTTATTATACGATTCTCTTTTCCAATAAAATTCATTCCATAGATCAATGTGTGTTACACCTACTTGTTTACAGAGTTCTTTGATCTATTATAATTATTTATGCTAAAAGCCCTAGAGAACCATTTATTACTTTCACTCATCCTTGGAATAATACCTATAATAAATGACTTATGCCTACCTTCTTTTAATTTGGTATTTCTTTACTATTACACCAGTCTCCAGTAGAAAGTTTTAAAAGCTGGTTTTCAATGTGCTGAATTAAAAAATTATACTCATTTCCATCGAAATGATTTGTTAGAGAGTTATTGAAGCTTAAACTCTTTAAAGGGAAAAGGGTAAAAAAATGTTTTTCAATATGCTGAATTCAAAAATGATACTCATTTCCATTGCAAATGATTTGTTAGAGATTTATTGAAGCTTACACTCTCTAATGGAAAAAGGGTAAAAAAAAAAGGCACTTCTACCAATTTTAATTTTAATCAGTTAGAGGACATGGCTTCCTGTGGTCTGTGCTCCTTTGATTATTTTCGCTGTATTGCCAAATTTTATGGAAATTCAGAAAAAGCTACAGCTTTTCTTCAGGCACACAGTGTTCTTCCTCAAGTGGTGAAGTATCCTCGTTGTGACTCAGGTTAGGTTAGGTTAGGTTTGCTTAGGTTGTTTTAGGTTCAGCCAATTTTGAATGTGAATTTTATGTTTTTCCTATGGTTTTTGATGTGTTTTGTATTAATCTGACTTTCAAAATCTTCAGAAACCACTCATTTTTGTGATTCTCCCCACCGAAAAACTCCCAGTTCCCACTGGGGGTCCCCCAGGTAAAAAAGGGTAGAAAGTTTTAAAAGCTTTAAGCTTCAATAACTCTAACAAATCATTTGCAATGGAAATGAGTATCATTTTCTAATTCAGCACATTGAAAACCAGCTTTTAAAACTTTCTACCAGAGACTGGTTTAATAGTAAATATTTACCAAGATTTCATTATAGCTTTTTAAGACTTCATCTGATGGCTTAAGCATTACATCATTACCTCCAGCATGAATAACTACATTTTTTGGAGAAACTAAATCAGTACCCAAAGTTTTTCACCAATTTTTTACTTTACCCTATCAATGGTTGCACCAAGGTAGCAATAAACTATGCTTCCTTTTGGTAACATAGTTCCTAGGCCTCTGCCTTGGGAATCTCCAATTACAGAAACTTTTCCTACATTGCTTGGGTTTAACTTGAAACTTTGGTAAATACTATTACACTGGTCTCCGGTAGAAAGTTTTAAAAGCTGGTTTTCAGTGTGCTGAATTAAAAAATGATACTCACTTCCATTGCAAATGTTAGAGAGTTAGTGAAGCTTAAAGCTCTTAAAACTTTCTACCCCTTTTTTACCTGGGGGACCCCTAGTGGGAACTGGGAGTTTTTGGGTGGGGAGAATCACAAAAAAAAGTGGTTTCCAAAGATTTTGAGTCAGATTAATACAAAATATCAAAAACCAGAGGAAAAACATAAATTTCACCTTCGAAATTGGCTGAACCTAAAATAACCTAAGCAAACCTAACCTAACCCCTAGTGTTATCCAAAATTATAAAAAATTAAGGTAATTATTCATTTTTACACCCAGTCTATTTTTATGATGAAAAACTTTTCTGATTAATTTTGAGGTGTTTTGCACAAATCTGCCATCCATTTCCTATGCAAATGCGTAGTTTTCAAGATATCGTCATCTCAAAAACTACGCATTTGCACAGGAAATGGATGGCAATTTCGTACAAACCACCTCAAAATTAACCAGAAAAGTTTGCACTTGTCATTTTCATTTAAACTAACGAAAATATCAACTTAACCTAACCAATCATCAAGGGCACTTCAATTGACCTAACCAGGCACTTCAATTGACCTAACCACAATACCTTACCTTATTGTGGGGGGGTAAAATTTGGCAATTGCAGTCAGAAAGTGATGCAATTTTGTGGACTCATCAGTATGTTCTGCTAGGAACAAGTACCACACAAAATATTTCTGGTAATGAGGGCATTTGTTCCCAGCACGTAAAACCCATAATTTCACGTCCTTCCACAGGCGTTCAAACGCACGTTTATTTTTAGGATTTTTTTTTACGGCACCTAAAGACCTTCTGTTCTTAAAATACAAGAACTATTGCATTTAGGGCAGGTCACGGGTATCTTAATTATTCCGTGATTGAAAAAAAAAAAGGTCTAAACTCTTGTCTTCATCAAGGGCAATATGGCTGATTACATCTTCAAAGTCAACTATGCAAAACTGACATATCATACTTGTGGTCACAAAAACACTGAATTAACAGACCAACAAAAACAATTACTAATAATGATTTATTTTTAAAACAGGACAAATTGAATTATGCAGAAGTAGCCAGAATCACCAAAAATAGGAAATATTCACCAAATAGTTAATATACAGGTCATCCGATAAGTGAGTGGTGATTCTATGTCAGTTAGCATAGTGTACTAATATCTTTGATACCTAATAAATGTCTATGCTTTTTTCAATTAAGCTAGCTTCACATGAAATAAAAAAAAATTTTGCAGTAATTCATATTTATTCCTGTTTGTTCTGGTTTTTCATTGTTTTATTTTTATTATTTCTAATTATTGGCATTGCAATGGCTGAGGTAGATGCATGTGTTGATAAAATTTGTGATCAAAGTCCCTACACATATGAAGCATGGATATTGGCAGCAACATGGTGGCATGAATCTGGAAAAACCAAGAATTGCATGAAGGTAGTACGCAAAAGGTTTGAACAAATATTTAATGATGTGCCGCCAAAGGGCGAAATTATTAGAAAATGGGAACACAAATTATTCACAACTGGGATGATAATTGATAAAAAACGCCATGGTCGTCCCAAAGCAGGAGCAAGATTGGATGATGATGTTCAAGTGTCAATTCAACAATCACCAACCAAAAGTATTCGTAGGTGTGCATCTGCATTAAATGTTCTGAAATCAACACTGCATGATTTGATGAAAAAAGACGCATTTTAAAGCTTTCCACCCAACCTCCGTTCAGTTTTTATCACCACAAGATAAAATTGTCAGAGTTAATGCTTGTCAACAAATTCTTGAAGCTTTTCCAAGTAAAGCCGAGAGAGATCGTACATTCTTCAGTGATGAATGTGCCCTTTATGGCGATGGCAAAAGCAAATTTCCGTTCTTTTGGTTGAAAGAAAATCCTCATTATTATGATCAAGTAAAACAGTATCCCCCTCGAATCATGATATGGTGTGCAATATCAGCGCATTGTTTAATTGGTCCATTTGTGTGCACTGGTCAAATTACTTCAGGAAGTTATATCGACATGTTGGAGAACAGATTTCTACCCGCTTTAAGAAATACGAATATTCGCAACCCTATTTTTCAGCAAGATGGTGCTCCAGGACACACTGCTTTCGCTGCGCGTGAGTTCCTAGACAGAAATTTTCCTGGCAGATGGATCGGAAAGTATGGTCCTGTACCTTGGCCTCCGTGGAGTCCGGACTTGACTACCCCGGATAATACCCTCTGGGGAATCCTCAAGATGCAGATTAATGGCCATGAAAATCAAAGTGAATCTGATCTGACAAAAATCGCAGAAGTTGTGTTAAGTGACATCAATGAGGATAAAGAACTTTTACAAAAAATGTCAGACAGGACATGAAGACGCATACATCGTGTAAATGGCAATCAGGTTGATCCCTAAGACAATTAATTACCAAATTAATTGTAAGTTTACTAATAATAAAATTCCTTCTAATAAAATTTTTATTATCCTTTATCTTTTATTTATAAATTGTTCCTGAATCGCCACTCACTTATCGGATGACCTATATACGTACTATATATATATATATTTTTTTTTTTTTTTTAAAACGAAAAATATGAAATATATTTTAATAAAAAACCACATTTTATACAAATCTGCACAAGATAAGATGGTAATTGTATACAATATCCCCCTCACCTCTGTTTCTGAAAAAAATTATTGCAATGCGTAGAAAATAATAAAACCTTTCCTTTAAGTAAAAAAAATTTCAATTGATCATATTTATGGAGATATCATTTAATTAATGATATCCATTTGATGTGATGTTTTTCTGATTAGGCTATTTTTTCGCTACTCTGCGACTTAATTAGTTAGTTGGTTTCTGTTCTGGCTATTTTTTTTTTTTCTAATTGGATTCAGTTTGGTTGTGTTTGTAATAGAATTATGACATGCTGTTCATATGGTTTCAACTTTGAGAACTTGATTCGTCATGTGCCCTAGATGAAGACTAAAAAATGCATAACTTAACATATTATTACATTATCATTTGTATAATTTAGGTCTCAGGGGTACGGGGGCTCCACCCCCATAAAGATCACGCATCACAAATTGATCGGTATAGGGTTCACTTTGTGATGCATGATCTTTACGGGGGCTCCACCCCCATACCCCCCAAGACCTAAATTATACAAATGATAATGTAATATGTTAAGTTATGCACTTTAGTCAAAAATACATTTTTCTAGGTTAAGTTAGGTTAGGTTAGATTAGGTTGGTTTCTGAAAATAAATAAAGTAATTACATGCTATAAATAAGATTTTACATCGATTGTGAATTCAATTTCATAAAATTGTGAGGGGATGTTGTATACAATTACCGATAAGATATATATTTTCTTAGTTTTGAATGGCAATTCAATATATTATAGTTTTAACCGCACGTGAGCGGGTTAAAAGGCTAATATTGATAATGGTTCAGAATACAGGTGCCACTTAAGCAAAATTTCAAAAAATACCATAGAGACAAAATTGTTTCTCTCATTAAAATACGTTGATTACACGTGTCGCATAGTCAAAAAAAATTAAGTTAGAAAATTATGAAAAAATATATATAGCTTTTTTAGTACTTTTTGGGTATGAATCTACGAAATTTTGAGTTGGCAACCCTACTATCGTTCATTCACTTCAGTTTGAAAATGGCTTCGGTCTGTGACGGATGTGCGGTGACGCTAGTAGAGCTCATGGCCATGTTGAGAACTTGATTCGTCATGTGCCCTAGATGAAGACTAAAAAAGTACATAACTTAACATATTACATTATCATTTGTATAATTTAGGTCTCGGGGGTACAGGGGCAGAGCCCCCGTGAAGATCATGCATCACAAATTGATTGGTATAAGGTTCACTATAGGGTTCACCTCAATTTTTGTGTTTTTTCCACCAAAACATGATAAACCATTGGTTTCCTGTTGTTTAGGATAAACCTGACCATCGCTATTACAGTAAATTATTGATTGTGCTCTGTTCCCCCACCCAAAACCCCCAGTTCCCACAGTGGTCCCCCCAGGTTGTAGGAGTTGGGGGGGGTCACTTAAAGCAATAATTTACTGTAATAGCGATGGTCACATTCATCCTAATCAACAGGAAACCAATAGTTTTAGCATGTTTTGGTGGAAAAAACAAAAATTGAGGTGGCACCCCTATTCTGAACCGTTACCCTAATATTAACCAAAATTTTAAAAAAATACTTTAATCACGTGAACTGCCATTTTTTTACCCTTCCCATTAGAGAGTTTAAGCTTCAATAACTCTAACAAATCATTAGCGACGGAAATGAGTATCATTTTTGAATTCAGCACATTGAAAAATATTGAAAACCAGCTTTTAAAACTTTCTACCGGAGACCGGTGTAATAGTAAAGAAATACTGAAACTTTTACTACTATTGAATCGAGTTTCCCTATATTATTTTAATCATTTATACATTTCATATGTAAGACCCCTCCTCGAATACTACATTCAATTTAATAGTCCCTATTTGATACAAGATATTGAAAAACTGGAAAAAGTACAGAAACAAGCAACAAGAATGATCCCATCTCTAAGACAATTGACATATAAGGAAAGACTGGCGTATCTAAGCATGTTCTCATTAAAAAGGAGGAGGTTAAGGGGTGATATGATAGAGGTGTATAAAATGATAAAAGGGTTGGATAAGATAGATTTTGAGTCTCTCTTCATTAAAGATCACAATAATCAGACTAGAGGTCATAGTATAAAATTATTTAAGCCAAGATATAGAACAAATTTAAGAAAACATAGTTTTACAAACAGAGTAATTAAGTTTTGGAACAGTCTGATAGAAGAAGTAGTGACTTCAGATATGCTTAATTCTTTCAAAAGAAGGTTGGATAGTTTGATGTCTGCAAGGGACATCTGGTGATGGTGTTTAAGCCCATTTTTATTGCATGAATGGTACTAGTTTATTTCATATATATTATGTGCATTTGGGTGATAGATCCCACAGCTCAACACAGGTGTTGTGGGATATAGGGAGGCAGCATCTTGGGTTAGGGGATACTCTGTCCTTACACACCCTATTCAAAGAGATTCCTCTGCCGAGTGGTGCCCCCCATAGTACTGTGAGGTATTGAAAAACTCATGATCTTCACTTGCCCCACAAACACCTTTAAATGGGAGACCCAAAATGGGTGCACACACATTTCTACACTACTGTACAGTCTTTACAGCCACACCTACACTTTTCCTCTTAAGTATATATATTGTAATGTATATGGATGTAAATTGTGACTTGGTCCGCAATTGATATGGGCCGTGACTTATTTTTGGGGTAATTATGTGTTTTATCACACTCAGTCATTTTACACACCAAAATACATTTTTCTAGTAGTATTTGATGTGATTTGTTCAAATATGACCTCCATTTCCGTCGGAAATGAGATCCAACAAAGTTATAGTACTTTGAATTTGGCTCATTTTCAAGGGAAATGGAAGTCAAAATCTAAGCAAAACATCAAATATTACTAGAAAAATGTATTTTGGTATTAATTAACCTAACCTAACCTTACCTAACTATGGCTAAACAAGCCATGGCCCTGGCTAAACGAGCTCTCGTCTGTATCCACCACCTAATCCATAATAAGGTAATACTCTAGGCTCGTTTAGCCAGGGTTAGGCTCATTTAGCCAGGGTTAGGCTCATTTAGCCAGGGTTAGGTTAGGTTAATTAATACCAAAATACATTTTTCTAGTAATATTTGATGCGTTTTGCTTAGATTTTTACTTCCATTTCCCTTGAAAATGAGCCAAACTTCAAAGTACTATAACTTTGTTGGATCTCATTTCCGACAGAAATGAAGGTCATATTTGAACAAATCGCATCAAATACTACTAGAAAAATGTATTTTGGTGTGTAAAATGACAGTGTGATAAAACACATAATAACCATTTTTGGTTGGCATGGTACTGGTATTGATGGGTACCATAATGAAATTGACTGGATTCTTTGGATCCGATATATTTGCATGTCAGTTATAAATAGATATAGTGTGTAACATATTTGTGGATAGTAGCCTATTATGACTTTGATCCTCTGGATCCAGAGATTCTATCTTTAGTTTTAAATTGATAATTAATTAGTTTTAAATTGATACTCAATTAGTTTTGTAAAAATTGGTTATTGCCAATGTACAGGCAATTTTTACATAGTGGAGCCACCTCGATGGGCCGAAGTGGCCCCTAGTGTGCCCACTATAAAAATTTCTTATGTTCTAAAATGAATGAAATCTATTTGTTAATTCTATTAAAACATTTTCATTTGGTTTTAAAATCCTGGGTTTCCAGGTTTTCTTTGGTTTTTCCCACTCATTTGGCCTATTTTGCGTTGACCTAGGCCCAACTAAAATAGGGATCCAGCTAAATCAGCACACAATCGAAATAAAACGATTAAGTAAATCTACATTATTCTACACAAACCAAAGTAAAAGCCCGGCTTAGAAATTAGCAAAATCACCTTACCTTAAAATGTAGACGTAGTTTTAATTCAACATGAAATAAGCCTATTTTCATTCCAGATTCCAATTTATAAAAAGTAAAGTTAGCTGTCGTTGTGATGTGATGAAATGTCGGAGGTCTAGCCTTTTCAACGGCACCTCCTGATGTCTTCATCCTCTGTGCTGTGCTTTAGCCATTTGATATCGTATTTTCCAGAATTTATATATTGTCTGTTTTTTGTGGTCTATATTTTCCTTCCTAAAGATAAACCCCCCAATAATCTCCTCTTTGTCTGCCATGAAAGGCTGTTGTAATTCTATGGCTTTTACTCTCTCCTTCCTGTAGGCACTACAGTTCAACAAGAAATGCTCCAGATCTTCTTTTTCGTATGCACACATGGGGCATTTGGTGTCTCCTCCTATAAATCTATTTCTGTCATTAAGTTCTAAATTATTTGCCCTACATCTGTACAATATGGTTGAGGCTGGGGTGTTATCATATATATCCTCCGTGTCTCCAATGTTTCTTTTCCATTTCCTATATATTTTTAAACTTTCCTTTCCATCCATATCTTTCCTCCAGTTGTTCTCATCCCAGCTATGTAGTTTGTTCGCCAGTTCCTTTTTTTTTGCAGTCTTTTAGGTATTTTATATTTATTCTCAAGTCACTCATATATCCCTCAACCTCCTTCATCCACTTCCCTCTTGTTTCTTCTTTTACTTTTCTAAATATTTCACCTACCAACCTGCCTGTGTCATTTTTCAAGATACTTTTTACATAGTTGAGCTTTCCTTTCATTATTCTTGTTCCCATCGTTGATGCCCCTATTTCTCCCCTCAAACCACTCACAGCTTTTTGTAACATCAGTTCTTTTTGCTTTTAGAAACAGTTCCGTGTATTATTAATTGTTATGCCCAAATATTTTACTGAATCTACCACTTTAATTCCCTCTATCTGCTCTGGTGCTTCTTTTTTGTTGAATATCATAAAATTACTCTTATTTTTGTTAATCTCTAGGCCATATGTCCTCCCTATTTGTATTACTTTTTTAATATTATCACTTGCCTCATCTATTGACATTGATAGCTGTAATCCATCATCCACAAAAAATAATGTATGTATTTTAAATTTCTTATCTTTATATCCTATATCTTCGTTATCCAACTTCTCCAGAATTTGGTATGTCACCAACTTGAATAGAGTTGCTGATAGAGTACATCCTTGTCTTATTCCACTGCTTACTTCTATTTCTTTACATAGCTCATCATTTAGCCTCACTGTGGTTCTGTCCCCCTTATAGATTTTTGTTATGACTTCTATTATGTTTGGGTGAATCTTATATCTCGTGAGAGCTTCCACTAGTTTCTCTATTTTAACCGAATCAAAAGCTTTTGCGAAGTCAATTGCTGCCACTAAGCCCACTATCAAGGGTTTTCTATTTCTGTAGCTATTTTCTATACAATATTTCAAGATATAAATATTATCCTCTATTCTTCTCCCTGGCGAAAATCCAACTTGCGTATCCTTGTCCTCATTATTCCTAGTTAGGTGTTCCTTTATCTTCGCTTTTATGATAGAAATGAACAGCTTGTATGCTACATCAGTTAAGGTTATAGGTCTTAGGTCTTTCTCTGTAGGTTTGTTCTTCTTTGGCACCATTACTGTTTTTGACATCTTCCAATTCCTTGGTAGTCTCCCTGTTCTCAGGATCTGGTTGTAGCAGTTTGCTAATGCTTGGGTGCACACTTCACTCTTTCCCAATGCCTTGAAGAATTCTGGCTTTACACCATTTGGTCCAGCAGCTTTTATACTTTTTAATCCTTCTTTTATCTCCTTTGTTGTTGTAAAAGGTTCATCCATATATCCCATCTCACTTCTCACCTCTAATGCCATATCTATATGTTCTCTCAGAGTAGGTGGTATTTGGTATTCTAATGTTCCTATTATCACTCCTTGGTCATCTTTGTCATGTCCTTCTTGTATCCTAAACTCCATACTTATAGGGTCTCTGAATTTATGTTTTGTTGTTGGTGGTTGGTTGGATGATCTGTTTTACGTCATTTGTCCGACTGAAGACACTGAAGCAAGATTTCCTGTCGAGTAATATAGACGAAACACATATCTTTGACTTGTTGAGTGCTTTGTTGAATCTTCCTTTACACTTTATTAGACCTTCTCCATCAAGGTACAAATTGAGATCCATGATAACTGAAGGAATTATTGTCTTTGTTGTTTTATTTGAGTGAAAATACTTCAACTCCTTAGCAACTTTGAAGCTTGTGTACGTTAACAATATTTTATTGTAGTTTTTGTTGAGTTTTGTGTTAGGTTAATTGGTTTGGCTGTCTAAAGATCCTCACATGTTCCATCTAGGACTCTTATACCAAGGCTTGTTTGTTTACAAGTTTGTAAGAGAAACCTCTTGTGAAGAGCTCTAAAAATTCCTGTTTTGTTTTAATTAATGTACAGTACAACAGTGGTGGGCACGCGCAACGATTTTTGTAGCGCCGCAGCCGCAACCGCAACTCTGCTGAAATAGTTGCGCCGCACGCGCAAGCGCAACCCTTTTCAAAAAGTTGCGCCGCAAGCGCAAGCGCAACCAAAAATGTTGCGCCGCAAGTTGCGCCGCAACTTTTTGCGGTGCAACTGCCCACCTTTCATTTAACGTATATCTGCAGTGGTGGGCACGCGCAACGATTTTTGTAGCGCCGCAGCCGCAACCGCAACTCTGCTGAAATAGTTGCGCCGCACGCGCAAGCGCAACCCTTTTCAAAAAGTTGCGCCGCAAGCGCAAGCGCAACCAAAAATGTTGCGGCGCAACTGCCCACCTTTGCAGTACAAGAATTTAAATTGTAGTCCTGAGCAGAGCTGGGCAATAAATACATTGAATGTATTTAAATACTAAATACTAAATACATGGGAGAAATGTATTTAAATACTAAATACTAAATACATAAACGAATGTATTTAGGGGTTGGGTACGATTCGATGTGGCCGACTCGATGCGACCCAACTCGATGTGGCCGACTCGATGTCAGGACAACTCGATGTGATATCCCTAAGGGATATTTTCGTTAGTTTTAACGAAAATATCACAACTTAACCTAACCAATCGTCAAGGGCGTACAGTTGACCTAACCGGGCATTCAGTTAACCCACATTAAATATATAAAGAAAATGAAATCGACTTGGCCTGGCATCGACTTGGCTTGACATCGAGTTGTCCTGACATCGAGTCGGCCACATCGAGTTGGGTCGCATCGAGTCGGCCACGTCGAATTGTCCCTGCCCTGTATTTAGATACTAAATACAAAATACATCAATTGTATTTAAATACATTTGTAAATACATTTTAAATACATACAAATTTTAACCTATGCATTCACTAATTTATGTTTTGATAAATTTCTACTTTAGGGGACACGGTGAATTTCGAAATAAATACACCACTCGATAGATCAGACAATTTTAAAAGCTTTTTCATCAATGAATTTTCCATCGCAAATTGGATTGATTGCAACGAGTTAGTTACACAGGCCCACTTAAGGCAGAGCCGTTTTGTACGATTATTTGGTCAATTTCAAGATATTTTTTGATGTCTAAAAAACACTTACCTTCAGATGAGTACAGATTCGTTGTAGCATTGCTTGCAGCAGAGACTTCGTGTTTACACAGCAAGCAGGTGCACTTTACCTTATTACCGTCTTTAGATTTAATTTTAAAGTATTTTCCATCAAACAGAGGGTGCACTAAATTGTTATCTGCAGATATATCACTGTTTGATTCACCGGATTTGCTTGTTGAAGCCATGACACGCACACGATAAAGAAATCAACCGCTTTCGACTAAGAGTGGCACACAACTGATTGAACTGACACGTTGAAACATGAACCATGCTGTACTACACTGTCGACGCGTCGTACTGTGCTAGTACAGAACGTGTATTAAACCAGTAAAAGTATTTACATTTTTATATTTTGAGTATTTAAATACATTGTATTTAAATACTCATTAAAGTAGAGTGTTGTTGTATTTGGAAGTCTGATTTAAAAAAAAGCACCCCAAGAGTTTTGTATGATTGTTAGATTTAGTGTTTGTTCTTTTTTCTCTCTCTGTTATTTGTTTGTTTAATTTTTTAATTTAATGTAGGAATTTTTATTTTGGTCGGGTATTTTCTGTCTTTTGTGTATTATACTTGAAAGTGAAATGATCAAAACTATTACAAATTTTACAATTATATTTCAAATTCTATTTAAATTCTGTCTTTTTGTATCCAAAACCTATAGGCTTTTTTTCTGTATAATTTCAGTTGTTCGAATTGATTTGACCTTGTCGTAAATTTGGAACATTTTGTACTACTGTGTTACTGGAAAGAAATTTATATGTTGTGAGTAAACTCAGAAGCAGTTACTAGTTTTGTAAAGTGGGGTTCTTCGAGTCTTTTCCTGTAACTTTGTTTTTGTATTTACCTGTGAAGTTTTGGAACTCTGATTTAGACTTTTGTTGTTCTGAACTTTTGGGTCTTTGTGTGTTGTATTTAAATAAGGTAGGGCATTAAACCTAATTACTTGTTTAGCTTAAAGTTTATTAAGCTCAGAGCATTGTTAGATCTATGAATATGGCCTATTTTGAATTTTGCAGTTGTTAGGCCTCTATGACACAGGACCTACAATGTTATGCCGATATAAAATAAGAATTACAATTTGTTTTTGTCAGGCCTACGGCTAATTGGTAAGCCACTGAGGCTTCAGCTGTGTTAGGTTGGCAGCCTTGAGTTTGTGGAGTAGGCCCAGAGCTAAGGTAAGCTCTTGACCCTTCAGTTGTGTTGGGTTAAGGGGCCAAAATAGGCCTCGAACCTACTGTCTGTGTTGTCTTGTTAATTTGTCTAAGTTTGAGATAGTGCCATTGCTCTAAGTCTCCTGGAGAGTTTTTCTGTGCTTGGTTTTCTGTAATTGTTGCTAGTTTAAAGTTTGAAGTAAAAGTTTATGATGTTAAATTTCTAAATTAAATTTTGTGATGTCTTAGGTTTCTCACGAAGTCTTAGAGTAAATTAAATTGCTGTAATAATTGTCGACACCAATCGACCAGGAAAATACTCCAGGGGGAGTATTAGACAGAAGACAGGGAGTGCTGGCACTCCCGTTTCTCCTGTCACTGTCCTCCTCAGCTAGGGTTGCCAGATTTGCCAAATAGAAATACAGGACACCCTGTTCAAATTTAAATTCAAATGATTTCTAATTTGCATATACTGTACATATGTAAATTGAGGTAAAATAATATTACTGCATGGGACAAACTTATATACTAAAAAATATTGGTAACACGGTCATCTGGGTTAAATTAAAAATTTAATCAGCTTAACTTTACGCAGGCGAGACCCTGTTACCAAAATATCAATTTCTTATCTAAGTAAAATATAAGTATTTAAATCACATACCTTTAATTATATTTCACTGATGACTTGGCTCTCCTTAACAGGTCCTTGTTTTGCAGAACTTGCTTATAAAATTCCTTGCACTGGCAGTCTATGTTCCATTACATTGTAACTACAGCTTCTACTGTGGTCACATCCAACTTATTTCGTTCTTTTGTCCATTGAACATTCATTAACGAGAAAACACGCTCAACATTAGCATTATGAGTACAAGTAGTACAAATAAAAATATTGAAAATTCCAAATCGTACAGCTCTAAACTGTTGAATTTTGCAATTTATTTAAAAAAAATCTTAATACAGGACATTTAAGGCGTCCTGATAAAGTCAATACAGGACACAGGACAAAATCATTAAATACAGGACATGTCCTGTATATACGGGACGCCTGGCAACCCTATCCTCAGCCGATTCTTTTTCGTGCCTCATCTACCCTGTGAGTAGTCCAGCATGTTTTCAAACATACATTCTCTCCCTATTCTTCGCTACACATTAGGGTGTACCATTTTTGGGTCATTTTCAAAAAGTCAAGGTCCAGGAGTCTAATGTTGTGCCAAATGATGTCCTAAACACGAATTTAACAAGCATTTTCTAATCCAACAAATTTTGAATCCCCCCCACCCCCCTTGAAATTTTGCCCATCCCCTTTTCCTAAAAAACCCATATATCTAAAAAACTATCAACTTTATCGAAAAATGTTATAGAATAAAAATGATTTAGAATCAAACGTTCTATTAGAAAAGTTCATTAAGATAGAAATTTACGTAATTTTGAAAATTTTCATTTTCTTTTGTCCAAGAGCACCTTATTGTATTAATATAAAATAAGGTGCTTAAGTTACATTATTTATGAGTATATTGTGAGTATAATCCAAATTTAAAAATCCTTTTTTACATTGAATTTTAATAAACAAGCATTGTTTTTACTCTTATTGTTTCTTTTCAGACTGCTTTATTTGAAAAATAAATAAAAAATGAGTCAAACAGCTACAAAACAGCATGACTTTATTCTTGGTCGCTTGCAGGCTGATATTATGAGTTCATCTAAAATTGTTTTATCATCCAATAAAGATGTTCTAAGCCATTTTATTTATTTACGGAGAATGCAGTATAAGGGTCCAAAAGTTACAAAAGATTCTACTGTTAATGAAGTTCTACAGAAGCTACTAATAATATGGCAAAAAGCATGCATTCCTACTATAGATATTAGTAAAAACCCTAAAGGCAGGAAGATGCTGTTAAATCTAGAAGAAATGCATAATAATTTAATCAAGCACAAAAAAGAGCAAGCTTTGAAAATGAACTCTCTAATTTCATGAAAATTATGGATTCCCTTTTTGACATCTCTTCTCAAAATGCCGTTGAATTAATCCAAAAAGACCGCATGAGAACTGAGCCTCAGAAAGCATATGATATTTCATTCTTAGAAGATCAAAGAACAAAACGAAAAACATGTTTAGGTTTGCTAGATGCAGATTATGCATCAAAAGTACAGCGCAAGTACATTAGATTAGAGAAAGAGAAGAAACGCAAAGAGAAACATAAATCAGTGAAGCAAGTGAGTGCTACAGCCAGAACATCAGAGACCCTTCTTTCTAGCACGACCAGTTCTGAGACAGACAGCTATGAAGAGTTTCCGACAGAACCTACAGCAGGACCTTCAAATGCTTCCAGCCCCAAAAATATTCTTGCCTCGCCATTGGTTTCCTCCACTGCAGACAGACTTAATCTCTCTATTGGACAACGGACTGTTTTTGCTGCTGCAGTAGCCATTAGGTGTGGCAAGGATATTGAAAAACTGTCTCTCTCCAGGACCACATCTGCAAGAGCCGCTCGAAAGACAAGAAACGAAAATATGAAACTTGCATCAAGGATTTTACTCCTCCTGATCACTGCCTAGTACATTGGGATAGCAAGCTGCTTACTAAATCATGTTCAGAACAAGGAGACCGCCTTGCAATACTTGTTACTGGATACCCAAATGTAGAAAAACTTTTATCAGTTTCTATAATAGATGATTCCACTGGATTGTCTCAAGCCACTTCTGTATTTCAAAGTATTGAAAAATGGAACTTGAAGCGAAATGTCTTTGGAGTATCATTTGATACCACTGCATCCAATTCAGGATGGATGAAAGATTCCTGTAAGTTACTTGAAGAACTTTTGCAAAAGAAATTGATTTGGTTAGCATGCCGCCATCATGTGGCTGAAAGAGTTTTGTTTGCTGTGTATGAAACCATTTTTGGCCCAAGTAAATCCTGAGTTTGAGTTATTCAAAGAATTTCGCGAGTCTAAATGGAAGAAAATTAATACGAAATCTACATACAATGTTCTTGATGTTAAATCAAGGTATCAAAGAGGCCTAAAGGAAGAATGTGTAGAATTTATGACCCAATGTTTAAGAAAATCTGACTGCTTTCCACGTAATGACTATAAGGAAGTTGCTGAAACAACTTTAATGCTTTTAGGAGAGGTTTCCAGAGAAAACAGTCATTGGCGGAAACCTGGTGCAATGCACCGTGCCAGGTGGATGGCAATGATTTTGTATACAAATAAAATGTATGCTTTTGCCCACCAAGCACCATATGATGAATCATTGATTAAGAAATTAAAGAGAATGTGTCTATTTAATGCATTAATTTATGGAAAATACTGGCTTTTATGTTCTAATTCACTAGATAGTCCAGCTAATGATCTGAAGTTTTATCATGATTTGGTGAATTACAAGAAGGAAGATAGGGAAGTTGCAAATGCTGCTTTGAAATCTTTTGCCAATCATTACTGGTATTTGACGGAGGAAGTGGTCCCTTTGAGTTTCTTTGGATCGCTAAGTAATGATGAAAAAGATAAGATCGCAAAATCCTTAAACAAATATCCAGTTCCAGAAAATTATGTATGTGGGCAACCTGTTTTCCCCATTTTAAAGGAAGACACAAAGCTTCATCAGCTAGTAGGTCCAATTTCATGGCATTTATTTCAATGCTGTGGGTCAAAAGCAGACTCATGGATAAAGAAACCAGCATCAACATGGGAAGAGGTCGATGACTACAACAAACTAAAAAACATTCTTTCATCTATTAGAGTAGTCAATGATACCGCTGAAAGAGGAATCAAGCTGGTTCAAGACTTTCATGACAAATGTCAAAATGAAGAAGAATTTCAAGGTCTTTTGCAAATTGTGGAAGAGAATAGAAGACTAATTCCTGATCCTAGTAAAGAGACTCTTAAAAGAATGAAACTCAGTAAAGAATAGTTCATTAACAGATAGCTTAGGTATTTTTATTTGCAGAGATTGTTTTAATTTAGAAGAGGCTGAATTTTTTTTGTTATTAAATATACCATAAATTGTCTTTTCTTATTTTTATGTTTAAAAAGCTCTTATATCGATTTCTAATTAGGAAACTTGTTTCTTTTTATTTTTTTGAGGAAAGTGTTGAATAAAGGAAAAAAAAAACGATGGGACCTCACAACTATAGATAAAGTGTTAATTTTTAGCTTTATTTTATATATATATATAGTTTTGAGGTTGTCCTCACTTTGTATAGGCTAGTTATAATAAAAACTAATTATGATTTGCATTATAACTAGCAAATACAAAGCCCATCGCCGCGAAGCTGCATTGGGGTGATGCTTCAAAGGAGGCGGTAACAACGTATTTAAGAAGAGGGCACTGCAAGCAAAACAAAATTTTAATTTAATTTTTAAAAAATAAATGAAAATTTTCAAAATTAAGTAAATTTCTATTTTGATGAACTTTTCTAATAGAACCTTTGATTCTAAATCATTTTTATTCTATAACATGTTTCGATAAAGTTGATAGTGTTTGAGATATATGGGGTTTTTAGGAAAAGGGGATGCGCCAAAATTTCAAGGCGGGGTGGGGGGGATTCAAAATTTGTCGGATTAGAAAATGCCTGTAAAATTCGTGTTTAGGACATCATTTGGCACAACATTAGACTCCTGGACCTTGACTTTTTGAAAATGACCCACCCTGTCCACCCTGTGGGTGGACAGGGTCAAAACACTCCATGCCATCCAGGGCACTGCGGGAATCCGAATAGATGACAGACGTCCCATCCGGACGCTCCCGCACCACCTCCAGAGCGCTCAGAATGGCATAGAGCTCCGCCGTGAAAACGGAAGCCTCATCATGGAGACGGGTACATCGGGGAGCAAGGGCAAATGACTGGGGAACAGCCGCGGCCCCAACGGCCCCCGACGACCTCGAGCCATCTGTGAAGACCGCAACACATGCAGAGTGACACGCTGCATGCTGAAGGAACAGAGACCGAAGTAAGGCAGAGTCAGAATCGGCCCTGCGAACGGGGCGCAACGCCCTACAGCACGCAACAGGGGTGCTCTCCCAAGGTGCAACACCCCTTGCTATCCCACTCTCCTTTTGCTGAAATCTCCATTTTAGGAGATTTCAATGTTCACCATCACTTTTGGCTTTCCTTCCATTTCACTAACATCCCTGGTGAACAAGCTTACAACTTCTCTATCCTGAATAATCTAGAGCAGATTATATATATATATATATATATATATATATATATATAACGTAAAGAACGACGCTTGTATAGGAGATATTCCGCGCAAGACGAGAGAGAGAGAACGAAACAAATGAAAAAATGAGGTAACCACCCGGGAATCGAACCCGGGATCTTCCGATTGTCGGTCAGATGCGATAACCATTACACCATGGGCCTCACTCTTCCAAATGCCATAATTCATCTACATACTCGCAGAAACCAATGCCCCAATGGGGCACCTCCCGCATGCCGTAACATTATATACATTTAACTGCAAATACGCAGTATAATTAACGTAGGCTGACCATACGTACCGTTTTGAACGGGACAGTACCGTTTGTTTTATATTTCCTGGCCGTCCCGTCGTTTTAATAAAAATGTCAATTTTGTCCCGGTTTATGTACTTAATTTTTCATGAATACAGAATATTACATAACCCCCGTCCCTTTTTTGCCATCCCAATGTCCCGTTTTTGTCTCAAGGAAATATGGTCAGCCTAAATTAACGTAAAGAACGACGCTTGTATAGGAGATATTCCGCGCAAGACGAGAGAGAGAGGGAGGTGCCCCCTTGGGGCATTGGTTTCTGCGAGTATGTAGATGAATTACGGCATTTGGAACAGTGAGGCCCATGGTGTAATGGTTATCGCATCTGACCGGCAATCGGAAGATCCCGGGTTCGATTCCCGGGCGGTTACCTCATTTTTTCATTTGTTTCGTTCTCTCTCTCTCGTCTTGCGCGGAATATCTCCTATACAAGCGTCGTTCTTTACGTTAATTATACTGCGTGTTTGCAGTTAAATGTATATATATATATATATATTTTTTTTTTGTTTCAAAGTATGACCGCTCATGGCCACCAAAAGAAAGGTGGATAGCAGAGCGAACCCAGGACGAAGACTATGAAACAGCGAACGGAAGTGAACAATAGACGGGGAGGAGGAGGAGGGAAAAAAAAAAAAAAAAAAAAAAAATTATCAGAGTCACAACCGGTAAAGAAGACGGGAGCGAAGGAGGAAGGAGAACAACCCGGTTACCGAAAAGTAGGGACCTTCCGATAGAATAGCGCCAAGCCTATCACAAGGCCCGACGCTCTCCAAAAAGGGAAAATACTCTGCGCGCAGCGCAGAGTAAAGCGGACACTCCACCAGCAGGTGGGCAATTGTGAGTACGATGTTACAATCGGGACATCGGGGCACCCGATCCCCGGCCATCAAATAGCCATGGGTCAGGTGGGTGTGGCCAATACGGAGGCGGGCCAAAGCCACCTCCTTATGGCGCGACCGATGGAAGGAAGAGGCCCAACATCCCAATTTGGGTTTAATCTTGCAGAGTTTGTTATGTGCAGCGCCATCCCAGCGACTCTGCCACCGGGAGCGCAAAAACCTACGGAAGCCAGGGATATAATCGGAAAAGGGGAGGGACACGGGTGAAACCTGTAGTCGGCACGCGGAACGGGCAGCTCGATCGGCAGCCTCATTTCCAGCCACGTTAACATGTGCAGGAACCCAGCAAAATACCACCTCCTTGCCACCAGAAGTGACAAGGATATGGCACAGTAGCTGGATTCGTCGGACCAGTGGGTGGACAGGGTCAAAACACTCCATGCCATCCAGGGCACTGCGGGAATCCGAATAGATGACAGACGTCCCATCCGGACGCTCCCGCACCACCTCCAGAGCGCTCAGAATGGCATAGAGCTCCGCCGTGAAAACGGAAGCCTCATCATGGAGACGGGTACATCGGGGAGCAAGGGCAAATGACTGGGGAACAGCCGCGGCCCCAACGGCCCCCGACGACCTCGAGCCATCTGTGAAGACCGCAACACATGCAGAGTGACACGCTGCATGCTGAAGGAACAGAGACCGAAGTAAGGCAGAGTCAGAATCGGCCCTGCGAACGGGGCGCAACGCCCTACAGCACGCAACAGGGGTGCTCTCCCAAGGTGCAACACCCCTGAAAGAGACCCGTATAACGGATGGAGGAGGAGTGCCCATACCATCGAGGAGGGAGGTCACCGTGTCGGTGAAATACCAACGCCCATCCCGGCAGAACGCCCTCTCAACCACCTGGAACAGAGGAGAGGTGGGAAGACGGAGGATCCGGAGATAGTGCTTAGCAATGAGGAACGACCTCCGATCCTCCAAGGGAGGGATGTCGCACTCAACCTGCAGACTATCAACCGGAGAGGAGCGGAAGGTGCCAGATGACATGCGCAGTCCTCTAGAGAGGACCGGATCCAGTATCCGAAGGGCCGTGCGGGAGGCGGAGCCATACACCACACTCCCATAGTCTAATTTGGACTGTACCAGGGACACGTACAAACGGAGGAGCGTCCGCCTATCCGCGCCCCATGTAGTATGCGACAGATGTCCCAGCAAATCCAGGGTACGTCTCGCGGACTCGCGCAGCCGGCGAAGGTGGGGAACCCAGCTCAAACGGCTGTCGAAAACCATACCCAAGAAGAGTACTGATGGAACGAGGGCCAGAGGCTGACCCCCGAGTGTAAGGTGAAAGGCCGGGATGGCGCCGGATCCCCGTCTCCTCGACGGAAGGAAGGCCACACACGAAGTCTTCGGGGAAGACAGCGTAAGGCCCACCGACGACGCCCAGCGTTCAACCCGATTGACCGCGAGTTGGACTTGCCTCTCCACGAGGGGGGAACTCATCCCCGCGGCATAGACAGCCAGATCATCTGCGTAGATGGAACAGCGCACCGAGGGCGGAAGAGCTCCCGGTAGCGCAGACATAACCAGATTGAAGCAGGAGACGCTTAAAACACACCCCTGGGGCACCCCCTCCTCCTGAACATACAGGTCAGATAGGGCCGCCCCATTACGGACGCGGAAAGTGCGACGGCAGAGGAAGCCGCGAAGAAACGTGGGCAAAAAGCCCACAAAACCAAGAGACTTCAAACGGTCCATGACAACTCCGCGACGGGTCGTGTCATAGGCCTTTTGGACGTCGAAAAAGACGGCCAGAACAAGATTCCGGCGGGAAAATGCCTCCCGTACATCATGGCCAAGGAGGAGAAGGGGGTCCAAAGTACCCCGAAATCGACGAAAGCCATACTGGGTCGGGGGGTATAACCCAAGCGACTCCAGTGTAAAGGAAAGTCGGACGGCCACCATCTTTTCAAGGAGCTTGCATAAGCAGCTCGTCAAAGCAATAGGCCGATAGCTCGCCACCTCCGCCGGATCCTTCCCCGGCTTAGGTATCGGGACCACAATCGCCTCCCTCCAACGGGAAGGGAACGACCCCTCAACCCACACCCGGTTGAAAAGATCCAGCAAGAAGTGCAGGGCCATCGGGTGCAGATTCCAAAGAAAGTCATACGGAATGTCATCAGGGCCAGGGGCGGAAGAACGACGGGTTGCCAAGGCAGCCCGAAGTTTCCGCATCGTAAAGAGATGGTTATAGGGCTCGTTCCCAGGGGGCGGGAACGTGACCTCCGATAAAGGGCGATCCGCAGCTGAAGACGAACGGGAAACCGCAGCAAAAGCACCGGCCAGCCGATCAGCCACAGCAGCAGGATCCGAAAGGAAGCCGTCCCCGTCCCGAAGGACAGGGCGACTAGCAGGGACTGGCTTCCCCTCGATACTACGTACCTTCCGCCACACAGCAGCAGAAGGGGTAGATGAGGAGATGCCGGACACAAAAGCACGCCAAGAGGCCCGACGGGCCAACTTGTGAGTCCAGCGGGCGAAAGCCTTCGCCCGCCGCATCTCAATCAAGTGGTCCGCGCGCCAGGTGCGGTGGAAGCGGCGCGTTGCCCTCTTCCTCTCGCACACCGCCTGGTGACATGCTGAAGTCCACCACGGGACGCTACGAGTCCGCGGGTTACCGGAAGATCGAGGAATACAGTCCTCCGCGACGCCCATCACCACCCGCTTGAAGAACTCCAAGCTCTCATCCACAGAGCCAAAGCTCAATACCGAACGGACAATGACGGAACGAGCTCTGAAAGATGGCCAGTCAGCCCGCGCAAGGCACCACCTCGGTCGAGACGAGACGCCCGGCTGCGGTCCGACCGGCTCAAGACAGACTGGGTAATGATCACTGCCATAAGAGTCCCCCAACACCTTCCACGAAAAATCGAGTAAGGCATCGAGGGACACCAAGGAGAGATCAATACAGGTAAATGAACCCGTGGGTTCGTGGAAGTAAGTAGGTTCACCGGAATTGAGGCACGCAAAGGAAAGTTCCTCCATTAAGGAGAGTAACATACCAGCAACATTAGTCGACCGAACATCTCCCCAAGCCGGGTCGCGACTGTTAAAGTCCCCGAGGAGGAGAAACGGTCGAGGTAGTTGCAGCACCAACTCGCGAACCGCGTCGCGAGAAGGAGGGTCATGAGAAGGAATATAAATCGAGCAGGCAGTGTACTGGCGATCTAAAAAGAGCCGCACAGCCACAGCCTGCAAGGAAGTGCGAAGAGGCACACCTCGCGATGGTAACGAATGATGCACGTAAATCGCCGCACCCCGCCGGCGTGTGTGCTCATCCGGGGTGCAAGGGAAACCAACATAGCCAGAGAGACGAGGGAGTCCCCGCCCAGCCAGGATAGTCTCCTGGAGACAAACACAGGAAGGCCGCTCGCTCTCCAGCAGGGAGGCAAGGTTCTCCCAGTTAGCTAAAAGCCCCCTACAGTTCCAATGCAAAATGGAACTGTAAGGGGAAGCGGCATTATAAGAGGCAGAGAAAACAGCGAAATAGCCACGGACCAAGCTGAGCAGCAAACTCAACGGTCCGTAACCAGGGACGGAATCGGCTTCCTCGACTCACCCAGAACTGGGGGGATAGGGGCCACCGACTCCGCATCTGTTTCACCCGTAGTAGAACGAGAAGTGGAGAGTAGAACAGGGAGGTCAGAGGGGGGCTCTCCCGGCGGGGGGAGAGACGACGAGACGGGCCCAGCCGAAACCCCCAACTCCCCACCAGAGGGGGACTGGGGGGAACCAGTTGTTCGAGGGCTCGTCAAACCAGACAAGCACTGACGGGGGGGGGGAGGAAAGGTCGACCACAGGTGGGAGAGGTAGATCCAGGAGAGAGACCCGACCACTCTCAGCAGGAGCCGAAGGGAGAGACACTCCATGAAGGAGGGCCAGGCTCCTCTCGACCGGGTCTATCATGGGAACAGAGTCAGTAATCGAGGGTGTCATGGGGCGGTGTACCTCGACCGACACCCGGACACTGGTCGGGGCACCGGGACTCCGACTCCGACCACGGCGACGCTTCCTCCTCCCCTTCGGGGCATCACCCTCCCCACCCGAGAGACGAGTAGGCAAGGATCCAGACCCCAAGGCCAGAGAGGGAGAAGGGGCACTTGTAGGCAGGGAATCAGATGGGATGTCTGAAAGTGAGGCAGAGGAACAAGAAGGACCCGCGGCGCCAGGAGGACCACCAACCCCCGGAACTTCCAGGGGGGGCACCACTCCGGTAGACGCCGGGGTAGCACGGGAGGGGCCCGAGGACCCGCCAGGGCCAAGAGCCGCGGCTCCCGATCACGGACCCTATCGCGCGCCTCCCGCGCGCCTCCCGCGCACTAAAGAATTCGGTAGTCCTTAAGGACCGCACCTCGAATTCAAACTTGAAAACGGGGCAGTCCCGAGAGGAGGAAGGGTGGGCCCCCGAGGAGTTCGAGCACCGCGGGGGCTTCGTGCACGGGGTAGGGTGCGCAGGCCCACCGCAGCGGACACATAGCTTACCCTCACGGCGGCACGCAGAGCTAACATGGCCGAACTGGTTGCAGCCAAAGCAGCGAACCGGGTCAGGCACATATGGTCGCACCTAAAACTCACACGACCGGCGATCACCCACGCCCCAGAACACCTGGGCCGGAGGCACAAGGGAGTCAAAGGTCAGGAGCAGACGAGCGGACGGAGTAAGAGCACCATCCCGGCGCGACGAAAAGCGGAAGACCCTCGTTACCCCCTGGGGGGCAAGATCCTCCTGCAACTCGCCAACCGGGATTGACAGCAGACGGGAAGCGAAAATGGTGCCCTGACAGCTATTCAATTGCGGATGGGGAGTCACAGAAACTCTGCAACCCAAGACATCCTGCAACTGTAGAAGGGACCCAGTCACCCCGAAGAACGGGACTTCAAAAGAAGAGACCCATCCTTCAGAGGGCGGATATCATAACGACAGGGAACCCCTATCGTCTTAAGGCGCTGAAACACCCGTTCCGAGTTGCCCGGAAGGGAGCTAGCGGAAGGGCGGAGAACAAGGAACCTGTCCACCGGACAGAAATTGACAGCGGAGACAGGTCCATGTGTAACGGTAACCGAGAGTGGGCGAGAGAACAAGGGCCGCGAAGACCCCGCCCTACGGCCACCACGAGTCCGGCCACAAGAGCCAGACGCCGCAGAGGACGAGAGGGGGCCATACGGCTGGAAGGTCAATCCAGCGGAGGCAGAGGCCGCTGAACGACCAGAAGTAGTAGTCTTATCTAAATCCAAGGGCGGGCCAGAGTCGTCAACAGGAGGGGAGTGAAGTTTAGAAATAGAACCCATAAACAATAGCTTTACAAAAAAGGCAGCCTCGGACCCAAGGCGATGCACCATCCGCCGCTGCATCCTTCAAGGCGCAGGCCCAACGTCCCGGGTAGCCCGCCCCCCAACCTAACTGTCGTTTTAAAAACAGCAGATTGGTACTACGGAGATTTGTCCGTTAAGGGCCAAGCAAAGACCCAATCCAGACGCAGCAGCGGTCCGGGCGCCCGTACCATCCCCGGAGCATGGCTCAGCCACGGAGCGATGCCCCCCGGCGGGTGCACCCGATGACCCCAAGACTGCAAATACAAACAGAGGGGGGGGGATACTACGATTGACAGAGGCACAGGACCGAGTCAAGACAAAAGAAATTCCGGGAGAGACGGAAAAAAAAGGGGGAGCAAAAAGAAAAGAAAGCGGGGGGGGAAAGAAAAGGAAGGGAAAAAAAAAAAAAAACGCAACTAGGTAACTCTTCGCCCACACCCCGCGAGGAGTTGAGGAAACCTCAACAACCCACGAGGTGTACGAGCCCACTCGGCCCGGCAAGCCGGAGTACCTAATCGAGGGGGATATATATATATATATATATATATATATATATATATATATATATATATATATATACCGGGTGTCCGAGAATTATCTGTACAATTTTTGGCTGGTATTAAAAGTCAACCATGAAGTGTAGAAATTCCAGTGATGTCCCATTTTACAGAGAAACTCATTAAGTTTTTTCTGATAACAAGTTTTGACAAGTTTTTTCTTTTTTGTACGCGGATGACAGACATTGATGATTTAAAAGCAAGAATCACAGCTGCTATTGAGCGAATTGATGTGGATATGCTGCAGCGTACATGGCAACATTTGGATTATCGATTGGATGTTTTGCGAATCACTGATGGTGCACATATCGAATGTTTGTAACAACGTTACTTTAATAAAAGAAACCTTTGAAAATACAGATTCTAAATAATCTTGTTTAAGAATTTTACGTGTGTTATCAAGAATTTTATTAAAAGATGAAATTGTACACATAATTTTCGGACACACTGGAATTTCTAAAAAACTTGTCAAAACTTGGTATCAGAAAAAACTTAATGAGATTCTCTGTAAAATGGGACAACACTGGAATTTCTACACTTCATGGTTGACTTTTAATAACAGCCTAAACTTGTACAGATAATTCTCGGACACCCTGTATATGTATATATATATATATATATATATATATATATATATATATATATATATATATATATATATATATATATATATATATATATATATATGAAAATTATTTCACGAAAGTAACATTTGAAAAATATTTATGATGAATAAAACCACGAAGGAAAGGAAACAGAATGGTGCTCAAGCGCTTTCATCTAATGACATCCTCAGAAACACTGAAGTACATAAAGAGTTACAGCCTATATATAGGTTACAGAAAAAAAAAATATACAGGGTGGGCCGAAAGTCTGGATCTATAGGAAAATATTTATTTTAATACATAAATTACAACAAATGGTAAATACTTAAAATGAATATCAACTTTAACTCGTAAATGCGTATCCGTGATACTGTACAGTAGTTCGTACTCCAGTATAAATACTCAAATACTTTTTTTATTTCAGCCCAGAAATGGCTTCGAATCTAACAACAGAAGACCGGGTAGAACTTGTGCTCATGTACGCAAGACAGGGCGCTACACACAGAGAAGTTGCTACCGAATTCAATAGAAATCATCCTGATAAGCATCCAGTAACACATGCGACTGTTGGCAAGTTGTTTAAACGTTTCAAAGAAACAGGAAGTGTAGTACATGATCGACGGCGTTCTGGTCGTCCAAAAACTGCAACTGATGAAAATACCTCTGCAATGGTATGTGAAACTTTAACGAATAGTCCAGTGAACTGCAGGGCCGTAACTAGGGTTTAGAAATTAGTGAGGTCCAGTTTCTTTTTCGAGCGCGGCGGGACGAGCAAAATTCAGACCAAAATGACATCTACAAACACAACCCAAGCTATACACTAAACACAAAACCCTTGTCTATAATAAAAGCCCTCTAATGTTTAATACACTAATGTTTAATACACGCTCGACGCTCCCTCTTTTCAAAAGAAAAGCGGTAATATGCGTTTCATACACGGAGAACGGTTCAGTCTCTTTTTTTTTTTTAGGAAATAATTACCGAGGTCCGGACCTCGATGACCTCATAGGTAGTTACTAAGTTACGGCCATGCAGTGAAGTCAACAAGAAGATTATCAAATGAAACACGCATCTCGAGAACGTCAATTCGAAGAATTATTAAAAATCATAAATTCCATCCCTAAGTGTCTCGATGTCAGAGGCCGCCAATTTGAGCATTTGTTATAATTTGTTGTTTATACTGGAGTACGAACCACTGTACAGTATCACGGATACGCATTTACGAGTTAAAGTTGATATTCATTTTAAGTATTTACCATTTGTTGTAATTTAGGTATTAAAATAAATTTTTAAATTTATTTTTATATACATGGAACCTTAAACAAGAAGGGTAGAGTGCTAAAACCCGGGCAGATTTCCGGTATAAATTTGTATTTTTGTATTTTTTTTATAACATTGGTTGGAAACAATTCATTTAATCTTGTGCTAAAAATCGGTAGTTTTTTTTTTTTATATATAACATTGGTTGGAAAGAATTCATTTGATCTTGTGCTAAAAATCGATAGTTTTTCCTTACAAATTTGTATGCGCCTCCCACAATCCTTTAATTTTTTTTTTTTTAATTTTTTTTCCGTTTATTGTATATATATATATGAAATTAGGATCATCACAGGCTCAGGCTCCCTCACTCCAACAGGCCATTAGAGGTACTAACATTACCAAAGGATACGTGTCATACTTTGCAAAATTAATTGTATGATTTTTCTTTTTTTATGCAACTTCCATGATGTACTGTAATCCCTACCGGTACTTAATTTTGATTAATAGGGCATAAGACTATATCAAATATTTTATTCATGCATAAGAAAAATAAAAACTTGTGAGCCAACATAACTTAAATAAATTTAGTAGCACCTACTGTGCTCACAATGTAAAATGAAAGTTGAAACAACATATCTTTTGAGAAATTAAAGAAAACACATCCGTATAACAATGGAAACATAAAGCCATTTCCTGCATTTGGCCCATATATAAATACACGCCTGATTTCTCTATTTACAACTATAGCCATCGGGAAGAGTGCATTGTACCAACGAGCAGCAAGTAAATATGAAAAGTCATTGCCATATGACTTCAGTTGCATCAAGTCTCCAAGGTGAGCTCTACAAGAAAATGTGCATTAAGTGTATGCCCCTGTGTGGGAGGAAGTATGAACTACATGTGTATATACAAAATATGCATATTATGTAGAGATTGTTCAGTATAGTAATACATACACATGTGACATGTTTCTAATTAAATTGCATGAGCATATCAAAGAGTTTTATTTTCATTAAACCTGTTGATTATGTTACATGACACTCAGCTATACCACCTTCCCCAATGATAACAAAGTATGACACCCCCTCCCCCATCGAGTGCTACGTAATAATTGAATAGCCACTAAGTAGTAAGTGGTTGCTAAACAAAGAATTATCTTTAAGCACATTAGCATTGAGATTACCAATAATAGCTACATATTTCGTATCCATCCAACTCATCATTACTACTGCTGACCTGCCACAATTTAATGAGCTAATCTTCTTCATCATCAACTGACTGAAAAGGTATATAGCTACACCGAATGACATTTTTTTTTTTTTATTGTCTTCACAAATTTCTATTACAGTTGGCCAGTTTAAACCAAGTTTAAATTCACCAATATATAATATATGACTGCTAGGCACTTATTAGATTCTCAAATTGGACACCGTGAAGAACTCATTTTCAACAGAAAACTTTATTAATGCGCAACTTAACGGTTCTTGACCATTTCTACTGGACTAATTCAAAAGGCAGTCATTTTTCCGCTTCTGTGAGCCCACCAGATTCTCAACTACCTGTTTGAAATTCACTACTGTATTTACTGGAATTCCAATAATCTTCCGTTCAGTTTTATAATTTACAAAATATCCACATTAAAGAATTCTGAGTTAAACTAAATGCATTACAAAATTATAAAATAAAGATACACAGATAATTTCCTATTTAATACTCGTTTATCATTTTTTTTCCCATATTTTTACAACACTGTACGTTACTTTTAAAATTCTTAGACTAGCTTCACAAAATATGTGCTTCATATTTTGAATTTGGCTACTCCCAGAGCAGGCGGAACTGGAAGATTTTACTAATATTTTTCCATTTGATGAAAATACAATTTTCAAAAACAATAAAGGGTAAGGTTTTCAATATTAATTAAACACTTATTTTATTCCTTTCGGGTATAAGCACAGCGTATTACTTGGTGGGCCTAGGCCTACGATAAACATTTTTCCATCCCTAACGATAGGCTTAGCCCAGAACTTGATGACACGAGAGTGGGCCATGTGAGCCAAGTTTAACGTAACATAAGAAGAACATAAGAAATTTTGGTAATTATTCGTTTTAGCGCTTTTTCTCCTTTCTGAACCAAAACACATTTTTCTGGTGTTTTTTGGTGTGATTTGTTCAAATCTGAACTTCGTTTCTTTGGGAAATGAGCTGTTTTTTGAGAAATTTAAAAATTGAAAATTTCTAAAAAACGGCGCATTTCCCAAAGAAACTAAGTTCATATTTGAATAAATCACACCGAAAAACACCAGAAAAATGTGTTTTGGTTCAGACCTAACAACCTAACCTAACCCGCTTTTTTTAGCAATTTCTTACCTTAAATAGCAGCATTGAGATGTTTGTACAAATCAGCAGCGACCGACAGGAATAAATAGACGATTTCGCCAGGCCTGCCAATTTGAACTTGTTGGCCTAGCCAATGCTCACAGACTTCGAAGCAAAAACTCCTCCAATTAACCACACTCTTAGAAGCCAATGCGAAATAGAGCTGTGCATCTAGCTGTGTTGGACACTTTGTCAAGAATAACCCAACGTACAATAAGTTTTGCCACAGTTTGAGGTGGGATTTTTCAACCCACATGCCCTTTCGATGGGAAACAGAGAAGGAACACTTTTTTCTGCTGCGCTTGTTCCTAGTCAATCTTCTGCAATAATATTGGTCAGCAACTTCTCTATACTTACTCATGACCACACTGTGGACAAATAACACGAGTAGGTAAAACACTGTGACTGGTAAAGAAAACTTCAGCACCATCGTCTTTTTTATAATTAATCCAAATCACACCCCAGACAAACCATAGCGAAAACCGAACTGAATAAGGATTTTGGAATGAGAGTGCATTACTGGATATTCAAAATGGACGTCTCTGATTGGTCAGATAAGGTAACATGAAGCAAATACCAGATTTAATTGGCTGATTTGACCTAGGCCTATGTTTCCTAATTTTGCCAGATCTCCCCATAAAACTGGAGAGGATGAGGAATAGCAAAATTTTAGTAGCGGAAAGAGGTAAACACTCGGTCAATAGCCTATAATGGGTATTTTTTACATTAAAATTTTTTTTTTTCCGTAAAAAATAATTATTATATTTCCTTGATTTTTATCAGTTTCCCTGAGGTTTCAAGGTGTCCTGAATACGAATTTGTTAAATTGTCATAGAATGTCTCCTATTGAAAATGAACAAAGTATTAAAATACACATTAACCAAAATTTTTATAGTGGGTACACTATGGGCCACTTCGGCCCATCGAGGTGGCTCCACTATGTAAAAACTACTGTACATTGGCAACAACCAATTTTTACAAAACTAATTATCAATTTAAAATATTAATTATCAATTTAAAACTAATTAATTATCAATTTAAAACTAATTAATTGTCAATTTAAAACTAATTAATTGTCAATTTAAAACTAATTAATTGTCAATTTAAAACTAATTAATTGTCAATTTAAAACTAATTAATTGTCAATTTAAAACTAATGATAGAATCTTTGGATCCAGAGGATCAGTCATAATAGGCTACTATCCACAAATATGTTACTCTATATCTTTTTATAACTGACATGCAAATATATCAGATCCAAAGAATCCAGTCAATTTCATTATGATACCCATCAATACCAGTACCTTGCCAACCAAAAATAAGTCATGGTCCATATCAATTGCGGACCAAGTCACAATTTACAACCATATACTTTACAATATATATACCTAGGAGGAAAAGTGTAGGTGTGGCTGTAAAGATTGTACAGTAATGTAGAAATGTGTGTGCTCCTATTTAAAGGTGTTTGTGGGGCAAGTGAAGATCATGAGTTTTACAATACCTGACAGTATTATAGGGGGCACTGCTCAGCAGAGGAATCTCTCTAAATGGGCTGTGTAAGGACAGAGTATCCCCTAACCCAAGATGCTGCCTCCCTATATCCCACAACACCTGTGTTGAGCTGTGGGATCTATCACCCAAATGCACATAATATATATATATGAAATAAACTAGTACCATTCATGCAATAAAAATGGGCTTAAACACCACCACCAGATGTCCCTTGCAGACATCAAACTATCCAACCTTCTTTTGAAAGAAGCAAGTGTATCTGAAGTCACTACTACTTCTGTCAGACTGTTCCAAAACTTAATTACTCTGTTTGTAAAACTGTTTTCTTAAATTTGTTCTACATCTTGGCTTAAATAATTTCATACTATGACCTCTAGTCTGGTTATTGTGATCTTTAATGAAGAGACTCAAAATCTATTTTATCCAACCCTTTTATCGTTTTATACACCTCTATCATATCACCCCTTAACCATCACCTTTTTAATGAGAACATGCTTAGATACACCAGTCTTTCCTTATATGTCAATTGTCTTAGAGATGGGATCATTCTTATTGCTCATTTTTGTACTTTTTCCAGTTTATCAATATCTTTTATCAAATAGGGACTATTAAATTGAATGTAGTATTTGAGGAGGGGTCTCAAATATGAAATGTATAGTTGCTTTATAATATTGGGTGATTTGTTATTCAATGTGTGTGTGTATGAGATTGAGTCTAGCATTTGCTTTATTTCTGATTACCATATAGTGATTTAAGGGTTTAAGTTCATTAGTCACAGTGACACCCAAGTGTGTGTGTATCATTTTTAATCCAAATTCCATTCATATTGTATTCAAATTCTGGATTTTTTGGCCCAATATGCATAACTTTGCACTTATCAACATTAAATTTCATCTCCCACTTATCTGCCCAGGCTGTTACTCTAAGTCTTTTTGTATTGTCATTGCTCCTGCTACTGACTTAACATTATGGCCTAATTTTGTATCATCAGCAAATTTTGAGGTTTTACATGATAGGCCCTTCTCTAGATCATTTATATAGACAACAAAAAGCAGAGGTCCCAGCACAGACCCCTGAGAGACTCCACTCAATACGGGTCTCCAAGTAGACTTATTTCCATTTAGATGAACATACTGATTTCTGTTTCTCAGCCATTCTTCTATCCAGTTGGTTATATGACCTCTTATACCATGGGCTCTAACTGTTACCAACAATCTTGCATGAGGAACAGTATCAAATGCCTTTGCAAAATCTAAGTATACTATATCTACTGGCTATTTATTGTCGAAATGCAATAGGACTCCATAAAATTCAATCAAGTTGGTTAGACCGGACCTTCCATTTCGAAAGCCATGCTGGCTATCATATATAAGGTTGCACTCTTCAAGGAACTCAGTAACTTTACCTCTAATGATACTTTTGAGTAATTTGCAAATAATGGAGGTGAGGCTGATGGGTCTGTAGTTTTTTGCCAAGTTTCTATTTCCTTTTATAAAGATTGTAGCCACATTTGCTTTTTTCCAATCCTCTGGAATTTCAGTACACACAGATGGGCAGTATCTAGATACATGTATCGATCGATACTTTTGTATCGGTATTGCTTTAGCTACTTGACAAAAGTATCGATTTATCGGTATCGCTAAGGTAAATTTTCTTAAATGTATAAAAAAAAATCGATACTTCGATACATCGATACATCGATACATTAATAAGAATTTTTAAATATTTAAATACAGTGGAACCTCAATATACAAACTTAATCCATTCCTGAGGGTTGTTCTGATATTGAATTGTTCGTATATTGAATCAATTTTTCCCATAAGAAATAATGTAAATTGGATTAATCCATTCCAGACCCCCAAAAGTTACCCCTTACGAAACATTTTTAAGTCAAAATATTGGTTAATTAAACCTGTAAAATAAGACTTACATGCATAAAATCATACATGAAACCTGTAACAACAATAAATAATGCAGTATTATACAAATAAATGAAAATTTAACCTGAACTTTACCTTTGCTGAGGAGTGATGATGGCCTAAGTGGAAGGTGGGGTGGAGGAGGGGGATTATTGTTTGGAAGGGGAGTCACCTTCCATAAAAACATCAGGTAACTCCCCTTCTGGTGTTCTGTCTCTTTTCCGTCTCTTTGCAGTAGCACTAGAAGATGCTGGGGATTCACTAGCACTTGATTTTTTTTTCTTTGGTAAAGAACGCTGGCTGGAGAGAAACTGACTGGCTTCTTTCGGTTCAGATATGAGGGAATGGTTCATATACAAGGACAATTTTTTCTCAAAAGTTGTTCGTATACCGATTTGTTTGAATAGAGATGCATTCGTATATTGAGGTTCCACTGTAGATGTTATAATATGACACTACCGAGTTATATTTATGAATATACATAAATAATAATAATAATAAATATTTATTTAATGACAGTACTACTCTACTGGTCACGTCACAGTACAGTGCAACCATCCTCTGCTCCTGTAGAATGGTTTAGTTTGGCTGGTCACATTCACGCTCCAAAAAGGAATAGACTTCTGACCAGATGTTTAGCCAGCTGGTATTTTTGAAGGGTAATAGTAATTGCTTTTAATTGTTAGTGTAATATTTTCAGTCATTCATGTATCCTACAAAATTAAAACATACTTTCATTAAATAAAGCAATTGCTTTTATTTACATCTATAAAACCCATTAAAATGTCGTTGGTTTTACTTACAGTGCGTACAAATTACTAGTATAAACAATAATATCTAATACCTACATATTAAATGAATAATTATGAAAATGTACCGGTGATGCATGTATCGGTGTATCGGTATCGCTTAAGACATCTAGAAAGTATCGGCGTATCGGTATCGCTTAAGACGTTCATGTATTGATGTATCGCTTTAGCGATTTTCATGTATTGATGCCCATCACTGAGTACACATCAATGATTTATTAAAAATAATTTCTAGTGCCTGTGCTATATTCTTTTTGGCAGCTTTTATGACTTGGATGCATTTCATCTGGCCCTGGAGATTTTTCCATTTTTAATTTATCTATTGCTTTTAGGATATCTAGTTTTGTTAGCCTTAATTCATTTATTTCTCTATCTTGTCCTGGTAGTATAAGATCAGGAATATTATTTAAATTTTCATTTGTGAATACTGATGAGAAGTATTTGTTTAGTTCTTCAGTTATTTCAAGATCATCTATATGAAAATAAAAACCCACTCTAATAGACAGAGTTTATTTCCACAACAGTTTCGACACCCACTGGCATCCTCCTTGGGTGGATACAGAAACATGAATGAACCAAAACAAGAGGGAGAAACAGTCCAGGGACCGACCATTAAGAAATTTGCACCTAGGTTAGTTCCCATTCTCCCAACACCGGAAGGGCATTTTCATTAAGTACATTCGCACAAATTTTAAAACTAGCTTCCTATTCTAAACATACAGATTCTATTATTTTTTTATTTTATTTTTTTTACATAATTATTACATTTATTATTAAATTTATTACATTTAGTATTGCATAATTATTTATTACAGAAATTATAAATTTATTATTACATTGGTTATTACATTGTTGTTTATTATACAGAACTTATAAACCAAAAAATGAATGAAAAAAGCTGATTAGGAAACAATCCAGAGACCATTGAGAAATTTGCACGTAGGTTAGATACCATTCTCCCAACACCGGAAGGGCATTTTATTACAGGGTCCGCTTATAAGTACATTCCCACAAATTAAAACTATCTTCTTGTTCAATACATACAGATTCTAATATTTTGACATAATTACTGCATTTATTATTGCATTTACATTTTTTTTAACATTTATTATTATTACCTTTACCCTAATTATTAAATTTATAATATTACCTTTATTATTATATCTGTTGCATTTATATTTATTTCCACATTTATTACTTCCATTATTACATTTACTAAAAGCGAGTAAGGAAACAATCCAATCCAGAGACCTTTAAGAAATTCACACTTAGGTTCGAACACGTTCCCACGACTCCGTAAGGGATTTTTTGGTTCATTCGTGTTTCTGTATCCACCCGAGGAGGATGCCAGTGGGCGTTGAAACTGTTGTGGAAATAAACTGTCTATTAGAGTGGGTTTTTATTTTCATATTTTGACCTTCACGTAGAAAAAAGTGAAATTTTTTGTATTTATCATCATCTATAGTTTTATCTATATGGAGGGGGCCAATTTTCTTTTTTACTACTTTTCAAATTGAAGTGACAAAAAAACTTAGGATTGTTTTTTGAATTCTTGGCTAGGCTTTTTTCCAGGTCTCATTTGCTATCTCTGATTGCTTTCTTGCAAATGCTTCTTTTACTTTTATATACGGTATTTCAGAGTCTGTGCCATTTTTAGTTCTTTTGAATTTATGAAATGCTTTTGGTTTTTCTCTGATTGCTCTTTTTACATTGCAGTTTATCCAAGGTTGTTTTTTATTTTTTCCAGTTCTGATTTTACACTGGGATATGCTTCCTTTGTATGTTCATTATTATACTTTAAAATTTTTCCCACATACTAGTTACTGTCTGTTCAGGCTGTAGAATATCTGTCCAATTTATTAGACACACATCATTTACTAGTCCATTTATATTTCCTCTTTTAAAACCTGCCACTTCTACTTTATTTTCACTAGTTCTTGAATTACAAACAATATTAAACCAAAGGATACAACGATCACCTGAACCTTGTGTTTCTGAAACTGAGATATCCTGCAAGGTATCTGGATTATTTGTTAGAATTAAATCTAGAATGGCATTGGCCCTGGTTGGCTCCTTTACTAACTGGGTTAAACCATTCTCACTTATACAGTCTAAGAATTTCTCATTACTTTCTGGTGTTTGTAATATTTCCCAGTCTATATGCCTATAATTGAAATCTCCAACAATAATAATATTGCTTGTCATTGCTTTATTTATTTCATCAATAAGTTTATTTTCTACATACATATTTTCTTTACTTTTGGGCATTCCTCCAACTGAACATCCCTCAGGTGGTCTGTAGATACCCCCTATCCTGATTTTCCTGGCATTTTTATGCCCAATATCTATCCATACAGATTCAACTATTTCCTCTTTAATGGAGGTAACTTCAACTGGATTTAGATTTGTCTTGGCATAAATAAATACTCCGCCACCCTCTGAATATTTACGTTCATAATAAAAAAGTTCATAGCCATCAATTTCGTAAGTAATGGTATTCTCTCTTTCACTAAATGGACTATTTGGTATCATACTGAATTTTGTCCAAGTTTCAGTGACAATCATAACATCAGGCATACCTATGTATGCCTTGAATTCATTTATTTTATCTTGGGTACTTCTTGCATTTACATAGAAAAATGACAAAGAACCCTTAGCATATTTTGCTTGTAATTTAGTCTGGTTCTTGTTTTGTGATGGTATATTATTCGCATCTCTTACTTTCTTTGTTGACCTTTTTCTTTTGAGTTTTAATTATATTTTTTATTAGTTTATTGTCATCAAGAGTATTGGTATTTGTACTAATTTGGCCTATTCCTTTGGTTTTTAGTCAATTATATGATACAATCTTTGATAGTAAATCAGTCCCTTTACTATTAAGGTGAATTCCATCTCTGTTATAGAACTTTTTTTTTTTTTTTTTGTAAAATTTATTCCACAGTTTGATATATGTAATTTCCATGCTCTGACAGTGTCTTAAGCCTACTATTTATATATAGTGCTTGTGAGTACCACTTATTATTCTCATGTATCCTGGGAATTATACCTGTGATAGATGTTTTAAGGTTAGGTCTCCGTTCCTTTAACTTCGTTAATAACTGTTTATATGACTCCATGATTTCCAAAATGTGACAAAAATAGAAGTGGTGTTTCTGGTATATTTCATGCTGTTTCAATTGAATCTCGGGTAAATATGCAGTTTCACAGCTCCACGAATACTGATATTTTAGTCATAAAAACCATAAATATGTATATTTAGAGAGAGTGAAGACCATGGCATCAGTAAAGTATTTATTATTTTTAATAAGAGCTGCTTTGTGCCACTCCTCCGCATAATTGTTTGTAATTGTTTTTTGACTGGTATAAGATCACTCCAGTGTACACGATTACGAACACAGTTAGGTTGACCAGCCATGAGTGGATCCTAGGGTCTTTGTTGGTCTGAAACATTATAACATTATAACAATATATACATATACATATATACATATAATATATACATATACATATATACATATATATATATACATATACATATATATATATACATATACATATATACATATAATATATATATATACATATACATATATACATATAATATATATTATACATATACATATATACATATAATATATATATATACATATACATATATACATATAATATATATATATACATATACATATATACATATAATATATACATATACATATATACATATAATATATATATATACATAATATACATATAATATATATATATACATAATATACATAAAATATATATATATACATAATATACATATAATATATATATATACATATACATATAAATATACATATACATATACATATATTATATATATATACATATACATATAATATATATATACATATACATATATATATATATATATATATACATATACATATATACATATAATATATATATATATATATATATATACATATATACATATAATATATAATATTATATATATATATACATATATACATATAATATATATATATATATACATATATACATATAATATATATATATATACATATATACATATAATATATATATACATATATACATATAACATATATATATATATATAATATACATATATACATATAATATATATACATATATACATATAATATATACATATAATATACATATAATATATATATATACATATACAGGGTGGGCCGTAAGTTTCCATACATAGGAAAAATAAACATTTTTTTATGGACAACCATTTTTATTTATATAATATGCTCTACATGGTTGCCATTGTTTTGAAAACACATTTCAATACGTGTTCCCCACTGTTGATGAACACGCATTAGCACAGTTGACGTTATGCTTGTAATGGCGTTGGTGATACGTTCCTTTAGATGATTTATGTCTCGTATCTTTTCCTGATACACCATGGCCTTCAAGTGCCCCCAAAGATAGAAATCAAGGGGGGTGAGATCTGGGGATCTGGGAGGCCACTCCACAGGACCACGCCGACCAATCCAAGCATCCTGAAACTGCTGATCCAAATACCGACGCACGTGAAGACCATAATGAGGTGGAGCTCCATCTTGCTGGAAGTAAACTGGGAAGTTACCTTCCTCGTTTAGCAGGGATGGGAAAATCTCTTCTTGCAACATGTTAAGATACCTTTCGGCATTAAGATTTCCACTGACAAAAATTGGTCCAATAATTCTGTCACCCGATATCCCGGCCCACACCATCACTTTACCGGCACCTTGCATCTTCGTCGGACTCAGCCAGTTAGGGTTAGCATTACTCCAATAACGTATGTTTTGCCGATTAACCTCTCCATTGACGTAAAAATTTGCTTCATCAGTAAACAAGATCTTACGTCAAAAGCATATTCTTAGGGTATCTGAAACAAAAACAAACGTTTAATTTTTCCTATGTATGGAAACTTACGGCCCACCCTGTATACATATAATATATATATATATACATATATACATATAATATATATATACTTTTTTTTTTTTTTTTTTTTTAGGAAGAACCGATTCGCCTCTATTTAAAGGGCATATCTCAGCGGAAAAACAAAGAAAAAGTGAGAGGAAAGACAGAGGAAAAAGAAAGGGTGGAGGGGACAGTTGAAGTGGAAAAAGACCAAGGATGACAAGGACTGCAGGGTCGAGCCTCATCATCCTTGGGTGCTAGGGCCGGGAGGGCGCACGTGAAACCTCCAGGAACAAGCACGTACAAACGAGCACAAAGAGCACTCAAGAGCACGAGCTTAGAACCCCCTTGCGGGGATATATATATACATATATACATATAATATATATATATACATATATACATATAATATATATATATATACATATATATATATAATATATATATATACATATATACATATATACATATAATATATATATATATACATATATACATATAATATATATATACATATATACATATAATATATATACAGGGTGGGGCACGGGAATCAAGTGTTTTTTGAATAGCTAGTAATTGGCCATTAGGAATGGGAGGGGCGTGCGGTAGGTAGCATTCCATTCCTGGGTTCATAGCATTTAACTTTAACTAACACTCACCTTTATCTTTCAGGTGCCATCATGGAGCAGTGGACGTTAGAACACCGCATGTTCGCGTATGATCATTTTGTTAGGAGTGGCGAGTCAGTGACAGCAGTTCAGCGTGCGTTTCGCCGCAGATTCAACATTCATCGAAATGACTCTGTTCCCGCTCGTGACACAATCTTACGTTGGGTTAACAATCTTCGAACAGGAGGCTCAATAATGAAAACAAAGCCGAAGGGGCCGCAACGCACTGTGCGTACTCCAGAGAACGTTGAAAGGGTCAGACAAGCGATGTTGCAAAGCCCAGGCCGCTCTGCTCGGAGACATTCAGCTGCACTCGGAATCAGCAATCGTACTGTTAGACGGATTTTGCATGAAGAATTACATTTTCACCCATACAAGTTAGCGATGGTGCAGGAATTGAATGTAAACGATTGCCCCCAACGACTGAATTTTGCACAGGAAATGCTTGCACTTTATGAGCAGAATGAAAACATGATGGTGGTAATGAGTGATGAAGCCCATTTCCACCTTAATGGGGCCATCAACAATCAAAATTGTCGGTATTGGGCTGCTGAAAATCCGCGACAACTCCATGAAAAACCGCTGCATAGCCCTAAGGTTACAGTTTGGTGCGCGGTGGGAAAGTTTGGCGTCATCGGTCCCTATTTCTTCGAACAAAATGGGGTTACCGTTACCATAACATCTGGGCGTTACATTGAGATGAACACCTTTTTCATCCCTGAGTTACGAAGAAGGCGTATTGCTCGTCGACATTTGTGGTTTCAGCAAGATGGGGCCACGCCACACACTGCCAGAGCGTCAATGGCTGTTCTTCGCCCCCTGTTTCCCAACCATCTCATTTCGAGATTTGGTGACATTGCATGGCCCCCTCGGTCCCCTGACTTGTCCACATGTGACTTCTTTCTATGGGGGTACCTCAAGTCACGTGTCTACGAGGACAAGCCCCGTACATTAGATGCATTGAAGGAAGCGATCCGTCAACAAATCATCCAAATCAACAGAGACCTGCTGGGAAGAGTGGAGGCCAATTTTCGTAAACGCCTTCAACAATGCGTCGACGGCCAAGGACATCATATGCCAGATATAATTTTCGGTACATGATTATTATGACATGAAATGCTATGTTCTTACGAATGTTGTTCTACCAATATATTTTCTTTACAAAAATAAATATCATTTTCCTGATTATTCCAAAAACACTTGGTTCCCGTGCCCCACCCTGTGTATATATATATATATACAGTGCCCGCGAAAAGTATCCGATCACCCTTGAAATTTGTATTTTTTACATAAAAAACAATGTTTAAATGTATACTAACCTTATATTAGTATTTTGTCATCTGTCCTTTGGTTTGGATGACTTGTTCTAGACGTTTTGGCATGGATTTAATCAAGTTTTGACAAACTTCCACTGATATTTCCTTGCACCATACCTTTTTGATGGCCTCTTGTAATTTTTCGACTGAGCCAGTGTCGTGGCATTCAACCTTATTTTTTATTATTAGCCACAGATTTTCTATCGGATTGAGATCTGGACTATTACCAGGCCAATCCAAAATATCAAATTTATTGTCAGTAATCCATTTTGTCACTATTTTGGCCCTGTGACATGGTGCACCATCATGCATGTATGTTTTTGTCCTTTGGATTGCCATTGCCATTGGAAGTTTATCCTGTAGCATTGCTAAATACCGTACACCATTCATAGTTGTGTTCTTCGGAAGAAAATATAAGTTTCCACGCCCATAGTAACCGAAACAACCCCAAACCATCACACTTGGAGGGTGTTTCATTGTCTTTAGGGTGTATTTAGGGTCCATCCTATTTGAGCCAATAGGCCGGCGAACCTTTTTTGGACAACTTCTGAATGTCAAAAATGTCGACTCATAGCTAAATAAAACCTTCTTCCAGTCATCAACAGTCCAATGAATGTATTTTTTACAAAATGCGACACGTTTTTTACGCATTTTTTCATTAATGAACGGTTTCTTAGCAGCATGGCGAGATGGTAATCCGAGTTCTTTTTGGAGCCGCTCCTGGATAGTTCGTTCAGAAACACCAGATAACAAATTATTCATATTAAATTTTATTTCTTTCGCAGTTATTGTTGGGTTTTTCAATACTAAACGTTTCATAAGTTTGTCTGTTCGCGAATTTGTTTTTCTCGGTCTGCCAGATCGTTTTTTAGGGACTGGCGTGGTTAGGCCACCATTGTTCTTAGTCCGTGAAACCCATAAATTAATGGTACTTTGGGATATGTTTAATTCCTTAGCTATCTGTCTCTGTGATTTCCCACATGCATGCAAAGCAACAATAGCACCTCGACAATCACTCTTAAGTTGTTTTTTAGCACACATTATATATAAATTTTATTTACACCACTTTCTGTAAAAAAAAAAAAAATATCAAGAAATTTACACAAACAGTGAAATCTGACAAATTTGAGACACGGCCACCCGCAACGAAGGCTACCAGAACACTAATTTGAGAATGCGTTGGATAGCTCTCATATCAGCGAGCAACCTCAAAGTTACCAGATGTCGCTAGAACAAATAGAAAGTGAATTACGTGTCTCTGAATATCAAGGGAAAATATTGTATTTTCTTGAGTGATCGGATACTTTTCGCGGGCACTGTATATATATATATATATATATTAGGGTGCCACTTATTTGGGGTGTTTTCATTTTTTGGGAATTTCTATCAGGACGGGCGCATTTCTGGTGTCATTCCGTCTAAAAACATTGTGTGTAAAATATTTTTGAAATAAAATAATAATTAGAACTGCCTCAACGAGGTCAAAGTTTATACTTTTGTCGAAAAGTACTCATGGCGTTCTGTTATCATGTCAGTTTTCGTTTCGATAGCTGCTGTAGTTTCGGAGTTGAAAAATGATAACAGACAGACAGACGGACGGTCAGAGTCGTTGGTTTAGTCTTCCGCACTGGTGTACAGAAGACTAAAATGAGGTATTATACAGGGTGTAACACGAGTTTATCCAAATATTGATACAGGCGAAAGAACATGTTATTCTAAGTAGAAAATGGGTTGGGACGAGTTTTGCCAACACTAACAGTGTTTCATTCTCTTTTTCAGTGAGTTCTGAAACGACGTGATGGCTTCGCAACAAGATCTAAAACAGCAGTCTATCTCCTGGGGACCGTGGACACAGCATCACAGGAAGCATGCTGCCTACGGGAAAGCAGGCGCTTCAGTACTTTTTCCACCTTCACCTTGACGTCAAGAAGCCGATCAAGGAAGCAGCCGCTGAGACAGTGACCGCAGTCAAGGAATTCTGGAGCGGTCCCGTATTCCTACGCAGAAAGACCAACGCGCAAGGGACAAGGTTCTCCGAATGTACGAGAAGTGGCGGGCTCTGAACAAGAACTCGAAACGGCGCACTGTGACCCAAATCAGGAACGAGGCCGAGTTCCTCTCATCCCTTGACCGCCTCTTCGACATCGCACACGAACAGGCGATGTCGATGATCACAATCGAAGAGGACAGGGAGTTCCTGACGGGACAAAGGGCCGAGGTGCGGCGCGGCCGCATCTCCTCCACACGTGACATGACGCTGCACACTGAGGAGGAGCGTGCGAGGAGACAGGAAGCGGAAAGGAGCCGCCGGCAAGATGATGAAAGGGCGAACAGAGAGAGCCGAGAAGAACTCGTCGAACTGGCATCGAGCTCCAGCTCAGGTGCAAGCAGCCCGACTCGGTCACCGACACGGCGTCGTCGCGAGAAGAAGAGGAAGAGCTCTCTCTCCCGGGCCCGTCCACGTCGAATGCAGAAGCATCTACGACCCCTTTACCACCCAAGCGATTCCGCGCGTCGAAAAAGATGATCACCCCTGATCTTCGCCGCAGCGATGGATCGGACGAAACTTACCGACCGAGGGTTTTTTTGCTGTCGGCGGCTGCGAGGAGCTTGGGCCACGACCCTGAGGAGCTGGTCTTGAACCGCGAATCCTCCCGCCGCGACCGAGCAAAGTTCCGTGCTATGGCAGCAGCGGAAATGAAGGCAGCCTTCCATCCTACTGTGCCGCTGACCGTTCACTGGGACGGGAAAATCGTACCAGCGGCTGACGGAGGCCCTGCTGAAGATCGCCTTCCAGTTCTGGTGTCTGGGGAGAACGTCGACAAGCTTCTGGCTGTGCCCAGCCTCCCCGACGGCACCGGCCGCGCCATGGCGGAAGCCGTCCTCTCTGCCCTCGAGGATTGGGACATCAAGGGACGGATCTGTGCCCTCTCTTTTGACACCACCGCCTCAAACACAGGACTCTCAGGAGGAGCTTGCTATATCATTGAGCAGAAACTCGAGAAGACAGTGCTTCATTTGGCTTGCCGCCACCACATCCACGAACTGGTGTGCGAGAAGGCATTCACGGCGTGCCTCGGTCCCTCTACTGGTCCTGACATCCTCCTGTTCAAACGATTCGCCGCCCAGTGGGACTTCATCGATCAAACCAAAGCGAAGCCCTTCGAGGATGGAACCATGCCGCAGCACCTGAAGGACGCCCGCGACGACCTGCTGATCGAATTCAGCCGCCTCCTCGACGGTCAACATCCACGTGATGACTACAGGGAACTTCTGGAGCTCTCTGTAATTGTGCTGGGCGGTCCGAACAAGCGGGGTGCCCGGTTCGCTCGTCCCGGCGCCTTCCATCGCGCGCGCTGGATGGCAAAAGTCATCTATGCCATCAAACTGTTCCTGTTCCGGGAACAGTTTCAGATGTCGTCAGGCGAAGCGGCTGGAATCCGGCGATTCACCATCTTCGCCGTGTCCATCTACGTGACGGCCTGGTACAAAGCGCCGCTCCCGGCAACGGCCCCAGCCGCGGACCTCGCGCTGCTCAAGGCCCTCGTCTATTATCCGGACTCAGCGGTGGCCAAGGCGACGGCGACAGTCTTCGCCAGGCACCTATGGTACTTGAGCGAGCGCCTCGTCACCCTGGCCATCTTCGACGAGGGTATCGACTTGGCGACAAAGCGGGAGATGATTAAAGCGATGGAAGAAGAGGAAGGATCGGAGGATCCCCGCGGCGTATCAATGTGGACCTGTCCACCGCCTCAATCGCCAACAATACATTGGCCAAGTTCACAACGACTACATCAAAGGAGTTCTTCAAGGTTCTGGACATCAGCACCGCCTTCCTGCTCAAGGATCCGGAGGAGTGGCGGACGGACCCAGCCTTCATCGCCGCATCCCGCCGAGTCCAGGCCCTTCAAGTTGTCAATGACTTCGCGGAGCGCGGGGTGGCGTTGATGCAGTCTTTCAACCTGGCCCTTACCAAGAGTGAAGACCAAAGGCAGTTCCTCTTACAAGTGGTCGAGAAGCACCGCTGTGACTTCCCAACCGCCCGCAAGTCCACCGTGACCTCTGCAAAGTAGGCAACAATGAGAGGGAGATGGGCGCCCATGATACCCCCCCCCCCCTTGAGGGGCTAATACTCGAGTTGAGGGGGACCTAGAGTTGAAAGTATGAAGTCCAGTTATATGTTTTAGGTCAAGATTAGTAGCTTGAACAAACTAGAAGTGATATTTTATTTGCTAGAGGCATAGAACATCATGATCTAAAATTTCTACTTTTCGAGAAAATATACAAACTTTGACCGTATTGAGGCAGTTCTAAATATTGTTTTATTTCAAACATATTTTACACACGATATTTTTTGACAAAATGGAACCAGAAACGCGCCCGTCCCGATAAAAATTCAAACTTTCGAAAATAAGTGTCACCCTAATATATATATATATATATATATATATATATATATATATATACAGGGTGTCCGAGAATTATCTGTACAATGTTTGGCTATTATTAAAAGTCAACCATGAAGTGTAGAAATTCCAGTGTTGTCCCATTTTACAGAGAATCTCATTAAGTTTTTTCTGATACCACATTTTGACAAGTTTTTTAAAAATGTACGCGGGTGACAGACATTGATGATTTAAAAGCAAGAATCACAGCTGCCATCCATTTCCTGTGCAAATGTGTAGTTTTCGGGATGATGATATCTCAAAAACTATGCATTTGCACAGGAAATGGATGGCCAATTCGTGCAAAACATCTCAAAATTGACCAGAAAAATTTCTCATCATAAAAACGCTGGGTGTAAAAACAAATTACCCTACCTTACAAAAATAGGTTTTGACAGTGACTGTAGAGTTTGTTAAAGAAGTTGAGTAAAGATAGAGCTATTGCATGTGATAGATGTGATGACTGGTATCATGTAAGCTGCAAAGGCCTTACAAATGATATATATAAAGGTATAAATGCTGCTTCTAAGCTTACTGTCAACTTGATGTGGTTTTGTGACAAGTGTAGTACTGTAATAAAAAATTTTAATAAGCCCAGAGGGGCTATTAGTGAGGGAGAGGCCAGACCAACTTGCAACCAATATTGCAGTTCAAGTTGGGCCTAATACTGTAAATGAGGCTGAAACTCAGAAACAGCCTGAACCCAATGTTTTAGTTGCGCCTAGGTCACAGCAAAATAGGCCAAATGAGTGGGAAATGGCAAAGAAAACCTGGAAACAGGGGTGTACCTAAAGTATTTGGCACCCGGGGTAGATCCTTCCTTTAGCACCCCTAACTATTATTAATTTTTTGGGGGGGAAGGGGGGTTAAGTGCAAACATGACTCCTAAAAAAGCAGAAAACTGAGCATTACTCACAAATAACTAGACTGACAAAATGAAAATTAACAGTATATCCACTAAATAAAGAAGTAAAAAAAATGGTCATTATGCAGAAAATGACATGGTCTGAAGTTGAATTCAGAAATATACATTTTTCAAGTGTATTTTGGTGTGCTCTTTTCAAATATGACCTTCATTTCTTGTGCAAATGAACAGAAATGTGTGTTTGGGCCATGCAATGACAACTGTATTTCTGTTCATTTGCGCAAAAAATGGTCGTCATATTCGAACAAAGCACACCAAAATACACTTGAAAAATGTATTTTTGACTACATTTTATACAATAAAGCATAACCTAACATGTTCATTAGTGTGGCCCACTTTTCAATTTTTTTTGAAAAGTATAGGTGATCGTGGTTTTTCCCATTATTTGGCACTATACTAGCACATTGGTACCATTTTTACAAAAATTGATCAATATTTAGGGGGTCTTGCATCGACCTTGAAATTACTAGTTTTTTTTTAAAAATGCGTACTTTTTAATTTTTTACTGAATCAAGATAAATCATTAAGTAGGGATGTTTTCTGAATCCTCTTGATGAGAGAAGTCGTTTGGTGTGCCTGCCAATGTCATACGACTGATGGTTTAAAGGTTGTGCCTGTATACAGGTAATACCAATGTGCTAGTATAGTGCCAAGTAATGGGAAAATCCACGATCACCTATACTTTTCAAAAAAATGAGTCACCATACCCGGGTGGAATGTATAATGTATATAGGTAATTAGAAAATGCACTATGCCTGTGACAGGTACCTAACCCATTTCTTTTTTTGCAGATCATAACATTTTGAAATTCTGAGTGTTCCTCATCCTTTGTCATGGACAAATCGATGGCAACCATAACTGGAAGAACTCTTGAAGCTACAAATAGAGAGTCATCAAAAGGAAAGGTGAAAATAACATCGCTACCTTCTCTTAAGATTGGCCTCGGAAATTTTTTTAGTTGGCCAACCGTCGTCCTCCATCAGTGGTAGTAAATTGCCAACAACACGGCAGGTTTTGCAATACTTCTTCAGTGTTATCCAGTACACTGCTAACAGGAAAGACGCATTCAAAGAAACCGTAAACAACGTCTTAAAGTTTTGGAACATGGCCCGCATTAAAACAATCACAAAGCTCAACTGCGAATGGAAGCTAGAGGCATTGTGGAAAGAGAGGCACTTACTCTGAAAGAGCAGAAAATGAGAAACTGACGCCGGAGGAAAACGGCAGAAGTTTTCGGACAGTGTGGACAAGCTGTGGGATATTGGAGCATCTGACGCTGTTGAAGATATAAAGAAGAATCGACTGTTGTCCGACAAGGACAAGAAAGAAGACATTGACTTCTACCTCGATCAACGTGGTCCTCGGGTGGCAATGATGAGTGGGAATGATAAAGTTTTCGCTGTAAAAAGAAAGCTACAGGAAGAAAACGTCCTTGCCAGGAGCCACAAAGCTCAGTGTGCATACAAACTGGAGATGAGGCCATGGAGAATGATGATACTGGCATGTCAGGAGAGTTGGAGACAGAACTAGCGTTCCCCCTGCCGAAAGAGCCAAGTGTGTGTGTCAATCTTCCTCGCCGCATCCTTAATGCACCTGCTGTCATGGAAGTGGCTGATCATTTCCGCATGTCCAATAATCAGGTGCGTATTGTGTATAGTATTCATCGATAGTGTCAGTTTTAAAGTGTCCCGTAACTCACAAGTATTCTTGAGTTTCCTTTCCACTTTCCATTCTCTACATAGGTAGTAAGCATTGTGGCTGCTATCACACGTTTGACGGATCCACCAGCAGACCTCAATCAGTTCAGCATCTTGAAAGAAACGGCTCACCAGGGAAGAGTGTCACATCGCCATGAAGTGGCAATGGCTGTGAAGGACTCCTTCACGCCACCGAGCCACCGAGGCACACTGTTGTCCACTGGGATGGCAAAATGGTCAAGGTCAGTTGATTAAGTTTTCATAGCTATCAATTTAGTAATGAGATTCATGAAGGTGGATGGCACTGTGAAGCAACAGATGGCAGAGAAGCTGTCCCACCTCCCTGTACCCAAAGACTTCACATACGAGAATGTCTCAGTCGACGAGATGATGCTACTCTCCGACCTGATCGACGAGTCCTCCTGGTTCTTATTTGCAGGTCTGAAGATGTATGGGTCTTCGTGGCTCACCCTGCCAACTGATAAGTGGGACGAGAACGAGGACTTTTGTCGTCTGAAGGATGTGATCTCTAATCTCCAGGTCACCAATGACGTTGCTGAAAGAGGAGTCCAACTGATACAAGACTATGCGAACACGGTCACAAAGGACGAGGCACAGCTGCAGGATCTTCTGCAAGTGGTGGAAAAGAACCGGAAAGAGCTCGGCGACTTCAAGAAGTCATCACTCGCCACGATGACATAGCACAGAGGGCCAACGTTGCAGCCAGTGACGTGTGATAGTGGTCAATACAATGCAAAAGTGATTGTTTAAGTTAGTTTCTTTCTTCCTTATTTGTCTGGTATTTGCTGATTTTTTTGGAAAGTATAGGTGATTGTGGTTTTTCCCATTATTTGGCACTATACTAGCACATTGGTATTACCTGTATACAGGCACAACTTTTAAACCATTAGTCGTATGACATTGGAAGGCACACCAAACGACTTCTCTCATCAAGAGGATTCAGAAAACATCCATACTTAATGATTTATCTTGATTCAGTAAAAAGTTAAAAAATACGCATTTTAAAAAAAACCCTCGTAATTTCAAGGTCGATGCAAGACCCCTAAATATTGATCAATTTTTGTAAAAATGGTACCAATGTGCTAGTATAGTGCCAAATAATGGGAAAAACTATGATAACCTATACTTTTAAAAAAAAATTGAAAAGTGGGCCACCCTAATGTTCATGTTAACCCTTTAAGGACGAGTCCACAGCATATGCAGTCACTCTTGATACCAGAACGTATAGGTTTTATTGTTATTCAAAACTAAATATTTTAGTAACTAGTCACTGAAATGATACACATTTTGGGTTCCTTTCTCGACAATTAAATGATATCTATATAAACATGTAGAAATATTTATAGAAACGAGGCATTGTAGTACAATTTATATTGTTATTTCTGGTGGACCTTAAGGTACCATCCGTCATTAAAGGGTTAAACTAACGAAAATATATCGACAACCAATCATCAAGGGCATTCAGTTGACCTGACTGGGCATAACACTACAATGGTTTACACTTTTTTAAATACACTTATAACTATTATTAGAAAATCCCACCTTCATATCAAAAACTTGCATTATTTTACTGATGGATATGCAGGACAATATGAAAATGGCTTCAACTTTAACATTTGTAAACATGAAGATTTTGGGCTGGAATGTGAATTAGGGCATTCTGCGGCTATAGGAGTGATGTACAAAGTTTGGAATTCAATACCACACACACGTTTAATCAAGTCCATTTATTAACTGACCAACACAAACAAAATTTTATTCAATTTGAGTAATATTTACTGGTCCCCAAGAGCCTCCTTCAAGTCTTATTGGGGAGATTATGGAATCAGCTGAACAAAAAATGTACTTCCGTAACTTTACATCCAAAACAATTAACAGAAACCTTAGTCTTTTCAACACATTAAGAAAACTGAAAAATTTACCAACATATCCATAGGGATCATATGTAATGGGACTTCTTTGCACTGGGCATGGTCTTCCGATGATGCTTGATCACTTGGAATGCCAATTCTTTCTCGTCTTTGCGCTAGGTGATCGAGCTGTTGAAGTCAGTTGCGAGCTTCACTGCTCGCTCAGCGCAGTCATTGACGACCCGAATGGCCCTAACTCTCTCCATCGCCACCAGGTCCTCCAGGTAGTGGGGAACTTTGAGTCCCATGCATTTGAAGAAGTTAGCAGTATGTTTAGTCACGAAGTCTGGGAGAGTGAGCAGATATGGCAATTTCATGTACTTTGACTCAAATTTTCTTAGCCCCTTCTTGCATGCAGGGACCTCATGGAGATTTTTAAGCATATGCTTCTTTTCTAAATTGTCTACCTTATCCGAGAAAAAGGTGAGACCAACAAGGTCTTTACTGAGGTACCAGAGGTGGTTCTGAGCCTTGGCTATTGTTATAATGTTAATGTTTCAGACCAACAAAGACCCTAGGATCCACTCATGGCTGGTCTACCTAACTGTTCGTAATCGTGTATTGTGTATACACATACGAGGAAAAGTGTAGGTGTGGCTGTAAAGACTGTACAGTAATGTAGAAATGTGTGTGCACCCATTATGGGTCTCCCATTTAAAGGTGTTTGTGGGGCAAGTGAAGATCATGAGTTTTTCAATACCTCACAGTACTATGGGGGGCACCGCTCGGCAGAGGAATCTCTTTAAATGGGGTGTGTAAGGACAGAGAGTATCCCCTAACCCAAGACGCTGCCTCCCTATATCCCACAACACTTGTGTTGAGCTGTGGGATCTATCCCCACAAAGCCTTAATTTTACTACCTTAAACTATACCCTTTCTATCAACATGCGCGTCCAATCGATTCTTAAACATGTTTATAGACGTGCTACTAATTACTTCTACCGGCAAACTATTCCAGCTATTTACTATTCTATGCGTAAAAAAGTTTTTCGCAACTGCTGTCTCGAACCTTCTACTTGTCAACTTACACCCGTTATTTCTAGTCCTATTATATTGAGATATTTCGAAAAAGCTATCTCTATCTACGTTATCAAACCCATTCATAATTTTGAAAACCTGGATTAGATCACCCCTTAACCTCCTAGTCTCGAGTGTAGTCAATTTTAACTCCTTAAGCCTATCCTCGTACGACTTTGACCTAAGAGACGGAATCATCTTAGTTGCTCGTCTTTGAACTCTTTCGATTTTGTCTATATCTTTGCGCATATGCGGATTCCAAAATTGGACCGCGTACTCCAAATGGGGTCTAACTAATGATTTATAAAGAGGAACTATAATATCGCGCGATTTGTACTCAAAATTTCGAGCTATAAAACCTAACACTTTGTTCGCCTTATTGACCGCCGCTGTACTTTGTTTCGCTACTTTTAAATCACCAGTGACTATAACTCCTAAATCTTTTTCCTGCTCTACGCTTGTTAAATCTTTCCCTGACATACTATACGCAAAATTACCGTTACGCGAACCTATATGCATAATTTTGCACTTATCCACGTTAAATCTCATTTGCCATGTGACTGACCAATCAACGATTTTATTCAGATCTTCCTGAATTTTACCTCTATCTTCGTCATTAATCGCCCTACCACCCAGCTTCGTGTCATCCACAAACTTTGAAACTGTACTGACTAGGCCGACATCTAAATCGTTAATATATATAAGAAAAAGCAAGGGGCCCAATACAGAACCCTGAGGAACGCCACTCGCTACATTAGCCCAACACGACTCCGCTCCATCAACGACCACCCTCTGTTTCCTGCCTCGCAACCATTCTTCTAGCCAATTTATTACTACACCCCTGATTCCATGAGCCTTAGTTTTTTCAATCAGTCTTTTGTGCGGCACGGTGTCAAACGCTTTTTGAAAATCTAAATACACTACATCAACCGCCCGATGTCTATCGTAAACGTTAACCACGCTTTGGAAAAATTCTAAAAGATTAGTTAAGCAAGATTTGTTTCGCCTAAAACCGTGCTGCGTATTTCTGACCAGATTATGCACTTCTAAGTGTTCGACTATACGATCCCTAATTATTGATTCCAGTAGCTTACCTACAACAGACGTTAAACTGATTGGCCTATAATTTCCCGCCGCACCTTTATCGCCTTTCTTAAAGATAGGTGTTACGTGGCATCAATGCCACTGGGTGCCTCAAACCACGCTCGAAGGTAAATCATAGTGGAGAATACGTTGATGCATCACAGCGCCTTCTCTTCCGACGGCATTAGGGAAAACTGCCTCCGAAACAAGATCATCTTGAGGGAATAAATTCCTTTTGCCATCCACCTAGCTCGGTGGAATGCTCCGGGATAGCGGAAGAGACTCTTCTTCTGCTTCCTTGGAGGGACGGTTGCCCCCAAGAAGAGAAGCGCCAGCTCCATGTATTCTTGGTGATCATCCCGGTCCTGCTTCTGACTAAGTCTGGCACTGATGAATTCAACAACACTGTTCCGGTTATCAGAGACAAAAGTCTGCAAGGGGTCAGGGTCTTGCGGGTCATCTTCAAAGGGATGGTAGCTGCCCTGGTCAATGAAGCTCCAGTAATCCCTGAAGTGAGCAAACAAAGGAATGTTCGGGCCAGAGGAAGAAAAGAACTTGTCGAAGACTGCAGTGACCACCAACTCGTGAGTGTGGTGGCAGCAAGCGAAGACGAGTGGATGCTGCAAGCCGCCTTCAATTGTGACACATGCTCCTGTGTGGAGACCTGTATTTTCCGCTGTTGTGTGTCAACATATTCCTGCAATGAATGGTTTCACCTTCGGCCAATTGTCCAGCATGGTGAGTATGGCATCTCCCATTGCTCTTCCGGTTCCTAATGCAATTTTTGGAATGGCCAGCAGCTTTTTGAAGCCTTCTCCTGATACAACGATGGGTAAGCGATCTGACTTACCACCTCGTTCATCGGGAAGGATCGTCCCATTGAAGAGGAGAATGCACGACTTCTGGGGGTCAAAGTTGGTCTTAATGTCCTTGGCAATTCTGTGTTGTGTTTTGGTTCTGGCACTGTGAATGGAGGCCGCTGAGAACGTCAATTCTTGCACATTCACCCCAGCTGCTGACAGGGCAGGAGTGACGATGTGTATGGCTTTTTGCACGCTTGTATTTGTCCAGTCAAGGGCCGTGATGAACTGGGGGTCATCGATAACCCGGCGAGGGTCCATCATCATGGCTTTTGGCTGAGAGCCACATTGGCGGAGGCAGTGGCTGACCTGAGTTAATTCCTCTCCTGAAGACTCGGTGGAGCTGGATGAGCTGCCAGTCAATTCTGCATCTGCCTCTGCATGCTCTGGCTCCTGTATTTGTTTCATTTCCTCCTTAGACTTGTCATCATCGCCACTCCTCATTCTCCTGCTTCATTGCCTTGGCCTTGGATGCTTTGGCAAATGCAACGTCTTCTGGGCCAATGACCATCTTTCTCATTGTCCTTTGGTCTTTAAGGAAGTCGCAGTCCTCTTTATTTGTCTTCGAAGATCCAGCTTCAGAGTGAGCAACATCAAACAAGGTCTCCATGTCCAACAACAACTGTTGTTCATGAGCTCGCTGTATTTCCGTTCGTCGATCCTTGTGATTAGACAACTTCACGTACCTCTTGTGAAGCTTTTTGAGCTTGGCAACAATGTATGGCTTGTGGGATGTCTTCAACGATGCTTTTGTCCACACCTCCATGAGTTCTTTGGCCACATCACTACATGCTCTTGGAAGGCTTTGCTTCGTGACTCGTTGGATGAAAAACAGACGCTTTCCAACTTCACCCATGGTGGGAAGCTCTCATGGAAGAGAAATCCTCCTCCCTGAGGTGCCTGAGAAGCCACAAACTCACTCGCTTGCATGTTGTTGCCATCTGTGAAACAAATAAGACTCATTAGTAGTGGTATGACACGTCAGACTGATAACACAGTTTGTAGGCAGGCAGCAGATGCCCACCTAGTGGGGATGGGTTGATGAATGGAAAGTGGTTGTGTGTTTGGGGACGAGTAGTGCTAGTCATGTGCTCGTGTCGATTGTGTGCTCGTGTCAATACACTCGCTGTTTCAACGCTCTACAAGTTGACCCAAATCTACAAGGGGCTTGGGGGAGTGGAAGGAATGAGACTATCAAGACTATTTTTTGTGTATTTTCTTTTTAGTACAAATGGATCCAGTTTAGCATATGTGCGTTGCTGGATTTCGAACTTCATGTTTTCGGAATGCCCTAATGTGAATGGCATTTCTTTGCCACAAGCCATGGTAAGAGTGCTTGTGATGGGACTGGGGGTACAGTGAAAAGATCTGTAGCCAGAGCGAGTATGCAGAGAATATTCACAAATCAAATATTAACACCAGAAGACATGTTTGAATTTTGTTCAAACAATATAAGTGATAGCATAAATTTTTTAAAAATAAATTCTGAAGAAATTGAAGCTATGGAAAAATTTTTAAGGGACAGATATGAAAAAAGTATGCAGCTAACAGGAACAAAAATTCCACAGATTTGTACCTATTAATGCAAATAACAAACATTTGAATTATCTTCTGATGAAGTTGAAGTGAGGATTATAAGCAAAGCTTTTCTGGGTGAAGATAATGTTGAAGTTAATCCGAATATAGGAGAGTACATTGTACTTACAATGATCAGAAATGGTTGGGATTTGTACATTCCTATAATGAGGAATTTGATGACTTTGAGATTAGCTTTTTGCACCCATCAGGATATAGTGTTTGTTATTACTTTCCACAAATTAGAGATACATGCCACATATCAAGAGATAAAATTTTAGGTTTGTTTAGGTTTTAGGTTTGTCATTTTTTAGATCGGAATTTGAAGGACAAATAATTTTGCAGACTCCTGAAGAGATGATAATCTGAAGGCGCAAGGTCTGAAGAATATGGAGGATGTGGAAGTTTTTCCCACCCAAGCTCCTCAATTTTTGAAGAAGTGATCCGAGTGGTATGAGGATATGTGTTGTGGTAGAACACGATTCCTTTCCGATTAACCAAAGGAGGTCTCTCTTCTTTTAGTGCAGTGTTCAGTCGATCCAGTTGTTGACAGTAGACTTGAGCGGTGATTGTTTGGTTGTGTGGTAAGGTTTCAAAGTGTATTACACCACCTTTATCCCACCAAACACTAATCAATGCTTTCTGAGGGTGAAGATTTGGTTTTGGCTGTGTTGTTGCTGGTTCTCTGGCACAAACCCACTGTCGATGGCGCTTAACATTCTGGTACAGTATCCACTTTTCATCACCAGTCACTAAACTGTGCAAAAATGGATCTTGGAGTTCACAGGAATGAAGAGCTGTGCTAATGTTTACTCGCTCCCTCAGATTGTTGACTGACAATTCATGTGGCACCCATTTTCCTAATTTTGACACTTTCCTGAGTTGTTGCAAATGTCGATGGATGGTGGATGGGGATGAATTGAGTTTCTGGGCCAATTCTTTGATAGTTGTTGAAGTCTTCTTCAAGTGCGGCTAACAGCAGGTCATCATCAAACTCAGCAGGGTGTCCAGAGCATGCTGCATCTGTCAAACAGCAGTCACCATTCCTAAACTTTTGAAAATAAATGTCCTGAATGTTTCACGTTGCTTCAGTAGCATTATTCCCTTTTTTGAACTCGTAGAGCATTATATGCCTGATATGCACTTCTGATACCACCATGTTTATAAGGGGTTCACATAAAGCAAAACACACGTCTTCACTGGTCAAGGTCTGTGAAGTATGTATCAAAACATGATAGATCTCCTCTTAGATATAACCTTTGGTAAATTTATGCTTAAACCGAGTAGGACTAGTTTAAACTTTATCGTAAAAAATGACATTACTTATGGGATGACCTGATAATGTGTGTTCAATTTGTATTTTTGCTCTTTATTTTCATCCATGTGAATATATCATTTGTAGTTCTCTATTTTAGTCTGCAGGCGTAAAAATGTCAATTTCACAATGTACATATTTTTTCAATAATTTTTAAAATATCTTGCAACTTGATACCCACATTTTTTATTGTTTGTATCTTTTAACAATTAATGGAAGTTTAATAAATAAATTTTTTTGGGGGATTTCATTGCCTAGGCAGGGGTGGGGATCAAAAAGAAAAAAAATGGGGGGTAAAATTTTCATTATCATTCTATACATTTGAATGTGGTGTCACTTAATAGATCTGTTCATGCTGATTCTAAAAATGTATAGTTTTATAGGTCTATGGTAAGATGTTTAGGAGTTATTGCCCATTAAAGTTAGGTGGTAAAGTGGGGCTATATCTCAAAAACTATGGGTTGTAGAACTTTTTTATTTTGACCAGTGAAATCAGCACCTGGAAGAACCCCATATGTCAATTTTCATCAAAATCTGAGTCAGAGTGGTGACATGCATTGGGTGATCTCTCCTGCAATGCCCCATTAGGCAGGGATGGGGAGTCGGCCAAAAACAACCGACTCCCGACTCTCTCCTTATCATGCTGATCTACAACCTTATAAATATTGGGATGTTTGTTTCGTAGATGGCGTTTCAAGTTTGAGGCTCTAGTTGGAGCATTAGCATGATTCCCAGTGTAAGCACTAATTTTTGCATTACACTCTTTACTATCCTTTTCTACTTGACAAATAAAAATATTTTCATCCTCATTTAGCTTAAAATATTGAAAGACTGCTGATTTTCTACTAGGCCCATGACTCATTACTAATAGGGGCTAATTGAATTAATAATTAATATATTGCTAATTTTTATATGGTACCTAGTATCCTAAAATAGAAATATGAAATTCATTTGCTAAGATTTACCAGAACAATAAATCAAATGTGGAAATGTGAATCTAGAATTAGTTCAGGAAGATATATATTTAGGGCAGAGTAGTATTCTGGTAAATTGTTGGCATATAGAAATTGAATCAGAGTCAGGAGTCGGTCGTTTTTACTGACTCCTGACTTCAAAAAAGCCCCAACTCCCGACTCTGACTCCCCACCTCTGCCATTAGGGCATATCATACTCTGGGTTCAGGGTTGAAATTTTGGAAAAACAAAGTGGCTAATATGTATTCCAACGTAAAAATTAATTTTAAGATATGATTTAGTCTAAAAGCTGCTTTTCTGACCTCATCCTTGTGTTCTTGCATGTTTCAACACCTCTGGGTGCTGAAAAATATTTAGATTTCACGTAAAACTTAAGAATTTTAAGTTTTTCTTCAAAGAATAGGCGCAGCTCACCAGCTCTACTCTGATTGAGTAGTGGGAGACTTGCCACCTCCATGTGTAGGTTTACACGCCTGTTCTTCCTGGATCCCTGAAAAGTGTTGCCTCATAAGATCTTATATGATATGAGGACTTTCAGCTCTTATGAGCATTAACGATGGCTTCAGCCTCTTCATCAGCCACTCGAACCTGAAAAGCTCCTAAGTACCGGTATGTCCTGCTTCGATCTGAACACTGGGAGCATTTCTCGATGGTCTATCCTGGCTCTCACCCACCCCTCTCTCCTCTCGTGACTGTACATAGCTTGGGAAGCAGTTGAGACTTCCTGTACAGCTCTCTTGCAGGACTGAGTATGAACAGAGAAAGTGTCCATTTTGAGTGGAGTTTCCCTGAGATCCTCAAGCTCAGTCAAGGTCATCTTGCAGGTGAAAATAGGCTTGTAAATATTCTCTGATTCCCAGTTGATGAGATCCTCAGGTGAAGTGGCTTGCAGATTGACTGGGATTTTTATGGGGCCTCACTATCGTATCATGAAAGTCTCTTCCTTCGCTGATCTTCTCTATCTGGCTCACAGCAAAAGCTCTCTGATGCTCATCCTCACTGCATAGAATGAAGCCAGGATGTGCGTGGTAAGCTCCTCTTATCACTGCAGCAGAGATGATGTTCCTGACCTTGGTAGTCTGGTTCCTCAGCAGCCTCAGGCTTGAAAAAATGTGTGCAGGACCAAATTTGAGGTGGTGCTTCACTTTGATGTCGTAGTACATTTTGAAGTAGAAGTTAAGGCAGAACTTTGTGGGGACCTCGAGCCTCCTCAACACCACCTCCTTTAGTCCGTGCTCCCTCATCCACAACAGCAAGATGGCCTGTGCAGTAGTGAGCCACCTGGATTGGTTCAGAGGTCTGCACTTGAGACCAGCCAACTGTGGACTGAGACTTCCAGACTTGATGGCTTTGATCAGAAGATAGCAGTTGTGCTGGTCTGTGGAGAGAGATTTAACTATCTCTACTGGCAGCTTTTATATCATCTTCAGTTCCTTCCACTGGTTTGAAGTTAAGTTCATTCACTTTCTCAAGAAGTTTTCCAATAGGCCCACTGAAGCCTGACCTGACTGGGGAGTTACAGGGCCATCCAGCTTGATGATTAAGTGTCTCAGGGGGAGCTCATTCACATGGAGCTGACAGATCATCCAGTGGCACTTGTGACCCAGTATCTTCTCCAATTGGGCTATGGCGCCTCCAGACCACCCCGTGTTGGTGTTGGTAGAGTTTCCTTCAATCATTACAAGGCTCCCTGAGTGATCTTACGAGCAGGCTTTTCTCCTTCCTCAGGTTCCTTGGGAGTGAAATGGAAGAGGTACTTTCCTTGAGGCTCCCACGTGAGTGTAATGCTCCTCGATCACTTTGCCAGGATGAAATCTGTCACTTCATCATATTTCAACACCTTTGTGTTCCTATCCTGCTTGCCATCAAAGAATATCCCAGAGATCTTCTTCTCTGACCTCTGCGTGAGAGCTTCAACTGATGAGGCCATTACTTCCTCCTTGGCCCTCCAGACTTTCATGCCATCTATGGCCAAAGTAAGCCTTGTCTTTGGAAAGATGACTGGCCTTGATGAGGTCATTCAGGAAGCCAGTGGCAACTGCAGCTGCCGGAACATTTGCCACCCTGTACCTCAAAGCTGTTGAAGCTGTCCCTTGGATCTTCATGTAGTTTCGTGTAGCAGAAGTTGGAGTTTTGGCAGGTACTTCAGCAGGAACATCCATAGGAGCTTCAGTAGCCTCAGCATTGCCAGAGGCTTCTTTTGCAGCTTCTTCCAAGTTTGGCTCTTCGTCATCCTCAAAGTCTTTCATGAGAAGCTCCTCATTAGTAGCCTCCTTTCTTCTTCCTCTTCACAGCAGAAGCTGCTTCAGCCTCCTTCCTCTTCGCTGCTTTGATCTGTCTCCTGCTGTCTTTGAAGTCTACAGAAGACATCTGGATTCCTGAAGCTTTGGAAGTCTTCACACACTGGTAGTACAGCCACTGAAGGTCCAGTTTAGGAATCTTCACCTCCAAAGGATAGTTACAGTTCACATGGGCCTTGAGGGAGCATCCTGAGCATCCACTCCCCTCTGAGCTGCACAAGATGATCTGATGCTTGCAAATGCAGACTTCACAGAGTTTATCTAGATTAGCCATCCTCTTCTTCCTCGGTAGTAGACTTAACTCTCCCATTCATAATGTCTGTCATCTCCTTCCATTTCAACAAGATCTTATATGAGAGCGCTTTTTCCGTGATTGTCACAGGCAGGGAGAACTTTACATTTGACTTCCTCCACTGAGTCATCACGAGTGAAGCCAGCTCATCAGTCATATCTCGGATAGGGTATTTAGACCTTTGGATGTCATGAATGAGAAACTTTTCCTCCTGCAGACGAATCCCCCTCTGAAGAATGGCTCTCCAAGTCGGCACCTTGCTGGAATGAACTTCTTCCCTGGGCCCACAACATCCGAGAGCTTTGAACCTGACATTTTCCTGGTTTTGGGGGCCTTCTGCGTCCAAATAGTTACAAAGATTTAAATGGAGTAGATTTTTTTCTTTTTCTTATGTATGTATTAAACCTGTGTAAGAGTTAAGCAAAGTTAATGTGTCTAAATGGCAACAAATTACAACAAAGCATTAAAAATATGAGGTTGTGTTCAATTGAATATTCAGTATTTCAACATAAAACAGAAAACTGCAATTTTTAACATAACACGATTTTTGGGAAAAGTTGCAGAAAAGAAACCCCTCTTAGAATTAAATTTTACCTAAAAATACATATTAGCCAGAGTGAAATTTAGACTTGGAAAAGTATGATATGCCCTAATGCCCCATATCGCAAAGTAAGGGACATCATCTCCTTGTGACTAATGTCCGTGTGCAATCAAGGATCATAGAGAAATACTTTGCCATTTTAATTCTGTGTACAATGGTTGCTCGAACTTTGTTGCCCATAAGCGAGATGAGTTCATTCTGGATTCATTTTCCCAGGTAATGATCATGAATTTCATTATTGACTATTCTTCTAAGATGGTCTTGCATGACAAGATCAAATCTTGAGATAAGCTCAACCAGTCCAAGGAAGTTGCCATTATTCCATCTGAAGATTGTATCTACTGATCCTCGGAATGCCATGTTGTGTTCAGTGAGGTACTGTACAATGGCGAGGAGGCGCTCAAATACATTTTTCCACCTAAGTTTCTCCGTATTGATTCGATCCTGACGGAGTTGATCCACAGTGCAACTTTTGATCAAATGTTAGAGTTCCATCCATTGGAGAGTCGCCTTCAGATGGCCCTGTGATCTTTCGTGCTCAGTCTGGAACTAGTATTCACCCAGTCACAGAATCCTCCACACCCCAAGGCATTGTTGGAGTTCCCAAATAACTTGCAACAGAAACAAAATATCCGTATACCAACTTCTCCCTTTTCCATCTGTCTCTTGTAATGACTTTTTAAAAACTTGTGGCCATTGTCATCTCTGGGAAAGTTAGTCTTCCTCACGCTGTGGTGGGCCTTTACTTGCTAGTAAATCTCTGACTTTTGTGCTGACAGTTTCTGGCCATTGACCTGGATCTTTGAGTGCATCCAGAGGCTGATTTTGCAGAATTGGAGTCTGATCCATGGGTTCTTCCCTCTGGATATCACTCATCTATCAAAGCTGGTGATGATGCATGTGATGGCGCAGGTACATCTTGTTCAGTTTCAGCCTGTGGATCACGTTTCTCTAGAAATTTTTCAAATGACTCATACATACACTCAAGTTCTGATTTCTGCTTCGCTTCATGCTCTTTCTTCTGGTGACCACTGAGATATTTCCAAGCAGTATCTCGCAATCTCTTTGGAGGCATCACTGTCAGTTGGTCTGAAATATAACAAAATATATAATTAATACAGAGTACTATTGTATATGAAGAGTTATGACAAGCCGTATTTAATTTACCACTCAAAACCAAAATATTTTTTTATTTTACTCGTATATTTGCAGGGCCTGTAATAGTGTGGGGCCCAAAGCAACTGCTTTGCTCACTTTGCCCAAAGGCTGGCAGTGGCATTACTGCACTTTTATTAAAGATACATTTACACATACTACAGTGCTTTATTGTGCTGGATATATTGGACAGTTGTCCAATACAGTATATAAAAAAAGTCCAATAGAGTTTAGTGTTTGATAAATGCGAGTCCAGTATATTGGGGGTTCACTGTACTATGTCTGAAAATAAGATATTTTCCACGAAATAAATGGATGATGGTACTGTTGACTTGTGTATTTATATTAAACTTAATTAGATTAGGAGTGAAAAGAATACAGTAAATACTTGATAAGTCTTGACTATATAGGGCTCTAGCCAGTCTGATTCATTGAAAAGTCTGACTCATCGTGAATTACCTTAATTACCCCCCTATTTACCCCTAAAGAGGCATAAATACTCTAACCTTTTAAGTTTGATTAGTGAGAGTCTAATACAGTGTTCAAAATAAGCATTAAAAAATGATAACTTTGTTTCACTTACTGTTGCTGGAATTATTTTGAGCGCGAAACACACACATTTTATCATTTACCTTCTCATACAATACAGTATTAAAAAAACATTCACTTAGTAAAAGAAACAAAATAATAATGTCACTTGACATAGGAAATAAAATGCTTCTCTCAGTAAAATAAAAGAATAGCAGCACTTGACAGAGGACAGAGTCTGACTCATCCCGAAGTCAAACTCAAGTATTTACTGTACTAAGGTAAAATTACAGGTTTTATTAGTAACTGTCTACTGGTAAATTTTAATTTTTAAATGTAAGTGAAACTTTGAGCAGAAAAATTCATTGCCATTAATAGCCCCATAATGTGTAGTAGTGTAATATTGGGTGATCTTGGCTCAAGGGATGACATTGGCACTTAAAAAACAAGAATTTTTTTGCGCAAAATGCATAAAATCAATTGTTTCGTGGGGAAAAAAAAAAACTTCTAATTTTTAATCTGTGTGTTTTTGCCACTCTTTTTGTCTAAACATTTTTCCTGTTAACTTAAAAGTTATATTGTGACAATTGTCAGCAGAAATAAAAGTGTTTCCGCTCGCAATTGTCACAACATAACAATAAACTGATGAAACCAGTGCCTGGAGTCTTGCACAAAAGCTAATAGGATGTTAGGCTTCATAGCGCGTAATTTCGAACTTAAATCGAAGGATATTATATTGCCCCTTTACAAGTCCCTAGTCAGGCCTCATTTAGAATATGCCATTCAGTTTTGGTGCCCGTACTTGCGTGAGGATATTGATAGGTTAGAAAGGGTTCAGCGTCGTGCCACAAAACTTATTCTGTCATTGCGCAATAAGCCTTATGAAGATAGGATTAAAGAGCTAGACCTGTATTCACTCGAAACTAGGAGATTAAGGGGGGAACTTATTGAAGTTTTCAAAATTGTTAATAACATCGATAACGTAAATTTTGACATTGTTCACTTTTGATAATAGTAATACTCGCAATAACGATTTAAGTTGCATGGCAGGCGTTTTATTACTAATATCGCTAAAAACTTCTTTACGTTTAAAGTAATTGATAAATGGAATAATCTTCCCGCGTCAGTCATTCATTCTACCAGCGTTAATATGTTTAAGAACCGTCTTGACAGACATTTTAAAGGTATTAACGTTGTTTAATTTAAAAAACAAAGTTAGCAACGGAAGCTCTGGTGGTGGTGCTCGAGGATGAGTCTGTTGACGATGGATGCCAGCTTGTGACATGCCAGCGTGTGATGCCAGCAATAAAATTATTAAAAAAAAAAAAAAAAAAATTAGACTAACACGAATGTAGATGTAGCTCATAGCGTAAACTAACCCACTTTTTGTTTAACTTTACCTACTTTTTTTTTTTTTTTTTTTTTTCCCCTCCTTACTTTGCATGTCTCTACCTCTTTTCTTGCATGTTTGTAGTTTGCATGGTATGACAGTGAGTTAAGACTGTGTTTGCATGGTTTGTAAGCGTTCTTATTTTACTTCTTTTCATCTTTCACCCCTCTCCTATTCTCTCCGACTATCTTTCTGACTTGTCGGCAGTGGCCGGCGGATGATGATGGTGAGACACTTTTCCTCTTTTTCTGAATGAATGTTAACCCATGGTGATAGGTGTTGCTCTTACTTAACCCCTTATTCTCTCCTCTTCTCTTAACCCGCTACTCTCTCCTTTCTCTCGGGCTAACCTTAGAGTGGATCTTAGGGTCTTTGTTAGCCTTAGCTTCTGTAGATCTGTAGATCATGAGAATGTTGAAAGCTAGAATTGGATATTTGTACCAAAAGTAGACATACTGATGTCATTCTGACATAGTTTGTTTAATTTAAAGAATAGCGTAAATTAATAATAACTGTTGATACACTCAAAATAATGGAATAAACCTATTCAGTCAAAATCTTTATAATTAAATTGTAAAATGCAAAATTATAGTCATTTTAGCTTTTGAATTAAACTTTTTTTTTTGTACTTTCATTCAGACAAAAAAAAATCTTCACAAAAGTAAAAGTTGTCAAGTTTTACTATTTTTCTGTGCAGTTCAGATATTTAATGTAGCATTAATATACAGGGTGTCCCATAAGTCCAGTCTAAAAGGAAAATTTATTTTAAATTAAAATTACAAAATAATATATTAGAACTAAAATGTTCAAATTGGTCTCATTTTGGAACTTTTTTTGGTTGTGGGTAGAATAACGTGCAATGGCTAATATGGAAGTGAGTTACACTCATGAGGGAAATGCCTCTGTGGAGGCCTTTTCCGCACGAATGTAACTCGCTTTCATATTAGCCATTGTGTGGTGGTTTACTCGCAACCAAAAAAAATGTCCCAAAACAAGATATTAATTTAAACAATTGTTTTAATTCTTGTGCTAATTTTGTAAATTTAATTGAAAATTTCCCGAGACTGGACTTATGGGACACTGTAGTCACAGCGAACCATTGGAAGTGAGGAAACTTTTTGGGTGAATTTAATGGGATTTACTTTAATAAAGGGATATGATCATATGATAATTTCTATATAGTTATAGGTTTTTTGTAATATTTACAATTGGTAAATATTACGGAACTGAACTTTAAAATGGCAAATAAATGTTAATCACTAGTGTCTGATGAGGGTATTTTGTGCTAATTGAAGTCCATAAGTTAGTTCATATAAGGTTTGGTTCTTAGCCTCGTTGCGTAGGTTGGTTTCTTAAGCATTGATGCAGGTTGAAATAGGATGAGCACTTAGGTTTGTTCATTGAGTTTAGGCTTAGCTACTTGAAAGGAACCTGGAGGAAATACATTTGAATATAGTCAACTGGGGGGAGAAAAATAATAGGGGAGCATTGGGGTAAAAAAGAACAGCCACCCATTCAACCCTCCTAAAAATAGATATTCGTAAAATGGCCCTGACTTGTGGTGGCCATACTTCCTTCCTAGGGTGTATGTAGATTGTTCTACTACATCATATATGCGCTTCAAATTGCATTTTGATTCTTATAATAAAAGATTGATGTTAATGCATTTTGTCTTTTATTCCTGTTTTACTGTACCTATTACAAATGGGTAATAGGCTCGATATAGTTTTTACTTAAGGTCAAAAGCGTATGATGAGTCACCACAGGGCATTGGAGTGCAATAGAACCACTGTTCTTTGAGGCTAGTAGGCCTAATTAAATTCCTAATGCTGAATAAATATGCACTTATGAAAGCTAAGAATTAATTCAGTGTCCCTTCCTTTTTAGATGATACCAACCTCACAGTTCGAAGAGATCCACACTGCTCATCCAAACAGTGTGGATAATGGAAATATTTCCATCAGGCAGTCTCGGAATCTTCCACGTTGGTTGTGGATAGCAATAGCGAAGAGCTTGGGGATAAAATTAGAAGAAAATGAGAAGCCAATTCTCTGTACCATTTTCTATATTCTTACTTTCTCCTCATGCTTGGGTAAGAAAATTTTTTGTAAAGTTCTGCTCTCCTTACAAAATTTTATTCACTGCAGTAGGCCATGCTTCATAGGTGTGCAAGTTCACTAACAGGGAATAGACTTAATTAGCTAGGCCCTATAGACTAAATATACTAAAAGGTATGGTAGCATAGTACCAGTACAACAACATAATCACATAATATGGACATGCTGATTGCTGAGCATTGTAGTCTAGGCCAATCTAAGATGGATGTGTAATCTTGTGAATTAAGATATCCCTCTATAACCATGGGTTCATTGTTTACGTGTCAAATTCCTGCCCACATCCCAACAGCACAATCACCTAATTTCACATTGTGTTGCACCAATTTGGTATTGAACATATGGTATTGCCACAAGTTTTCCATACTTGGCTCCATCCTCTTGAAGCAAACTGCCGTGATGTTGATTCATCTGAGAAGACTAAGGCATGCCAAAACTGATCAGACTTGTCCTTCATCTGCATAGACCACTCTTATCATTTCCTATTGTTTCAAGAGGATTGTGCTACATGTTAATTTTGCTTTAGGAGGGTGTTCATTTTATCGTGGCAGGGTGCTGTCCATTATCACCAAAGCCTCTAAACTTGTATTAAAATTTGATTTAATTAATTATCTAATAAAATATTCGCCTCCCAAAGGGATCAGATAATGTAGAAAATAATCTTCGACTATAACCTAGGATCCTATTAACTCTAGTTGTTGTTGATTTTGAAAATTAGAGATGCTTGAGAATGTGTTCCACAATGCAGTGGACAGATTTGAGATTTTCAGACAGTGCTGGTGCTCACATTGAATCTTATACCTAAACTTGATAAATAAATATACAGGAAAGCCACATTCCAGGAGAATGTCGCAAATACTGGAAAAAATAGGGTTATGTTCCACCAGTCAGAAGACTGACAAATACCAAACTTAACCTATGGTAATAAATGGGTTACATTCTCATAATCTGTGAATACCGATACTTATCATATAACATACTAGATTTAATATTTTATCAGTCATTAATTTTCTGTCTTTTAGTAGACAAATTTATAGATTTACCACTGAACTTTCTCTTAGAACTTGTATTGAATAACAAAATATGTACAGTGTACTCTACAATCTGAAAATGGAATAAAAACAATAATATTGCACTTAAAAAAAAACAAAAATGCGAAATATAAATGCACTGTTACTGGCAAAAATCGTGAATACATGAACCCTACCCATTGTGAATACCAAAATGGTATACAGAGAGAGCCTGTGAATCCTAGAGTGCTGAACCTGTGAATAGTGGGGGTCTACTGTACATCTAATTTGCTACTCCATTTTTATTGAAAAATACTATTATTTGAACAAAATAGATAGGCACTTTTGGACAACTCTGTATAATTTTATATCGATAAATATTTCAATGTAGCCAATCTTTGTATGTTTGGCATTGAAAGTAACATGATTTTAAGTGGATTTTGGTGAAATAATGTCACACACATTACTAATAGAAATTTTTATGGGGTTGCCACATCGTGTTTGTTGCATGAAGAAAAATGATAATTTATACCTGTAGTATATTTGAGAGTTCTAGAAAAATCTTGAAAATCATAGAAAACAATATGAAGTTCTCTAGCCTTTGGAATCTTGAGGGTATAGGCTCTAAATAGATGCAAAATTTAAAAGTTTGGTATAAATGGGATTCTTTGTTAGTGAGCCCTAATGTCTTAAAGTTTTTGTCTCATAATGAAAATGGTATAGTATTTTTTGTGCTAGTTCAAGTACATTATGTAATCCTTGTCTCTTTTTAGATTGTAAATATTCACCACTGATCTATATTTCACTATTTTTTCTTGGGAGCAGTTGTGCTTTTTTTCTATTTTTACTTACTGCTGCACAAAGGTAAATGCGCAGAATTGGTACGCATAATGAAGTGCAACCAAAAATTAGTATGCCGTAAGGCTGCCAAATGTCTAAGTCAGATTCTGGGTGGGTGAAACATTAATATAAAATGTTATAATTTTTACATGTGCACATTCATAGATTTTATTTTTGTAATGATTAATGAGCATTTTATTGGCTGTATATATAATAAAATTACATTGAGCTTTTATACTCTAATAAAAAAGTTGTCTGTGGTGTAGCCTGTGGGTCTGAGTTTAATTAAAAGTACATTTTTAATATTTCAAAAAAAAAAAAAAAAACACACACAGTATGACATCATTTCACCCCCCCCCCCCCCCCCCCCCAATCTGCATGAGCTAAGATTCAAAGATAGATTAGCACATTTTTAATAATTGTGGTAAATACTAAAAAATGACAAGACTTTTTCACATGCAGTATGATACATATGATACTTTAGCATTTGCAGCTGGCAGCAACATGCCCAGTAGCTCATCTTTTGTACAACCAGCTAGTTTATATTGGGTCTTTCTCACATTCCTTTTGATTATTACATTATTTTTAGATGTTTTTGAAATTTCTTTTTTTTAAAAGTTTTTACTATTATACTCATTACATATTGCATGCAATATTATTATTATTATACATTTATTGCACAATGATTTAAAATATTTTATTCAGGTAAAAAATACTTTATACATGATTTTTAAACTTTTATCCCCCAACCCCATTTATATTATGGTGATAGTTGCAATCTATGCAATTTCATGCTGCATGAGCTTTTTCAGGAATGGAACCCTCATGCAGGTTGGGGATCGCTGTATATGAACATTTTGCTGAACAGTTTTGCTGCACCAAATGACATTCACTAGTTTCTTTTGTTGCAGCATAGGGTATATATTGGCCCTTTAGACTAATATGAAGGGCGGAGTTGTGCTCTCTCTAGGCCAGGGTCACTCGAGTAAATAGAACCAAACTAGATTAAAGTTGCATCTATTTAAAAAAAAAATAAAAAATCTGGAATCTAGAAAAAAATTAAGTGACGTAATTGTGATTATTTTCAGGTATGGTTTTGACCACATTTTGGTTCACAGTTTACGACATAATAAGTGATTACACAAAGACAACAATAATTGATGGGGCTGTGAACATCACTTACACAATGTTATGGGGAGCTCTAGGAATTTATGCTCACAAACTATCATACAGGTGAGGATGGGTTGGATAATAAAGGCACTCTTGGTGTAAATGATATATTTGAAGGGTGAGCCATTTAGTGCGAAGTCTCTGATAAAAACTGCATTCTACGCACAAACATACACACACACACAGAGGAAGAAGTCAAAATAAAGATCCAAGCTTTTTGAGATGCTTGGACACTGCATTTGAAAGATTGAAGGTCATGAATGGGGGGAAAGATTGTTCCAGAGTTGACCAGTTGAGTAGATAAAAGATTGAAAATACTGATTAATCCTCGTGTTAGAGAGTTGGACAGAAAAGGAATAAAAACTTGCGGGAAGTCTGGTACTGCAAACTTGCAAACTCTCCTCAGAGGAGGAAATATGCACTTAGTGTTCGGAAGAGCAATGTCCGCTATAATAGTGATAGTAAAGGAGTGAGGCAACATTGTAGCAAAGAGAGAGAGGGATTGAAGATGATAAAAGATGGGGAATTGGAGATGAAAAGCCTTTGATTCCATCTGGTCAAGTAGAGCTGTGTGGGTTGAACCCACCCCTCATGAGAATTGGGCAAGACTCCCGTACAGACAGCAACTGAGTTGGGGTGAAGAAACTGGGAAGCTGGAACAGCACGCCTAACCTCTCGCTTGTTTTAGAGTATCCGTGATCTTTCCAGGAAAGTTCATGAGAAAAGGAAATGCCATGAATGTTGAGAAGAGGAAGGATTTAGTTGTGTATTGTTGAAGGTAAGGAGAATGATAAGATTCAAAGATAGATTAGCACAATTTTTGTTAAAATTGTGGTGAATACTAAAAAATGAAAAGGTTTTTTACGTATGCAGTACGAGTGATGAGTAGACAGATGAAGGAACAGTTTTTTTGAGGCATTGAAAGCCACAAAATTTTCTCTGCCCCAATCGGAGATAGTAGAAAGACCAGATGTCAGGTGCACCACAGCTGTCCTACACGAAGCATGGAGTGACTCTTGAGAGGGATGCTTCGTGAAGTGGGTGGAATCATCAGTACCATAACCTTACAAAGGTTCCGCGTGATGATTTCTCATTTCGCGAAGGTCAAGCTTGTCGCCCCCCCCTCCCCTCCCCTCCCCTCCTCTCCTCCCTCTCTCCCCCCCTCCTCTCCCCTCCCCTCCTCTCCCCTCCCTCCTCTCCCCTCCCCTCCTCTCCCCTTCCCCATATAGGAGTGGGTAGGACAGCAAGTGCGACTTAATAGATGATTGATAATTAAAAGGAAAAGAGTGAAGGAACACCACCATAAGTAGCTTTAGGAGAAAAGTGTTCATCTACAACCGCAGCTATAGATTGGCCAGAAAGGAAATCAGAGATGAAAGCACAGGTAGAAGGGTAGAAACTGAAGGAAGGAAGGAAGGCAGTTTGGAGATTAAAGATTTGTGCCAGACTCGATCAAAAGCTTTTGATATGTCAAGGGCAATAGCAAAGGTTTAACCAAAATCCTGAAATGAGTTAGATATGCAAGAAGATTTCTGGAAGAGCATTTTTTGCGGAACCCATACTGATGATTCAAAATAAGATTGTATTAAGGATAGATTCAAGAACTTTAGAAAAGCAATTTCTAAATCAAAGCAGTTGGATGATGATTGAAGGTTTGAGTGTGGTCACCCTTCTTTCAGACAGGTTAAATGAAGGCTAACTTCTAGCAGGAAGGAAAAGTACTAGATGAAAGATAAAGATGTTTGCCAAGGCAGTGTGTCATCAGTTCTTGAACAGGAGGAACACCATCAGGACCACATGCTTTCCTAGAGTTGCATGCAGATAGGGCAGAAAATATTTTGATTTCTGACACAAGTCAGAGGGAAGGAGTTGATTTGGAGGTGAAAGTCTGAGTGAGAACTATATACAGGGTGGTTCAAAAGTCCTTGCCCATTTTGCTGAAATAATACTTATTTACAGGCTATAGATGATGGATGTACAAGAATGTGTGATGGCAGTAACACTATGTATTCGGTGGAAATGCAAAGAAATTTGAGAAAAATTTGAATGATAATTTCACAAACCATGACCAACAGACGAAGCAATTTGCAAGCTGGTTTAATAAATTTAGAAGAACAAGATCTGTTCATGATGAGGCTAGATATGGACATCCAGGTACTTCTCAAGAAAATGTTGAATTGGTAAGAGATGCCTTTGAAATCCTAAAATGTCAACTCACACAGTATCACATAGACTGAGCCTACCAAAAAATGACTATTCTAAGGATTTTAAAATAAACATTAAAAAAGAAGTTGCCATATTCAAGTGCTACACAAGTTATATGAAGAGGATTATCCAAGACGAGCTGTCATGTGCACAGAATTGATTGAAAAAAATTCATACTGAAAACTTATTAAACCACATTCTCCAGCGACGAGGCAACATTCCACACATGTGGAAAGGTTAATCGACATAATTGCTGTATTTAGGCTAGTGAAAACCCAACTGAGTCCTACAAATGGGGGAGAGATTCTCCTAAAAGTTAATGTCCTGTTTGTATGACAAGATTGAAGATTTATGAACTTTTTTTTCTTTGCAGAAGCTACAGTAACTGGCAATTTATCTTGACATGCTTCAGCAGTTTTTTGAATGCCAGCCTTGTTCAGATGGCATTCTCGACACTATTGTCTTTCAACAAGATGGAGCTCCATGTCACTATGCAAACATCATTCAGGCATTCCTTGATAAGCTCTTACCAAATTGCTGGATTGGACATGGAAACAGGCCATGGGCAGCATGATCTTGGGATTTAACAACATTAGCCTTCTTTGCGTGGGTCTTTATAAAGTCTGATCTTTACAAAACAAGAATTACAGACCTGCAGGATCTGCGAACATGCATTGTCGTTGCAGTTGCTAAAATAACCGAGATGCTTGAGAATGTTCTGCAATGCAGTGGACAGATTTGATTTGTGGAGAGTTATGGTGCTCATGTCAAATCTTATACCTAAGCTTGATAATTGAATATACATCTAATAATGTTACTAGATTTTTATCCTAAAATACTATTATTTCAGCAAAATAGGGACTTGGTCTACCCTATATACAGTGATTCAAAAGTCCTGCATCCAATCCATGTACAATACTTATAAAGCAAGACTTTTGAATCTCTCTATGATGAGAGAGAGAGAGAGATCCAAAAGTCCCTTTTATTTTGCTGAAATTGTATTTTATGATAAAAATGTAGTAATACAATTAGATGGAGATTTATTTATTAAGCTTAGGTCTAAGATTCAACGTAAGCGCCATCACTATCTCTGCAAATCTCAAATCTGTCCACTGCATTTTGCAGAACACATTCTCAAGCATCTTTGCGGTTATTTTAGCGACTGCTGCGATGATGCGAGTTCACAGATCTGACGGGTCTGTAACTCTTGTTTTGTAAACCTCGAGTTTAGAGAGTCCCATGCAAAGAAGGCTAATTGTGTTAAATCTGGAGATTGTGCTGCCCAGTTCCTGTTTCCACCATGTCCATTCCAGCAATTTGGTAAGAGCTCATCAAGGTACGCCTGAACAATGTTTGCATAGTAACATGGAACTCTATCTTGTTGAAAGACAACAGTGTCGAGAATGCCATCTGAACCAAAGTTGAGGTTCAAGAAACTGATGAAGCATGTCAACATAAATTGGCCATGTTATGATAGCTTCAGCAAAGAAAAGAGGTCTGTAAATCTTTGATCTTGTCATGCCCAACCTGAAGTTAACTTTAGGAGACACCCCCCCCCACCCCCCACCCATTCGTAGAACTCGGTTCTACGAATCGTTAATAGACATAATTGCCTAGATATGGTGATTATGTCAGTTAACCTTTCTTCATGTGTGGAATGCCCCTCATCAGCTTAACAAGTTTCTGGTATGAATTTTTTCAATCAATTCTGTGCACATGGCACTCGTCTTGGATAATCCTCTTCGTGTAACTCGTGTAGCACTTGAATATGGTAACTTTTCTTTTTTAATGTTGATTTTAAAATCCTTAGAACATTCGTTTTTGGTATGTTCAGTCCAGGGTTGTGGAGTCGGTCCAAAATTTTCCGACTCCGACTCCACACATTGTAAAAATTCGACTCTGACTCTGACTCTGACTCCACACTGTAAAAAATCTAAAAATCCGACTCCGATGACTCACATTTTAAATATACGACTCCGACTCCTCTAGTGTTTCACTCTATAATTATCATAATAATAAGACATTTCATTACCACCACACTAAGTATGAAATTTTATATTTTATATTTTATATTTAAATAAATATTAATTGTATATTCTGAAAATGTAAAATAAAAATATTAAAAAAACTTAATCTAGGGGCTATCAATGAATAAGGTTTATTGACCAAAAAAACTAAATAACCTAAATGTTAGTATTTAGGATTTAGAAATTAAGGGTGACACAGGACACACAAATTGGAGTCGGAAGTTTTTTACCGACTCCGACTCCGCCCTGAAACGTGCGACTCCACGACTCCGACTCCAACTCCACAACCCTGGTTCAGTCTACATGATGTTGTGCGAGTTGACATTGTAGGTTTTGTTTCAAAGGGATATCTTAACAATTTGATATTTTCTTGATACCTGAACATCCACATCTTCTCATCATGAACAGATCTTGTTCTTTTAAATTTATTAACCATCTCTCAAATTGCTTTGTCAGTAGGTCCTGGTTTGTGAAATCTTTTGAATTTTTCTTGAATTTCTTTGCACTTTTTCCCTTGGATGTACGTAGTGTTAGTACCATCACACGTTCTTCTACATCCATCATCTATGGCCTGTAGAAAAAAAGAAAAAATTATTTCCACAAAGTAGATAGGAACTTTTGGGCCACCCTGTATAATCTATCTATTTCATTGAATTAGAATGCAGATATATTTTTTCAAAACTTTTTTCCTTTGTGTAGGCCTAAGTAAGCTGCATGTTTAATTTTAGTTTTAATTTTAGTTAACAAATTAAATTTTAGTTTGGTCTATTTTGTGGCCAATATCATTACACTGCTTCCCTTCAATCAATGAAGTTAAGCAACAGTGTCTGGGTAGTAGTTGGATGGTGGACCATCCTCCACATCCAGCTTATGTAGTGTCCTGTAGTTTGGATCTTGCAAGACCCCCTCTGTCTGTATGAATTAGTGATGGGACGATTAATCGGAATTGAGAATCGGAAGAATCGAGCATTTTTCAGGAATCGGAATCGAGAGAACTGTACCATGATTTCCGATTCTTAAAACGATTCTTTAACTTTTAATTGAACCAGTTTTGCGATGTAAACTTTAAAATTTAAATGAAAGAGGCTAAAATTTTTTATTTTTATTGTATTGTAGCTATACATTAATTAACCCTTTAAGCCGTGAATTTTTTGTAGGGTTAAGTTATGAATGCGTGTATTTGAAACATTAGCAATTGGCATCTTCAGTCCTTAAAGGGTTAAAACATGTATATCCATGATGTGTAATCAAGAAGATTAAAATGAATTGTTACAACTTAGTTGATTTTTATTTTTAAACCAATCTATTATAATTTATTACCATACTCATAATGTAAATAGTTAATCTTACCAGAGTAAAATATGACAATTTCCAGAAAAACAAGTATAGAATTATATTTAAAAATATTGAGAATCGGAATTGGAATCGAGAATCGTATCGGAATAGAGACTTTTTAGTGGAATTGGAATCGTTAAAAATTTTGGTATCGTCCCATCACTAGTATGAATGTAGATGTTGTGAAGGATGTTGAGTAATCTCATAAGAGAAATTAGTTTGGTGGATATTGTAGTTGTCATTTGCTATAGACTGAATTCATTCAAAAGATAATTTTCACGCGTGTAAGAAAAAAGAAAAGGCATAATGATTTAGGAGTTTGGAAACTTCAACATTCCTATTTCGAGTTCCGGATGTTAGATTCCACATGAGCTCCGCTCATAAGGGAAGTACTTAGTTAATTTTCAGTACTAAATATTGCTTTAGATCGTATTAATTAGGCCTCTAATGAAAGGGATAGCAAGGTTTTCATTTGTAAAGGATGGAGAGATTAGAAATATTGTATTTGGTACTTTCAAATTACATTTTTTATAGTATGAATTTAACGAGTGGAACTAGAAATAAAATTTATTGTAGCAATTTTTAAATGTTGATACTCTCTGCAGGTTATTCAGCCACTCACATTTCCTCAAACTGGTGAAGCTGCACTCGAAGTCGATATTGAAGATGAATGCGGCTGTTCTTCTCTTCCTGCTTATGACTTTCTTTATCATTATCAACAATATCAATGGGTATAAATCCTTCAAGAACAGCGTTTGTCAGACAGGTGTGTGGATGTACTGTGGAACTATGGTATATTGAGTTTGCGGGTGGTGTAGTGGTTAGCATCGCTGACTATGAATCCATCGGCCCTGGGATGTTTTGTACTACATAGGTCTTAATGTACTCGCACTGTGCGAGACCCTTTTCACTCCATTTTCTAATATGTTTACAACCCTCCCCACTAGTGGGGGTTGAAATTTTGTATTCTTATTCTACACACTGCTCGGAGTTTCCTTTGGCCCCCTAAACCAGTGGTTCCCAACCGGTTTTGGCTTATGGCCCCCCTTAGGAACCTTATTTTTTCCCGTGGCCCCCATAAGCATTATTTTCAGTAGGTAATATGCAGATTTAACTCTATTTTACAAAATAACATTTTCCTGTGGCCCCCTTCAAACTATGGTATATTGAGTTTGCGGGTGGTGTAGTGGTTAGCATCGCTGACTATGAATCCATCGGCCCTGGGATGTTTTGTACTACATAGGTCTTAATGTACTCGCACTGTGCGAGACCCTTTTCACTCCATTTTCTAATATGTTTACAACCCTCCCCACTAGTGGGGGTTGAAATTTTGTATTCTTATTCTACACACTGCTCGGAGTTTCCTTTGGCCCCCTAAACCAGTGGTTCCCAACCGGTTTTGGCTTATGGCCCCCCTTAGGAACCTTATTTTTTCCCGTGGCCCCCATAAGCATTATTTTCAGTAGGTAATATGCAGATTTAACTCTATTTTACAAAATAACATTTTCCTGTGGCCCCCTTCAAATGTACCATGGCCCCCAGGGAGCCATATGGCCCCTGGTTGGGAAACACTGCCCTAAACAACATACTGTAATTACACCGCTATGCCCCCCCACCCGTTGCATATGCCCCCCCCCCCTTTTTTTAAATTGAAATTAAATTGAAACCAATTCTTTGAATAAAAAAACCTGATAAATGACAAAGATTAAAGTAAATAATGATATAAGTAAAGTTAAAGTAAGTTATATATATAAATAAATCTTTCTCCGTATATTACTTAAAGAATCAATTGAAGCATATTAAAACCAAAATATTCACCTTAAGAAATTTAAAATCATAAATTACTGACACCACTGACCTTTCCATTGGAACACAGGTAGCTTTTTTCTTGACTCCAGTACATTCAAAATAAATGCTGTTTTCGTAACCAATTCTATTTTGTGATGCTTCTGTTACCACATTTACAGCATGTTCTACTCCCTGGCTGTGACAGGGAAAAGGAATAAGCTGAAGTGGTTCATTTCGAACTTTAAGATCATCATTATTTGTCAAATTCTGTAAAAAAGGTGGAGGGGTGATGGTTTCGTTGTCCCAGTTGATCATGTTAGGATAATTGTCTGCTTCAAAGTTCAGTGTTTTCGGCAGCTCAAAATTTCTCGCATTGGTGCTCCTAGTTCTTGCTCGCATGACTCTAGATTTGAAAAAATTTACTGGAGCACAGCTCTGAATTTACTTTTTTTTCCCTTACACCACTAGATAGGTTAATGATAGTAAACTCTTGAATTGACGACATACCAATTACAAATTGTTTTAGCTAAACATAATAATACAATAATGTACAGTTTATAACTCACCTTAAGTTTATTTATTCATTGCAGCAGCAACAGTGGACGATGTTAGACCTTGCATGTAGGCATTTGTTGTGAATTTACCGCCATGTATGCTTGGCCACTGATCAATGGCTTTCTGTGTGATCATTACAGCAGATCTAGTGCCTGGAGCTGGACCTTCCTTCACAATTCTGCACAGCTTAGTCAAATGAGATGGCTTAATGGGTCCTTTGTGTTCAACAATGTAACCAAGAATGGAGAATGTCCCTTCAGCTGGTGCTTCACTCCAGGCAGTTGATCCATCTTTATCAAAATGCTTTAATCTCTGTGATTCCTTTCCACAGCTGTTCTATATATTCTGTCAGCCAATTTATCACTGAGTCTTTTGTAAAACTACTTTCAGATCTGGTTCTGGATGGTCTAGCAACTTCAGCAACCTGGTAGTAATCAGAACGTTTCTTGATGTATTTGTAAACTTCATTTAGGATGTAATCCTCAGCTGTTAGTTCCTTTTGCTGCCCTGTGGTATCGTGCTTAAATTCAGAAACTACATCATTTGCATTTCCTCCATTAGCTAATTTGGAAATTGTTTCCATCACTCTTAACATAACAGTTTTCCCTCCTTCTTTATAAAATATATTTTCTACAAATTCTGCACTAACTGGTTTTTTGAGCTACTTGCAACATAATCTTTGTTACATAGGAAATCAATACATAGAACTTGGCACTAATTTCTTTCTCTTGTGGATGATAAAAAAACCCACAATTTTCCACATCTGTCAAATTGATCAAATTCGTAATTAACCATGCGAGTATCAGATTTGAGTTTTGGTCTCTTAAAACCAATGATATTGTCAAGAACCATATTGGTATAGTCAAGGCCTGATCTCAGATTTGAAGAGTGATTCTGAAAAGTCTAAAAGCTCACTTAGTTTACAAATTTTCTTCAATGCATCAATGTGGGCTCTGTTCACAAGATGCATTAAGTCCCATCGAAATTTGAAATTTTCTCCAAAACTTTTTCATTTCATTTTTAAATGGCTCGTTGTCCTTACAAAAAGCCCCATCTCCAACCATTCCAGATACCTTGGATTTAATTGCTTCTTCAGATAGTTTCAAGTGATTAGGAGACTTCAACACATCAAAAATTTCATTGGCCAAATAAACTCCTGATTTGCTGCGTACTAAATTTATCCCAGCAAGTTTTACAGTCTTATCATCTTCACTCATAACTAATACAACTAGCATGCTTAATCCCAAAATTGTTCCAATGTCAGCTGTTATTGTTACTGAAGTTTGTTCTAAGAACCACTTTACAGTTTGTTCTTTAAGTTGATTATCTAATAGCTCTCAAATTGTCTCGCACGCATGTGTGCTATGATTCAAATTTCCAACCTCGCAACCTGACCTATGTAATACAGCTAGAAGTACTGGATATAGAGCCCATGCAGTGTTTGTTTTCATTATGTAGTATAAGATGTTGCCACATAAGTCTTCTATGCGTTTAGTAGTGTTCCGAGATGATGTTTTCATCACTTCATAAACAGCAGCTCTTTGATGATGCTGAAGTTTAATTAAATGTCTCTTCAGGTGGGTTTTCAGATTTCTAAACCATCTCTCTTGATTTTCTCCTTGTTTGCATACATAGGTTAAATCTTTAACATTGAAGTAACCTTTTATGTTAGAATGTTTGTCTGAAGCACATGCTTTGGGGTCTGTGCAAGCTATGCTATATAATGTAAACATTTTATCATCAGAAGTATCATCAATATCTTCTTGATTATCATCATCTTCATCCTCAACAGCTATATCTACATCAGGCATATTAGTGTCACTATTTGCAATGTTTTCCATTATATCACTTGGTACTGAAAATGAATCATCAGCATGCCCTAGATCCTTCTTTTCCACCAATTTGAATGTAGATTTGATCAAATCATTGTTCAGGATTTCTTGTATTGATTTACACTTGCTTAAATGGGCTATGGAAATGTCAAATTTGTTGCTTTTTGCTTTATTAGATTTGGATGCAACACTTGAACTTGAAGGCATATTTTGACTCTTCTCTTTATTAACCACAACAGCTTGGTGAGTTTCTTTTGTTAGGCGCAAAATTGCATTCAATGTCTTCTGGATTTGGGAATTTTCAAATTCCTCTAAAGCAGTTTTGTTAGTCTGATGCGCAGATTCCTCACTTACCTTTTGTTTCTTAGGTGGAGGAGAAGCACTTTCTTCAGTCTGTGAAACATCTAGTGAAAAAGTTTCATTTTCTAGATTAGCAGTTGATGAAGTTGGTTCATTTTTCTGAGGTCTAGCACTAGCACATTTTGTGAACAAACTAAATGACTGCTTTGCCGTATCTCTTTGCTGCACTTCATCCTGGTATTTCTTTACTGCAATATCTAAGCTGTGGGCCCAAACTCTGGGACCTCTTGTATTGTAACAAATATTTTTTTTGGAATTAAAATGTTCCTCCCAGTTTTGCTTCTTTGAATATTTGTTCTTGCATTGACCACAAAAGTAACCCCTTTTAACACCCTCACTTTTCTCTCCAACTTCATCAATATTAGGATCCATTATTGATTATTGACTACCTGAAAAAATACAAAATAAGTAAAAGTTAGTAAATATAGTATGGTAAAAGTGAGTAAAAGTAAGTATAGTACAATGAAAGTAAGTAAAAGTAAGTGCTTTAAACTTAGTAAAAGTAGGTAAGTTAAAGTAAGTAAAAGTAAGTTTAAACTTAACTAAACTTTTCAATTCTAGAGTCATGGTGGATTACTTAAAACCGCACAAGTAATTATCTGGCCAATTTATCAAACCTGGCCGAGATCAATGGAACATAGTCCAATCCTGATAATTTTATATTAAAAAAATATACGTTTTAATAAAATTTTAATTATCAAAACATTGAAGCTTAACAAAAAATAAAAATAATTGTTAAATATGGAATTACCAACTAAATTTGTAATTTAAAAAAATTGGTTTGTACAAGAATGTATACGCAAAAAAATTGCATAACGTCTAGCGGATGAACAAAACCCAAACCCAAATTTACTTTTTCTCATGGTCAAATTTACTGGAGCAATGCTCCCAAGATCCCAGGAATCTGGAGTCATGCTTGCTCGAATGATGTGCTGAAGAGCCAGCTCTTGACCCCTCTTCTTGTCTGTTATCATTGAGAGTAAGATATTCTCTGGGTGGGTAAAATAGGCATTATTTCTGAGGACACACACCATAATCATCCGATGCTTTTTATCTAAGCCTTTAAGCAAGTGCATGATATACCAAAAATTAGATGTTCCCTCATTTGCCTTTGGATGAGACTATATCCAAAACCAGCCTGGAACGTAAACCAGCATTATAATTTTTACTAGGTCTTGGATGTTTTTGTCTGGATTCCATGTAGAGAGACAGAAGCGCAGGATCCTCTTGCATGATGGAGGGCACCTGAGGATCTGGTGGCTAATGCTTGTGAGATGCGTCCAGATTGTATGCTAATGCACATTTCATACATATATTTTTGGTCACTGCTGAAACTTTTAACAATATCAGCCGAAACTTTTTTAATGTTGCCTTCTACTGGGGTATGTATAATCAACTATATCCAGTTTGGTCAAATCCTCTCGGAGTTTATTTCCAAGAGAACCTTTGAAGGTGTTTGGTCCAGAAGTTTTTCCATCAATTGCTTCAAATACGTGCCTGAAGGGCAGTTTGTTTGCATGCAAAAGGCAAATCAGCCATTGTACCGGCCTGTCCTGATATAATTCAATCAATTTTAGTACTCCGCCAATCCTGCCAGTGTTCACTGGGGTGCCATCGCATAGCAAAGCTTTGAGGGATTGTTTGCTATTAGAATCAACTATAAAAGTTTTCATCTGCAATACAACAAGCAGTTCCATTATCTGGAGCTATATGATCCATGTAAACATCACCAGGTTCTTTGACTATTACATAATGTTCTTCGTACTCCATTCCCTTCTGTCTTAGTTTGATCTTTTCTACCATCAAATCTGATGCCGTCAATCTGTGTTTTCTCTGATTTCACTTTGTTCTTTTTACCCACACACATTCTTTCTCTTTCCACTTTTTTCCTATCCAACATATTGGTTTCGTCTAATATTCCCATATCCTTCAAAGCTGTATTTACTTTAGCTGCAGTAGCTCTGTAATTTACACGGTATCTATCTGCTGTTATTGTTAAGTTATCATAAATATTTCTGTTCTGATGGTTTTCTCTCAAAATCCAGAACAAAGTCAATATCGTCGCTGTCATCATCAATTTCCATGTTCTCATCTTCCATAATATGTAAAGGGTCCAGTTTGTTGGTTGAGGCGACATTCATATCAAGGCTTATCTTGGCTCTTCTTTCTAATCCCTTAACTCTATCGTGAGTCCTTTTTCTTGCAGAAGTTGTTACTCTGTCATTTGGTCCTAGTTGGCTTTTTCTTTGTTTCTGCCCCACAAAAGACTCACTCAATCATTGGAACTCTAATATCACATCTGCAATCCGTTTGACTGATTTTTTTATCTGAAGTACAAGTACAAGTGCAAGTGCAAGTGCAAGTGCAAGTGCAAATATCAAACATCAAACATTTCATCGAATGTGTCCACCTTCTGCTGAAAACCGTTTTCTTTGTTTTAATGGTACTTTAGCTTTGCTGTAGATTCTATCAATTGTTCAACTTTTATAGCTATTCCTTCAAATCCTATATGTGGAAAGGGAAACTTCTCCCAAATGGCTTCCACATCTTTAGTGACAATTCTGTAACATTCTTTTGCTGTTCTAGAGCCTTTCGAAATCAGTTCTTCTAGCATTAATAACAAGAAACTAATTGTTAAATTCTAGCAGTTGAATCATTCAATCTGAATTTAATATAACTCATTCGGAATTAAATCATAACTCATCCAATCATAAGCAATCTGAAAGTAAACAAAAAAGTTAATAATTTGTATAATTCATCTAATCTATCTAAATTAATCTATGTAATCTATTCAATCTATCTAAAACTCTCTCTAAATAATCTATCCAAATTAATGTAATCTACTTAATAAGACTTAATATAATGCATGATTGTCACATTTGGGGTTTATATCTGTGGAGAGAGTAAAATGGGGGGGGATGCTATGGAAGGGGTAAGGGGGGTCGCATATACTCATTTTTTTTAAAAGATGTTGAGATCATCATTTCCAACTACATGCATACTGTGGAATTGGAGATAATGGAGCAACACCGAACAGTAATCTAATTGACCTTGACCATCGAGCCCCCCCCCATGAAACTAATATCCAATATGAAATTCCTCCACTCTCATTCAAACATATTTTAAGTTTAAGTTACTGAAAGTTGATAGTAGTGAAAAGCAGATGTATGATTTATTTGCAGATATAGGCTATACATAATCAAGTATTAAGGTGTAGTAAATATTCAAGTAAGTAATTAATGACAGATCAAGAAGGGAGAAATTCCTCTCTACTTCGAGTCATCTATGAATGAACGTAACCACCCAGTGTTTCCCCAACTTTTCCCAGGTGCTGAAGAGCAACTGAACAAAAAAAGAATAAACGTAGATATTTTGAAATGTAATTCACTCGCTAAACCAACCTTACGACATTACTATAGTATTGTACAATAATAAATAAGATTAATTTTTAATGGTATTTCTCATGTTGGGACATGAAAGATTGACTTCAGTTGGAAAGTGGCACTGGATAAAAAAGTTAGTTAAAAGCTGGTGTAACGAAATGAGTGTATGTATGTATGTATGTATGTATGTATGTATATGCGCGCTTGCTCGCACGCACGATGGTGTAGTGGCTAGCATAACTGACTATGAATCCACTGGTACTGGGTTCGAAACCCGATGACAGCAGGTGGCACGCATCAATCCCAGCTGTTCATCCTGCCACACAATAAAAAATTTGTTCATAGGTAAATGGGTAGTCTAGTGGTTAAGGCGCAGGTTTTCCGCAAACTTGTACAGATTTTTGTCTTTTCAAGCATTCACTCATACTTAAAAGAAAAAAAACAATTTAGTTCACCATAACTTCATTATTTAAATGTTCATTCAGATGTTGGTATTTGACTGTCTTGCAAATTCCAGTGATAAGAGGACTCACTCACTCACTCGCCTGTCAATAAATTTTGATGATCAAATTGGACATAATTTTTTTTTTGAAGTTTGTTCCTGAGACATTTTTGGGGTTTTCTTAAAAAATATAGTAGGAGAATTTGTCATTTATAAAAGGTGAAATGCATTCGATAAGGAGAAATAGTGGTATTTAAATAATAATGTATAGGGTCAATTCCATATGAAATCACTGAAATTTTGAGCAACTTCCCAGGTCACCCTCAGAAAAATCTGAAAAAATTATCATTTGTATTTCTATCCAACTTATGCACAAATCCCAAATTTTAGGTCAATATTAGTTATAATTTTGAGATACAGCAACTTGAAATTATGCCTTTTTTCCTTATTTTTTGGCATCATTGGCAAAATCACACGAATGTCCAACTTTAGGCAACCATATCATCTTTGTTTATCCCTTCACAAGACTGATATGTGGTATATATGGTAAACAGTAGTCATAGAATCCATATTTGATGTCAAATCAAACCTCTCTTATAGTTTGCCATCTACAAGGCTTCAAAAATCAAAGAAATCTTAAAAATTCACTAATGGTTACCTTTTCACTGGTACTGATAAAAAACTATCCTTACTTGAGAGCTGAAATTAATTTTACAGTTTGTCATCATGTATTTATAGTCAGAAATGCTTTCAAAAGCTCTCTATTATCTATAGAATTGGAAACAATAAATAATAAAAAAATTGGAAAATTTTATTTTTGCAAAAAGAAGCCTATATTCATGCCATTATTACCCCATCAGGAGGGTTAGCCATCACTTTCATATTTTTACTATATGTTCATATACATTTAGGCAACTACAGTCACAGTTGGTTTTGGTGGTCAGCTTCCTTCATTTAATTTTTTTTTTTAAAATTACCATAATTTACACAAAAATGCAAAGCAAAAATATCAGAGTAACATGAATATATTTCAGCATTACACATACATATATCATGAAAAATGATCATCTGAAACATTCGAGAATTACAGATACAACTTTATATCCTTCTGTCATTTAATAAGGGACCTGAAACTGAAAAATATTTCTGAAATAAAGATTCCAACTTAAATATTCAATTTGTTAAATTCACCATGTCCTCAATTTAGTAAATATGTACTGCTTAAACATGTGCTAAAAGTGAAGTTCCTACAAATGAATTACTTGATTACTCGACATTCATCTCGTACTTAAAGCACACTAAAGAAATGTAGGAAATAGTGTGTGAATTTTGTTAAGGTCACGAGTTTAGGGTATAATGATGAGCACCTCTTCCCTGGACAGTTGGTCAACTTACTACACAGATAACATGTTGAAATGGCACCAGCATTCATCTGTTCTTGACATTGCTGGCCAAGACAAAACACTTTTGTGTGATCTTTTCATGAAAGTGACTAAAACTAGTAAAACATCAGAATGTTCATCAGAATGATCTTTTATACTACCCACATACCAGTTTCCATCATAAACACATGCTACATATTTGCCAGGCTGGCAAGTTCGCCATTTGCCAACATTTTAATCGGAGAGATCTGCATCACCAGTGCCTATGGTCACAGTGGTGTAAGAACTTTGTCCTTGCCACTCAAATTTTAGAGAAGAACAGTCCAGGACACTAGCACTTGTGTTCAGTTCCTGACAAAGAACTACTACTGGCTGAAAATCTTCAACTGATCCACAAGACCTACTGGTACCTGCTCCATCATCCATTAGAGGCTGTAGGCATTGTTCTTCGTATTGTGTCGGGTACTTGCTGCACTCTGGGCAGAGATTTTGTTCTGGTTTTATATTCATCATCCTGGCAGTGTCACTGTCTACAGCAGTGGTCGGCAAACGGGTAAATTACCCCAAATGGGGTAAATATAAAAATTTTGGGGGTAATGCGTGCGGTATGAGAGAGACCATATGCAACAATTTTAAGAGCAATTGGCTTGTTTTTGTTTACTTTGAAGTCTGGGGATAATTTCATTTTACTCAAATAGATTTTTGGGTAATACCCAAAAAAGTTCCCCAACCCCATGGTCTACAGTGTGTAGGGATTTTGATAATCATAAAATACAATTCTAAATCAAATTTTTCTCAAAACTCACTCGCCATGAGATACAAAACTACAAATGTTATAAATGAATATAAACTTACTGGTATTAGATAGGAATGTTAGAACAATGTAAATACAACATTCAATAATAATAATGTAATATATAGGAAACTTACGGTACTTGCGATTTTCTTTGTGTGAACTTTTCTTGGGTCTGCACAATATATCACATCTCCATGATAGCAGTGCTTTATCCTCACTGGTTAACTGATCCAATGTAAGTATACCAAGTTTTTCTCAATAAGTCCTTTTATGACAGACATCATGTAATTTCTGTCCAATAGAACAGCTTTGTGTAGCTTCCAACTCCATTTCTGTATGTAAAGGGTGTCAGGAAATGATTGCCCCCCCTGTACAGAAGAAACTGAAAGGAATAGAAAAAAACAGACAAAACCACGCGAAAGAGCGTTTAATTTTGAATAAAAAACACTTGTTTTAATATCGGGTGTTGCCCCCATTTGCAGCTCTGACGGCCATTAATCGACGGGGGTATGATCCCAGAAGTGTCTCAAAGAGATCGGTATCATGACTCATTTCTTCAAGGACTTCGTTGATCTTTGCAGTCATAATTTCTGTTGAATACCGATTCTGAATGGGTTGTTCCAGCATTAAGGACTCCACCCGATCCTTCATGATGGATCCGACATGTTCACAGACATTAAGATCGGGAGAATTGCCAGGCCATTCATTATTTCCGAAAAAAAATCAATGTTATTGTCCTTAAGCAGTTGTTGAGTCGCAAGTGCTTTCATACAGGGGGCTTTGTCGTGAAGAAAGGTTGCCTGTTCAACATCCAAAACACACTCGGGGTCTTTCAAAACCGGAATTACATGTTGGGCTAAAATTACATTTCGAAAATAAGGCCCATCCCAACTGGTTCCTCTTGGTTTGATAACCCAGATGAGCTTCCGAATAGAGAACATAATGAAAACACCCACACATGCTGGATTTTTTACTATTTCTCGATACTTCTGGTCGTCTGGGACTTCATCAGGAGTTGTTGCCCAAACCCGATCATTCTGAAAATTTGGTTTTCTGGAGACATAAACGAAGAATTCATCGCTGACAACCAAGTGAAGGAAATCGTCTTCCGTCCATTCCTCAAGATAATCACAAAACCATAGCCGATCTTCAATATTAAGATCACTCTTCCGTGGCTTAGCTATTTCATGCCAAGCACTCAAGCCTTGGCGAACTCGAAATTGATGCACAAGTTGCCGATTGACTATCTTACCACGACGGATAAGTATCTCTTTCGCTACCTCAGAGCAGCTCTTCTTTCGGCCCCGTGATGCAGCAAGCACAATGTCTTTCGATTCTTGAGATAATTTCTCCGGTCTTCCTCCTCGAAATTCTGTTTCACAATCTTCAGGATTCTTATTCCAATTCCTTTTGACAAAGTCTTCTGATCTTTTTAATCTCTCAGCCACCCAGTGTCGAGTTATGAAAGTTGCACCAGCTTCCTTTGCTTCACGAAATGTGACAGCTCGAATGCGGTCAAGAACTCGCTTTTTCTCTGAATCGTTCAAAATAGATGATGCCATGGTTTCTGTGGGGAAAAAAATGGTAAGAATTAAAATCACAGGAATAGAATATAATGGGTTTTATTCAGATTTTAACGCTCTTTCAAGTGGTCTCGCCGGTTTTTATCTCTCTTCTAGTTTTTGCTCTACAGGGGGGGGGGGGGGGGGGGCAATCATTTCCTGACACCCCGTATGAGAATTCATGAGATTGGGACAGCTTATATATAGTGGCAGGGATTGCACAAGGTATGTACAAGTTCAGACAAGATTAGGTCATCATATTCCCTGTATGTAATATTGCACAATAGTAATATTTCTTGAATGAACTCAAACAAGTTTAATGTTTGTTAAACAATGATCATGTTAACCCACTGTGCGCCATAGACGGGGGAAATGGAGGGGGTTAATGGGGTTATCATATATATGGGGCTCTCACCAAGCCATATATATGAAAAATTTGAGGGCACCCTAATGGCAACAGCTCACAGAGTGCCGGACCAAGAAGTTCCATCCATTTTTCAGGACATCAGCTTGAAATTCTGGCTCAGATCTGATCAAAAGTCATTTGACACCACCCAGGCTCGCTGCAGTGAGGGTCATATGACACCCTCTGGCCGATGCAGCTTAAATATTGAAGGAAGCTGACCACCAAAACCAAACTTTGATTGTAGTTTGCCTAAATGTATATGAACATATGGTAAAAATATGAAAGTGATGGCTAACTGTCCTGATGGGGTAATAATGGCATGAATATAGGCTTTTTGCAAAACTGAAATTTTTCATTTTTTTTTTAATAATTATTGTTTCCAATTCTATAGAAAATAGAGAACTTTTGAAAGCATTTCTAACTACAAATACACTACAACAAACTGTAAGATTAATTTCAGCTCTTAAGTATAAATAGTTTTTTCAGTACCAGTGAAAAGAAGGTAACCATTAGTGAATTTTTAAGCTTTCTTTGATTTTTTTGAAGCCTTGTATGTGGCAAACTATAAGAGAGGTTTGATTTGACATCAAATATGGATTCCATGACTACTGTTTACCATATATACCACATATACCACATATCAGCCTTGTGAAGGGATAAACAAAAAAGATATGGTTGCCTAAAGTTGGACATTCATGTGATTTTGCCAACGATGCCAAAAGAAAAATAGCACAATTTCAAATTGTGTATCAAAAACTATAAGTAATATTGACCTAAAATTTGGGATCTGTGCGTAAGTTTGATAGAATTACAAATGATAATTTTTTCAGCATTTTCCGAGAGGGTGACCTGGGGACCTCTAGGTGACTTCATATAGAATGACTCTCAGACATTTCCATCGTCTAATGTGTTAGCTACTTTTATCTTATAAGAGGGAAAAAAGCGATAAGATTTTAGGAGCGAGTAATCTGTAAAGTTTCATTGTGACGCGTCTTTAGATAGTCTTTTGAATGTTAAGCTTAATTCACCCTTTTCCATCTCTTGCAGTGGGGTTAGAAGTCATCGTTTGCAAGGTTAGGTACTTATTCCGGATTTTATTTTCGCTTTCTGCGCTCATTTGGAACTATTTGGTCGCCTTTGCGCTTACATCCGTCTGCAGATCTCATGTGATTCGTAAGTTGAGTGTTCTTGCAGTGCAGTAATACTTTCAGTGCTCTTCACTCTTCCAAATGAAGAGTTGGATGTGATGAAAGTGCATATTATTATTATTTTTTTGATGTTATAGGAGAGACTAGTTCGGATATTGTTTGTGATTTTTTCGTAATTAACGCTCGTGTAGTAACATCTTTCATGTCATTTTAGGTATAAGAAAATTTATGAAGGTTCTTGAGCGGGATTCGTCCGTGTACGAAGCTGCTTTTCTTGGGATGAGTGCCAAATTTACGGAAACGCCTTTGGAAGGTAGGCACGCACTTGGCAATGAAGTGGTATTGCAATTAGATTAATTATACACTTTATACTTACTCGTAGTGAGATAATAAGTTATGGATAGTATATACTATAGCTTGATGGTAAGTTTTAATTTTCGATTTTAAATGTTTTATTTAGAAATTAAATTGTTTTCACCAGTACAAGTCACGTAATTAACGTTAGGGCAGTTAGTCTCCAACAACTATACTATCTCGATTATTAATAAAGTTACCAAGAAGTGTGTAAAATCTCGTATCGGTATCGAGGGGTTGAACGGGAGGTCTATAAACAACAACGAAATTAAAGCCAATACTACGCGCCCTAACTTCCACGCATATCGCATTAATTGCTGCCGGAAAATCTATCTTAACCTCGATAACCCTAAGGGAATTACGAATGTACAACAAAACGCCGCCACCAATCCTATGTAACCTATCATTAGTAAAAAGTTTAAAACCCGCTATATCAAGTTCCCACAAGAAGTCCCGAGTCACGGTATTTAACCACGTTTCGGTTATAGCAACTATATCGTAGTTCCCGAAATAAATTATCGTCTTAAATTCGTTCAATTTATTTCCAATACTAAGCGCAATACAATGAAAGACGTTTAAATTATTTTTTACCACGGATCGGCGTTTTAAACTATTTTTCACTTCGGGCCAGCGTCTCCCGGACCCGCAACGTTTAAATCGGTCATCCCTGCTTCAACGCAGCCTAAGTGGTTCAATCGTGACATCGCTTCGGCTATCCAAAATAGGAAAGTAGCGTATAGGAGGGCGAAGGCCAATCGTTCCCACGAGAACACTGAAGCGTATGTCCGCCTGTGTGTAGGGAAGTGAAGGTTAGGCTAGCGAAACGTAACGAGGAACTACGGGTGGCAGGCCTCTGCAAGGGGAACCCTAAGGAGTTCTTCAGTTATGTTAATAGTAGAAAGCCCATTAAAAGCGGCGTTCTGTGGACCTCCGACGCGGACATCGCTAATGTGCTTAATGAGTACTTTGCGGGAGTGTACACCAGGGAGGACACCCGCGAGGACACCCGCGTCATCCCTGAGCCAGGCGTGAGGCACGAAGGTGCTGGCATGGATAGTGTTCGGTGTACGGCGACAGTCGTTGCCGATAGAATAGACAAACTGAGCTCGTTTAAGGCTCCTGGCCCAGACCAGTTTCTCCCCAGTGTTGCGGGAGGTGCGCGACCAGGTGGCTCCCCACCTGGCTCCAGTCTTCAACAAATCGTTGGAGATGGGCCAGGTGCCTGGTGACTGGAGGGAAGCCAACGTGACCCCTATCTTTAAGAAATGGGATCACGAAAGTCCAGGGAACTATCGTCCCATTAGTCTCACTTCAGTTGTAGGTAAATTATTAGAAGGGATAATAGCTGATAGGATCGTTGACCATTTGGATTCCTACAAGCTGCTTGGGGACTCCCAACATAGGTTTAGACAGCATAGGTCGTGTCTCACCAACTTGCTCGTTTTTCCACGTCGTTTGAGTACGATAAGAGTAGGGCGATTGATATACTTTCTCGACTTTCAGAAAGCCTTTGATAAGGTACCTCACCGCCGGCTAATGGCGAAAGTGCGCGCGCTGGGTATCGGTGGGGAAATAGGTAGGTGGATTGAAAACTGGCTGAGGAATAGGCGGCAGAGGGTGGTAATTAAAGGGGCTAGTTCGGGTTGGGCCTCGGTCACTAGTGGGGTTCCTCAGGGTTCCGTTTTGGGGCCACTGTTGTTTATCATTTACATAAATGATATCGACGGTGGCATCGTCAGTCGGATCGCCAAATTCGCTGATGACACCAAGCTTGGGGCCAATGTTGGGACGCCCGAAGCGATCGAGGAACTGCGTGCGGACCTAGGTAGGATAGGAGTGGTCCGAAAAATGGCAAATGTCGTTTAACTTGGGTAAATGCAAAGTGATGCACATTGGCTACGCCAATCCCAAGTCGGACTACTCGATGGGTAGTAATATCGAGGTGACTGATTTAGAAAAGGACTTGGGTGTGCTAATTAGCAGCGACCTTAAGTTTACGAAACAGTGTGTAGAGGTGGAAAAGAAAGCCCAGAAACTATTGGGTTATATCAGGAGGCAATTTCAGTTTCGGAACAAGGAGGTTCTGCTCTCAGTGTACAATTCCCTTGTTCGGCCGCACGTGGAGTATGCTGTGCAGTTCTGGTCGCCCACCCTCAGGAAAGATATTGAGAGGCTGGAGCGAGTGCAGGCGAGGGCCACAAAGTTAATCCCTTCCGTTAGGCATATGGGCTACAATCGATGGTTACGCGCCCTGAACTTGTTTCGCTTGAAACTCGGAGGCTGCGCGGTCAACTGATCGAGGTTTTCAAGCTCTTACGCGGGTTCAACGATGTAGATTTTAGAAGTATGTTTAGTTTAAATGATAACCCAACTCGCAACAATGGTTGGAAGTTGGACTTGAAACGGTTTAGGACTAGTGTGTGTGGGAATTACTTTACGTATAAGATCTGTGACACATGGAACAGGTTACCTTCGGAAGTTGTGAACAGTTCCTCTGTGGATCAGTTCAAGAAAAGGTTAGACCAAATTTTGCACACTATTTGAGTGTGTAGAAAATTTTCCGTGGCACCCGTTGCCATTGGTACCTCCTCGGTATGGGCCGCAAGGCCTTTTGAGGTACTTCTTTTCCTTGTAACTCCTCCTTGTAACTCTCTCTCTCTCTCATATATATATATATATATATATATATATATATATATATATAGGGGGTTCTAAGCTCGTGCTCTTGAGTGCTCTTTGTGCTCGTTTGTACGTGTTTGTTCCTGGAGGTTTCACGTGCGCCCTCCCGGCCCTAGCACCCAAGGATGATGGGGCTCGACCCTGCAGTCCTTGTCATCCTTGGTCTTTTTCCACTTCGACTGTCCCCTCCACCCTTTCTTTTTCCTCTGTCTTTCCTCTCACTTTTTCTTTGTTTTTCCGCCGAGATATGCCCTTTTAAATAGAGGCGAATCGGTTCTTCCCGAACTTAAAAAAAAAAAAAAATATATATATATGATGAATAAAACCACGAAGGAAAGGAAACACAAAATGGTGCTCAAGCGCTTTCGTCTAATGACATCCTCAGGAACACTGAAGTACATAAAAGGTTAAGCCTATATATAGGTTACAGAAAGAAAAAAAGAAAAAATAAATAACATACATACACACACATATACATATATATATACATACATATTTATATATACAAATACATACATACATACATACATACATATATATTCAATAAACAGAGAAGTAAAAATAAAAAATTAAAAATTAAAACCTTAAAGGATTACCAGTGAGGCGTACAGATTTGTAAGGAAAAATATCGATTTTTAGCACAAGATCAAATGGATTATAAAAATACAAATTTATACTGGAACTCTGCCCGGGTTTTAACGCACTGCTGCCTATGGTCAGGTTTCGATATAAAAAAAAAAAAAAAAATGCAAATTAAAAGTTAATAAAGTAGAAGACAAGTTTACCAAAGATTTAATGTTTTACCCTTCTTATCTAAGTCTGTTTTAAAGGAATTCAAAATAACAGGATCGAGTTGAAAAAGACCTTTGCTTATGTTGAAGTTATTTGAAAGTTGGATAATGGCAGACTCAAGAATATTTCTATTAACAATGTTGCTTGAATGGAATAAAACTGAAGCATTATTCCAATCAATACAGTGGGCTAACTCTGACAAATGGACAAAAAGGGCACTGGACAACTGTCCTGTTCTAACGGAATATTGATGCTGTTTTATACGTGTGTGTAAATCCTTTCCCGTCTGACCTATGTAAAAGGAATCACATTGTTTACAACCAATTTTATAGATAATGCCTGAATTATTGGTAGGGCTATTTTTTACTATGATATTTTTCACAATATTGTTATATGAAAATACTACATTAATATCCAAAAGTTTAAGTACATTAGCAATGCCTAAAAAGCCCGGGAAAAATGGAAGTACTAAAATATTTTTTGACAAAGTACGAGTGTTAATATTGACATGATAGAGAAAGTTCGTTTTGCCTTGTTGAGACAAGATTCCATAAACGCAGATGGATAACACAAATCACTTCCAATACCGTTGATTTTTTCCAATTCGGCATCGATGTATTCTGGACTGGCGATCCTAAGGGCGCGGAGAAACATTGATGAAAATATTAACACTCGTACTTTGTCAAAAAATATTTTAGTACTTCCATTTTTCCCGGGCTTTTTAGGCATTGCTAATGTACTTAAACTTTTGGATATTAATGTAGTATTTTCATATAACAATATTGTGAAAAATATCATAGTAAAAAATAGCCCTACCAAATAATTCAGGCATTATCTATAAAATTGGTTGTAAACAATGTGATTCCTTTTACATAGGTCAGACGGGAAAGGATTTGCACACACGTATAAAACAGCATCAATATTCCGTTAGAACAGGACAGTTGTCCAGTGCCCTTTTTGTCCATTTGTCAGAGTTAGCCCACTGTATTGATTGGAATAATGCTTCAGTTTTATTCCATTCAAGCAACATTGTTAATAGAAATATTCTTGAGTCTGCCATTATCCAACTTTCAAATAACTTCAACATAAGCAAAGGTCTTTTTCAACTCGATCCTGTTATTTTGAATTCCTTTAAAACAGATTTAGATAAGAAGGGTAAAACATTAAATCTTTGGTAAACTTGTCTTCTACTTTATTAACTTTTAATTTGCATTTTTTTTTTTTTTTTTTTTTTTTATATCGAAACCTGACCATAGGCAGCAGTGTGTTAAAACCCGGGCAGAGTTCCAGTATAAATTTGTATTTTTATAATCCATTTGATCTTGTGCTAAAAATCGATATTTTTCCTTACAAATCTGTACGCCTCACTGGTAATCCTTTGTTTTAATTTTTAATTTTTTATTTTTACTTCTCTGTTTATTGTATATATATGTATGTATGTATGTATTTGTATATATAGATATGTATGTATATATGTATATGTGTGTGTGTATGTATGTTATTTATTTTTTCTTTTTTTCTTTCTGTAACCTATATATAGGCTTAACCTTTTATGTACTTCAGTGTTCCTGAGGATGTCATTAGACGAAAGCGCTTGAGCACCATTTTGTGTTTCCTTTCCTTCGTGGTTTTATTCATCATAAATATTTTTCACGTGTTACTTTCGTGAAATAATTGTCATATTATAATATATATATATATATATATTATATATATATATATATATATATACATATATATATATATATATATATATATATATATATATACATATATACACACACACACACACACAAGGTGTCCGAGAATTATCTGTACAGTTTTTGGCTGTTATTAAAAGTCAACCATGAAGTGTAGAAATTCCAGTGTTGTCCCATTTTACAGAGAATCTCATTAAGTTTTTTCTGATACCAAGTTTTGACAACTTTTTTAGAAATTCCAGTGTGTCCGAACGTTATCTGTACAATTTCATCTTTTAATAAAGTTCTTGATAACACACGTAAAATTCTTAAACAAGATTATTTAGAATCTGTATTTTCAAAAGTTTCTTTTATTAAAGTAACGTTGTTACAAACATTCGATATGTGCACCATTAGTGATTCGCAAAACATCCAATCGATACTCCAAATGTTGCCATGTACGCTGCAGCATATCCACATCAATTCGCTCAATAGCAGCTGTGAATCTTGCTTTTAAGTCATCAATGTCTGTCACCCGCGTACATTTCTAAAAAACTTGTCAAAACGTGGTATCAGAAAAAACTTAGAGATTCTCTGTAAAATGGGACAACACTGGAATTTCTACACTTCATGGTTGACTTTTAATAACAGCCAAAAATTGTACAGATAATTCTCGGACACCCTGTATATATATTGTGTATTCGTTTATACAGTCGAGACGGTTTGGGGAAGCGCCAAATTCAGTATATTACATTTACACATCAAGGGAAAAACCAGGTTAGGTTTTAGTAACACTCGCATCTCCCAGTCAACCCCTAGGTTGTATTTCGGGGACTGCTGTGCAAGGCGCAGTGCACATTCTAGTTTACATAAACCAGTATAATTTTATCAGTAAATACAGATGTTGTACCCTGTACAATTGTAAACTGCCTTCAGTAAGCGTACACACTTTATTATTATTGCCAAATTAATCGTATTCGAGAGGCTCTACCCCCACGTGATCTCTGCCCATAGTTGGTGAATAAGGTTTAAAATGGCGCATTTTTTCTTTTGAACAGAATATTCTTGGATGGAAGAAAATTACTTGGAGGAGCTTCGTGACGCCGAAGAAACAGATTTGTATCACAGACTCAGATCCAGTTCCTCGAATGCGGGTAGGGAGGCGGTTCCTGTGGCACGATTTTTGTTATTCGATTTAGTTTTGATGTAGATTAGATTTGTGGCGTTTAGTTTTGTGTAGATTTTGAAGGAGAGTTTGCGATAGATTGCCTATAGGTCCTAGACCAGGGGTTCTCATCCGGTGGGTAATTACCCCCAAAGGGGTAGTTGGGGATGTCGAGTGGGGGTAATGTATTTTGTACATGCTTTATTTAAGAGTCGTGTTTAAAGATAATTGTATGATTATAAACTACTACTAACTTTTGGTTAATTTACGCGCCAATTTCTCGAGTGGGTAATGGAAGTAAGTGGGTTGAGAACCCCTGGCCTAGACCTTTTTAATGCATTTATGAATTTTGAAAAATTCTCTCCTTTCTCTATCTATCTAATCTATCTCTGCTGAATTGCGGCTAATTAATAAATTTTGTGAACCTTGTTACTGATGATTGTATTAATTTAATGTTTTGTAGTGATCTTTTTCACCCCTTCTGTGTAGCTTAGATTGAATGGCCCGCTCGACTTTTGTTCTTTTGATATTATTTTATTTACAATTATTCTTATAGATGTCACCTCTGATGTAGGTACTGGGAGTTGCTCCTTAACTTCAAGTTGTAACCCGCATCACGCACTGGTTGATGTATGTATTCTCTTTATACTGTATTTTTTTTGTCTTTAGTAGTTGTCGGTTGTGGTTACTATTAAAGTTATTGGTTGGGTATAATAAAGTGAGTGGGGAGTGACATTCTGGTGCATCTCGTGACTTTACACTAACCACTGCTACTTCCTTAATAATTATAATTACGGATTGGAAAGTGCGCGTGCGTGGTTTTTTTTGCGAGTAGATTGGCCCGCGTGTTTAGTATGAAGTCGGAGACCCGCGCTCCACCCTGTGGAGAATGGGTATTTTTAGCGTACGTAATAGTGTACGCGTTGAACTTTAATTAGAGCCAGGCGATTTACGCCGCGTAACACACTATAATACGACTTTCCCAGTTTTGGCACTCGTGGCACAGTATGCCAAACGAGTTTGCGTGAAAAGAAACTCGTTGCATTTCCATACGCCAACTGTTATCGCACGATTTAAACAGTCTCTACGAATAGCTCGATCGATCGGGCAAATTTCCCCGTATGAAATTGTTGTCGAAGCGTAAATCGGATTAATGATTTTAAAGTTTGATGAAGTGATTGCTCGGGATTTTGAATGAAGTATTTTTGAAGTTTGAAATAAGATACTTTGAGCTGTGAAGATTCTTACCAGAAAATGGAATTAATTAATTAATTTTTACTACTATTTTGCCTTAGCGTATTTTATACTTTATTTCAACACAATTGTAGCGTTATTACTTATTTAGACGGTCTTCCACAAATAATCTGGTCGAGTAGGTTTTAAAGGCTGAAGAAGCGGATATCGAGTAAACGAGTACTTTCAACCAATCACTAATTCGTGAGCGACAAGCCGTAAACCCTCCCTCATCGTTCTCGTTTATTAAACCTGCCGATTCGATCGTGTTACTTTTGCGTAATGCTTGGTCGACGGACAATTTTGTATAAGAATTTTGTCTACGGGAAATTCACTCCGCCCACCGGATTTGAACCTGAAACCCTTTCATTGGGAGTTCGATGATCTAAACCTTAGGCCGGCTGCACAGATCCGCTGTTCGCGTCACGGTCGCTGCAGTGTGCGGGGGCGCCTTAGAGTCAGAGGTATTGTGTGTATATAATAGGGCGGGTCGAAAATGAGGTTTTTAAACTTTTTTTCGAAATTCAAATATGGCTAGTGCGGAAAATATGTGGGTGCTATAGATAATGACTGTGCATAAATATTAGTCCTGCGAAATTATATCTTCAGGTGCCACAAAGCCGTCGAAAAAAGTGAAATATAATGATTTTCTTATATTCTGCATTAGTACAATAACTGAAACTTACTTGTTATTATTATATATTAAGTGTTCCAATTACCAAAATAGTTACTGAATTACGCAGCTCTTAGTTTATTTAGATCAATGTTCTTTTGATTAATGATCTAAATAATCCAGAACTCACCACGAGGAGGTGGCTGTCTGTCGAGCTCCACCCATGCCCTCCCAACCACTCATCCTTGCGCATGTTTTTTTCTATTAACGTTTTATTTAAACTTTATATTCAGCTTTACTTTCGAATGATGGCATTTTTTTACGTGACTGAAGTGTTGATCTTATGAAGCCATCTCGCGCGTTCAATCCAAATACTTTTGATGATGCTTCAGTCACTAATTTTACCATTCTTTCTACTACTTGTGTATGACAAGGGAATTTCTCGAATGGAGGGGTACTCTTGTTTTCTATGAATTCTTCAATCTCATTTTCTGTCAGGTGTCTTGTCACAGGTGGTTCAGTGACAATGCATTTTTGCCAATTAATTAAATCAGTATAATCAGTAGCTTCAAATTGAATAACAGGTACTGTGAAACGCCTCACAACTTTTTCCGTGTTTGTTTGCCTTGCTTTCTTTATTCGCCTCCACGCTAATTCTCTTATGGCGCTGCGGTCATCATGAATCATTGATGCTAGAATATTTTCTGGATTTGCAAAAAATGCATTTCTTTGTATGACAGGGTTTACAATATCCTTTACTTCGTCATTCAGTGTTCTTGTTAGTTCAATAGTTTTGAAAACATGTTTTGAGCCATTGACAAAAGACGTACTTTGCTTAATAGAAAACCACATTGGGATGTAGACCTTCATTATAAAAGAAGCAATGTTCATGAGGTTCTCAGATAGACTTACAGTTGAAACGTATAGACGAAGCAAACGATTTGCTGTAGTCAGCCATCGTGAATGTGCCATTTTGCCTGGACTACGATGAGCAAGATCTGGAGAGCAATATCCCTTTGTTATGGCCTGATGAATATCAATTAGATATTTTTGGTCGGTGCTAAGATCTTCACAGTCTACAGTTGGTTCCTCAGCATCAATCCTTTCAAACTCGACAATAGGAAGACTCTCACAGTTCTCTAATTCCCTGCCAATAGGACCGGTGAATCCGCGGGGGCCAGATGTTTTTCCATCCAGCTTTGCAACTAAATGGCGTAATGGCAATTCATTGGCATGGAGCTGGCACACTAAATGTTGAACTGGCTTCTTCAGCTTCAATTCTATAAGCCTTATAACGCCTCCCTTTTCTCCAGTGTTGACTGCTGCACCATCGCATCCAATGGCAACAAGGTTTTCCAGGTTCATGTCATTATTTCCAATATACTCAAACATTCCTTTACATATTTCTTCAGCTGATCCAGAATTCACAGAATAATGGCCCAAATAATCTGAACCAGGTTCTCTCACTAAAGTGATATGTTCTTCTGTTACCTTCTTCTGATATACTTTGGACTCTTTTTTTTCTTGGAAGAGTGTAGAATCTTTTCGACCATCAAAATAGATTCCTCTGATTGGGACCTGATTTTGATCTTTCATAATTTCTGATCTCTTCTTTTGTCTTTCTCTTCTGATTTTACTCCTATCCACTACAGATGTATTGTCAATAGAAACTTCTCCAATATCTTGCAATACTGCACTAACAATGAATGCTGCAGCTCGATCTGAAACTGCAGTCCTGTCACAAGTAGTAGCCACTGAAGGTAGATTTGTAGTTTTCCTTTTCTTGAATAATTGTTCTTCAGGTTGTTCGAGCTTTCTCTTCGAGCTAACTGGCTCTGGAAATGTATCGTCTGATATTTCGCCAGATTCACTTTCACTATTTGATGTCGATGATGATAATTCAACACTTGTATCCTGCAATTTCTCCTGTGAAGATTCTTTGGTGAGCCTCACAGCTTCTTTTTGCTTTCTTAGCAACGTAGATGCTTTTTTCTTTGAGAGTGTAATATCTACTCTATCAATAAACAGTTTTCTTTCACTCCTTTGATCTAAGAGGAACGTCACTTCTTCCTTTGGAACCGTTTTTTCTTTGGGACAAGAACATTGTGTTAGTACTTTGCACTTGCACGCTGCAATGTCAAAAAGTTTCGTGTGTGCTTCTTTTTTGAACATATCAATCTTTGCTTTGTAAGCTTCAGAATTTTTTCTGCTTTGGTATGGCTTCATAATGACACGATACTTTTCGTGGTAGCTTCTGAACATTGTTTCAATTCGCCTGTCTGACAGAATTGGGACGGAAGCACTTTCCCAAATTGTTTTCAATTTATCAACAACTTGTTCTAATATTTGAGATATTGAAGGATCTTTATTAGTATTCTGTTTCAAATCGTTTCTTACAAAAAGTAATATTTAAAAACTCCTTCGTATGTAGGAAGATTCCTGTGCCACAAATCTTCCCCCATACCAAACATGAGGCACTCAGTTGAGGCCCTGGTTGATTTTGCACAAACTCGAGACATTTTGAAAGTATACAAATCTGAAAAAGAAAGAGCTAATATCAATTATACGTTAATTTCAGTTAATAGCACATGGCAAACTTAGGGCAACACAATACAGAAATGCAAAATATATAAGAAATATAGTTTAGACTATCTGAGTAACGCCAACAACAGAACACACACCTGCTACGAGAGCGACAGCTACACTGAACCGAGGTACTCACGTGACAGCTGAGTGAGCTGACTATAGAAAACTGTTTTTAGAGAATAGAAACTTTTTTTAAAGGTTGACTGAGCTATTTTTATAAAAGTGTGAATAAATTCTTGTCTATTGTGCATCGTGGACTCTTCTGTAATTATTGGTTAAAATCTGCTTTTTTTCAATTTTTTTCAATATTGGTCATTGTGGCACCTGAAGATATTAACGTTATGATTTTAAATTTATACCAGCTTATTTCCTTACTACTCCACACATTTTCCACACTAGCCAATTTGAAAATTCGAAAAATGAGTTTTTCACTCCGCCCTAGTATATAATGTCGCTTTATGCATTTCGTGTTATTGCGCGAATTAAAAATTAGAGTTGATAATTTTGATTTGTGTTTATCTGTTGTTAAAAAGGTTGAGCCGAGCGAAGAGTCAGAAAGGAAGAACAATGTGTCACCCGCCTTGTCCAACAATGAAATACTCTTCAGTTACTGGAAAATACAGGTGAGTATTTCTTACCCATTCATTATCCATGGTCCAAAGGCCTCGTTATCTCTTCTAAGTAGTTTTGGTGCATAGTACCCAAACATTAACCTCGTACAGTTTTGGGGGTGCTGATTCTAAATCTGGTATCAGGGTTTTGCTATGGCATTAGATTTTTCACAAAATCATTAATAAAATTTCCTGATTTTACGCGCATCATATGAACCTAATATTAGATGAAACATTTCAAAATAAATTAAAAACTTTGAACTTCACACCAAAAGGGGAACTTTATTTAAATCTGAATAAAGAACAATACAATAAAATTCACAGAAAGAATCATTTTTTATTACTTTTCTTTGGCTTTATACATCAAATTTGGGTGAATTTCCTCTTTTTAGACGTCTTTTTGAAATTTGGTTTGGAAACATCTCTTCAAACACTAACAGTAGTCAGCCATCATATTGACATTCCATCTTTCTTGATATCGTTTTTCCACGTTTTTTATGTCTTAATGGAACTTTCCACCTTGCTCTTCGCTAACTGCTACAAGGTTCTCAGGGAAGTACTCCGAGTGGCTGTGAAGGCAATGCACTTTTACACTCCTGTTGCAACCAAGGTTTTCATAGCATTTCAACATGTGTCTAACAATTGTTCTATAGTCTTTGGTCATATGCTTTTCTAAAATATTTTCAACAACATTTTTGAATAATATCCAAGCCGCTTTCTCCACATTTGACATTGAATCAAGAAAGTTGTCATCTTTCATTAGTTTCCGTATTTGAGGGCCATCGAACACCCCAGCTTTTATTTTCTCTTCACTTTGAGAAAAGAATTTGCCATCAAAAATGTATTTGAAACAGTTGGCATCTCTATCCAAAGCCTTTAGAAATTGCTTCATTAGCCCGTTTAATGTGTAATGGTGGTAGGAACACTTTTGCGGGTGTCACAAGAGGTTTGTTGATAACATTTTTGTTGCCTGGTGTTAATTAAGTTAGTTTTTTGAGGCCAGTCCTTTTTCGAATGATCAGCCTTTGCTCTGCTGTCCCACTCACATATGAAGCAAGGCATCTTTGTATATCCAGATTGTTGGCCAAGAAGCATGGATATCATCATTAAATCTCCACAAATGATGACTATTTTATTTTATCTAGAATGAATTTCATGTTATAATTTTCTTTTATGTGGATAGAGTGGTCATTGGGAATGGATGTCAGTTGATTGCCATTATGCAGCAAAACAGCTTTTAGACTTAACTTTGAACTGTTACTGAACAATCTCCACTCTTATGGGTCATAGTCTGTGCCCATAGTATTCATAAGACCATAGTCTGTGCCCATAGTATTCATAAGACCAGGTATGTCGGTACAGAGTACTAGAGGACCATCCATAGAGAAGAATTGAACAAATTCTTGCTCTCTGCTCCTGTATCAGGAATATGAAGTTCCAGCAGCCAGTAAGTTTCTTTCACTCAGCCTGGATCACAAGAGTTGGGGGTCATTCCATGTCAAGTCAGCCACCTAAAACACACACCCCTTTCAATTTTGCTCATACTTGGCACAATAGCAGATATACATGCCAAACTTAAATTCCCAAATTATTAGAGCTGACTGACCTTTGGTTACTGAGATACAAGGTCACAAAGTTGTGACATTTTGACCTTTTTTGCGTTAAATGACTATTTTCAAAACGGTGTAACTAAAAAACTATTAAAGCTAGAGCATTGATTTTGGTCTCATTTTAAAGTTCTTTAGTAGCCCCTTGTTTATTGTCTCTTGTTAAATATCTCTACTGTGAAAAATAAAAAAATCCCTTCAAAAGTTGACCTTTGACCTTGAATAAAAAAAAAATACCTTCTAAAAAATTCAATTTTTTTACATTAATACCTTGAGTCATGTACAACAAAATCCCAAGAAGCTGTAAGTGGCTGATAACTAGTTCAATGTATAAAAAATAATGAATTCAAGCAACATTTTGAAAAAAGTCATTTTATACAAAAATTGTCAAAAAGTCATGACTTTGTGACCTTGTATGTCAGTAACCATTTTTGTCTAAGGTCAGCTCAATCTCTTACAAATACAACCCATATCTACATACTATCTGCAGCCTTCTACAAACAAGCAAATGCTTATTTTTAAATATTTGTTCTTTACCCACCTCACCTGTATGTTGTGCATGTATGTGATGGTTTTCAGTAGTTGACAAGATTCTTGTGGGCCACCCAATTTATTGTGATTTCTAGAAGAGAAAACAATTTTTAATGTATACCTAGATAGCTACCTAATTAACAAATACAAGTAACATATTAAAATGTACATACAATATGTATAGGTATAGTGCTCATTGATTTCCATTTATCACAACTTAAAATGTATGCAGTGTATATATAGTTACATGACCATTTTAATTTTGAATTCTTACCTTTCTGTGCTGTAGATCTGCCAAAGCTTTGGATGCCTTCAAAGTAACTTCTTTGCAAATCCTGTATGTTCGTCCATTAGTAGTAGATGCCTCAACTTGTGTTAGAATATCTGAATATGGTAAGATTAATTCATCTGGTCGACCAGGATACACAAATGATGGGTTTGGGCCATGAGGATGAAGGAATGTGACTTTTACTTCTCTATTCTCTGGTATCTTTTCCAGCACATATGCCACCCACCAATGGCCATCATATGCAGCAGTAACAAAACCATGTATTTTCTCCTCAGTCACAACTTCTTCCTTTTCAGTAACTTTCTCAATATTTGAATAATCTGATAATGAATAATGTTTAACCTTAAGAGAAGTCAATGAAACTGGCTGTAAATGGTGTAATTTCTGTGTACCAGCAATAGTCCTTGCAGTTGAGTGTCTTTCTTGGAGAAGTTGGCTTTCCTCTTCATGCTCTTTATTGGTTGAAAAATGACATTTTATATTTACAATATTTTCACTTGCAAATGTATATAACTGTTCTGCAGTAAGGATCTGTTCATCATAAGGTCGTTGTAGACTAGCTTTTGCAGCTAATCTCTTAACTGTGCCTCCAACACCATCACAGGGTCCCTTTCCATGACTTGTTGCAAAAAAATTCCATTCTGCTGTGATGGCAAAGATTCAAAAAGTTTTTGCAGTTCTTATACTGTCCTGCACACCCATCTGAAAAGTAAATTATTTTGTGGATGGAACCGATGGATGAGATATTATCTTTTAGGAATTTTATCAGATGCTTTTGAAACAAATGTACAGCAACTGTGTTATGGATGTTACACTCTGAAATAATAACAAAGCTAAGGTGAGCAATCTCATCTTCCTTTTTATAGTAAATAACAAATGGATGTAGAGTAGCCATCTCATTGTTCCAGTGAAAGCTCTGAACCTCATCTTGAAGAATAAAGGAATAATTTTCAGCAAAATCACACACAGCAAGGACCTCACCATCTTTCAAAGACATTTTTGTTTCACGGTAATAAGTTGCTTGCATCTTTGTCTTGAAGTCATGTATCTGGTATTCTTTCAGTTGGTTACAGAATTGGTCAATATATTCATCTGTATTCAGTTCTACTGATTCAAGATTTGACCGATCTGTATTGGTCCACTTTTTAAAATTTATGATATCAATGAAGTTGTTTGTAAATATGTCCAGTAGTCTGTTTTTTAAATCTGATGGATCTCCACATTGTTCACATTGTCTGAGGCAGCATTTCTGTGAGGCAGGATTGCATTCCATAAAGGCAACACAATGACGTACATTCTTAATAGGTGTGTCATCATTTGCAGTTAGTTTTTCTAATTCAGCTCCTACAAACATAAGTTTGGCATTCTGATGAATTGTACAGACACATACTGAGTGAGTTCCTGTTGCTCCAGCAATAACACACTGCTTTGGACGCAATTCTGCAAATTTACTGAATCCCACCTTAACCAAAGGATTTCTTTCTTTGAAAATATGATAGGCTTCTTTTAAATTGCAAAGTAAAAGATGCTTTTGCAAATGTATCCTTCCTCTTTCATTGTCAATGATACTACAATAGTCTTTCTTTCCTGGCATTGTTCTACTGATGTCTTCTGAAAGATAAAATGCTTTAATAGCGTCAACAGTATCCTGTTTAATTCTTTTCCCACCCTTTGGATTTGGGTCTGAAAGGACACCTTTTTCTTCAACTATTTTTTTAGCAATAGATGCTGTATGCCTTGTGTTTAAATTCTGAAGCAATTTTCCTAATGCTCCAACTTTTGGGCAATACAGTGAGGATTTTTATTTTATCACTTCTTTTAGTATTTTCATTTTTGAATTTTTCCTTGAGTTGATTTATTATTTCTAAACAGTCTACATCTCCAGATGGCTCCTTAAATTGTGAGTCAGAAATCTCTTTTCCTGCAACTGTTTCCATTCTCTTCTTAACTGTCTCTGTCACCTTGCTTAGTTTTTTAGCTCCATATGACTTTTGCTCTACAAGCTTTCTCTTTTTTATGGGTGATTCACCAATTGAAACAAAAGAAGCATTCAAAGTACACATCTCATGGTTTTGCTCTGAAGTTGATGCATCACTATTGTCAACATTTTCAATTTTCTCAAGATCTTCAGGTGGTTCACTACTACAAGAAGAATCATCATTTATGTCTGAATTCAAAGTGCCTATTCCTTTCTCAGGCAAGGACTCAAGATGTTCTCTACACTGCTTACAAAGTCTGTGATGTAGTGTTAAGTGCAGATCGGGAAACTTATTTACAAGTTCCTGTGGTACAATTCTCAAACTCTTCTTTCGACACTGACCTTTGTGACGCAGCAAAGGATCAGCACACTTCTGTTTCAGTTTTAAATGTTCCATGTTTGTACTCTGAAATCACAAAAGCACAAAGAAAATCCTGAAAAGAAAACAATGAACAATTAATGAATTATTAAATAAATTTTTATACATGTATTTAGTAAAAATAAATTAACTTTAACTTGAAGTCAGGAGTCAACTCTGTAAAGTTGACAGTACTTATATACTAGTTGGGCCTTTGGATCAGCGCTACTCCAGTAGATTTGGGGCTGTCGAGGGGTTTAACCCTGGTTGTCTTTTAAAAGACTTCTTTTGGCACAGGTCACAAAAAGGTTTTTGAACTAATAATGTTAAGTTGAACTAAGTCTTCACTGACACTATATCAGAACAGAACTTTTAAATAAATGAACTGACAAAAAAAATCTAAAATTGAAGAATGATGCCAACTTCATTTATTTTTTATACATTGAACTAGTTATCAGCCACTTACAGCTTCTTGGGATTTTGTTGTACATGACTCAAGGTATTAATGTAAAAAAATTGAATTTTTTAGGAGAAGGTATTTTTTTTTTATTCAAGGTCAAAGGTCAACTTTTGAAGGGATTTTTTTATTTTTCACAGTAGAGATATTTAACAAGAGACAATAAACAAGGGGCTACTAAAGAGCTTTAAAATGAGACCAAAATCAATGCTCTAGCTTTAATAGTTTTTTAGTTACACCATTTTGAAAATAGTCATTTAACGCAAAAAAGGTCAAAATGTCACAACTTTGTGACCTTGTATCTCAGTAACCAAAGGTCAGTCAGCTCTAATAATTTGGGAATTTAAGTTTGGCATGTATATCTGCTATTGTGCCAAGTATGAGCAAAATTGAAAGGGGTGAGTGCAAAAAGTGCCATTTTGTGGCTGAGTTGACATGGAATGACCCTTGGGCATCTTTCGGTAGGTCACTATCTCGTCCAAGATCATTCAGTTTTGTCTGAGTGAATAACTGTGGGTTTTTAGAACTTATCAATTTCAAAGTCACCGTGATTGCTAAGCTCTGTATCAGATTCAGAAATCAAGTTCTTTGGGACATGCAGGAATGGGAACTCATCAATGTGTGGAATAGGACGGATGGCAGATGGCAATGATGGATACGCAATAGATGATTTATTCTTGGAGCCGAATCCCTCGATATTACACAATCAGAAATAACAGTCCTGGGTATGATCTTTGGGCTTAAACGCCAAACCAAACCATAGGTATATCAAAAGGTAAGGACTTCTTTTGCCTCAAACGCATTGCCTCAAATTCTCCACACGATCGGTATACACTATACGAAGCCCATGACTTACCCTGATCACCAAGCTTTACACCGAAATAAGCGAGATATGATTTTCTTACAAACTGTGATATTCTGACTTTGCTTCACTGATTGGAAATTACCACATAGCTATAAAACAAAACAAATCTGGGTGGTTCTCGCAAGAACGGGACTTAGACATTGTTGGTGAAGTGAATTCGTGAATCTGAAGTGAATTCTTGAATGCGTGAAGTAAATCTGTGAATCCGTGAATTTGCGCAATTATAGAATCTGAAACAGGGAAAAAAAAAAAAAAAAGTTTTTTTTTTTTATCAGGCAAGAAATCGGGCTTTCTACTTCATAGAAGGGGGTATATTTGAGCTTATACTGTACTGTATATGCATATTGGTCAAAATAATGACTGCCTAATTCTGGAGAACAGTGATGTGATGGATAAAAACAAAGTTTTCTGTAATGTTATGGTGTAAGAACTAAAAAAATAGTTTCAAACAGCAATTTACTTGTATACTCGTGTAATTAATAACTAATAAATACGTTGTTCGTAAAGACCAATTGGATACGCTGGTTGAACTGGTCCATACCAGACTTTAACTGCCTAATCATTTGGTTCACTTTGTAAAATATACGACAGTTAGGCCGGGTCGAATTTCTGGGGGCGGATCGGGCACTATGTGGGGCTTATGAATTGGGGTCCTGACCAACATACTCCAAAAGAAAGTTTATGCTACCCCCCGTACCACTAGCATACTCCCTCCTATTTTTGGCTCCGCCCCAAAAATGAAAATGGAGATCATTCAGAGCATCTTCTCGTAGAGATGACCTCCCCCCCCCCCCCCCCCTCTAAAATTGCATAATATATATCGTGTGCAATTTTCAGGCAATTACCTCAAAAATTTGGATTTCTCAATTTTCACCACACGTATTTTCTCAAAATATTTGCTATATCAGAAAATTGATTACACACAAACATCGTTTGTGTGTAATCAATTTACTGAGCTGTGTGTTGAATTTCAAATTCAATACCAATAAATTTCATGTTCTAATTATCATATATTTTTACAGGAATTATAAGAATTTATGCTCTTTAGATTTACTTAAGATCCATTCATGATTCTATAAAAGCTGGATTTTTAATTTTTTAAAAAGGTTGAAAAAAATGTCAACCAGAAACAAATCTTCGAATGCAGCTTTTGGTTTTGCCACTGAATTCCGCCGATCAATGATTCCTACAAAGGCAGACGTTGTCAGACACTATTTCTTCATTCAAAAGAGCAAAAATCAAGCCAAGGGGATCAGCAACTGCGAACGATTGCTACAATATAGTTACGAAAGATCTTAAAGATATTTGGGCCATGTTCTCTTTCCCTGTCATTCAAGAAAGACCTATTTCTTCTGCAGTGGAAAGATTAATCAGATCAGCTCTTTCCTTGAACAAGGTTCCTCTACGTCAAACGAATGAAAATTTTGCTAAAAAACTTGCTTCATATGATGAAATGTTTGACATTTGTACTTGCAAATGTTATGATAAAGGAATAGAAAGGCCGTTTGTCGATGCGAGGTAAAAATCCCAATGGTAGAGTGGGAGTCATTTGTAGGCCAAAAGCAAAGAATAAATCAATTAGGGCCATTTGATGGTGAAGCTGCCGCTGTCCAGAGACGATCCCTCTCAAGAGCAAGAGAAGAACAAGAGGCGACAAAGGTCACAAGTGGAAATGGCAGAGGCTATGGAAGTTGTACCGTCTTCTTCAGTAGATGACTTTAGCGAAGATATAGAAGACAGTGACAATGAGCTAGAATTCGTGCCCGATGTGGAATTGATTGAAAATGATCAAAATAGGTATTCATACAATGAATTACCATTGGTGGCAGACCGTTACCGTGTGAGTTCGAGGGCTACAGCAGCTATTGTTAATGCTGCATTGAAAGATATGGGAATAATCGATCAATCTAACATGCTTGATAGGAAGAAAATAGAGAGAGAGAGAGAGAATTCGTGTAGGCAAGAAAAATATTGTTAGATCTAGATGTGAAAATGTGAATATTGAATGTATAGGGTTTGATGGAAGAAAGGATACGTTAACCAAGCATGGAAAAGAGAAAGAAGAACATTGTGCTGATCAAAGACCCTGGAGGTATCTATGTAGACCATCTCTGCCCTGACGTAGGAAATGCTCGGTGTATAGCTGATGAAATTATAACGTTCTTAATTGATTCAGCGAGCATCGACACACTCAATGCTCTGCTACGCGACGGTACTGCTGTCAATACTGGTAGAATTGCTGGTACCATAAAATTGATTGAAATTTTTCTGCATAGATCAGTTCAATGGCTCGTGTCTCTTTTACACATGAATGAACTCCCTTCAGACACATATTTGAAACTATGGACGAAAAAACATCAGGGCCAAATACTTTTAAAGGTTCAATTGGAGCCAAATTGAAATGTGATTTAACCATTTTAGACTTAGTGGCATTTTCACCAGTTCAGGGCAACGTCCAAGATATACCACCGAATGTCGCGAAAGAGTTGCGCAGTGATCAAAAGTATCTCTATGATACGTGCCTAGCAGTGCAATCTGGATGGGTATCTGAAAGTCTATCCCGCAGGTCTCCAGGTGCCATTCATCATGCTCGCTGGATTACCCGAACAAACCGGATTCTTCGTTTATATGTATCGACTTTGCATTCCGAACAAAATCTGAAAGATGGTAACCATCGTCATGAAATCATATGCTCCTGGATGGTTTCATATCAAATCCCATCCTAAAGCTACTGACGGAGCACGGAATTTTTTCATTTGATTGTCTTGATGCGAGGATTGGAAGAAAAACATCGTATTATGGAACCGGTGTTCCGTAACAATGCCTATTTTGCCAATCCCGAAGCTATCCTACTGTCAATGCTTACTGATAGCAGACATGTCAGAGAAGATGCTCTTCAGAAGATACTTCTCAGTCGGACGTGTTTCAGTGGCACACGAAATTTTGAGCTTCCTAAATCTCTAAATTTCGATTCCAAAGACTACTATGAGATGATTGACTAAAGGAAGCTATCAATCCTCCACCTTTGATAAGGAATTTCAGCAATGAAGAGCTCCTGCATACAAGAACAGAACCCTTGAAAATTGCTGCCTTTTCATGCCACAGTCAAAGCGTGGAAAGTGCAGTGAACTTAGTGACAAAAGCATCAGAACAAAGGATTGGCTACGGCAATCGGCACAAATTTATCCTCAATCAACTGGAATCAAGAAAGACTGCCACAGTTTGAATGGAAAAGCCAATGGGGCCAAGGCACATCCACAAGTAATTAGTGAATTGTGAAGGTAATTTTTAAATTAAATTTTGTTTACTTCAAAGCTGTTTTGTGTAATAAATGGTACAATAGACTAATTGTCTTCTTTTCAGACATATATACTAGGCCTATATGAGGTTTATGAATTGGTCTCCTAGGCAATCAGTACTCCAAACTAAAGTTTATGCCACCCTTTTCTATATACTGATAACACTTTTTGGGGATGCAGCAATTTTTCAAGGATTTGAAATTTCTTGGATAATTGCCTGAAAATTGCACATGAGGTATATTATGCAATTTTAAGGGGGGTCATCTCTATAAAAAAAATGCTCTAAATGATCTCCATTTTGATTTGATACTATTTTTAATTTGGGGGCGGAGCCAAAAATAAGAGGGAGTATGCTAGTGAAACGGAGGGGAGCATAAACTTTCTTTTGGAGTATGTTGGTCAGGATATCATTTCATAAACCCCACATAGTGCCCATCTAAAAAAAATCATTTTGACTAGATTTCGACCCGGCCTAAATTATACGTGCCTTTAAGTTTTGTTAAATTTACAGGGAGTTGTTGGCCGTACAATAAATAGGCACAGTGCCATTATCAAATTTGTTCGTTGTTACTACTACTAAATTAATGCTTTGTGATCTCTACCCGCAATGGTGTGCGTGTGCGATTGTGTATATAGTTTAGTCTTAGGCTTACCCAAATTACCCAAATACATTGTGTGCGCGCGTTTTTTTGTACCACATTTGTAATTTTTCTCGCAGCTATTGAAGAATAGGGACCCCAGCCTTCTTTAGTTAGCTTTATAAGGCTAACTAACGAAAATATCATGACCTAACCTAACCAATCGTCAAGGGCGAACAGTTAACCTAACGATTGGTTAGGTTAGGTCATGATATTTTTGTTAGTTAGCCTTATGGAGCTAACTAAAGAAGGCTGGGGTCCCTATTCTTCAATAGTTCCTTTTTCTGATTGGTGCGTTTCTTCACTGACTTCTCCCCAATTCTCCGTTTCAGACTGATTTACGCGTTTCGTCCGTGGCACTTCAGCGTTGGATGGTGTCTGTGATCTCCCTGGTTGCCATCTGGTTGGCGATGAATCTCGTGCTGTGGTTGAACTACGACCCCAATTTGATTGATCTCGTCAACTTCTTCCTTCCCCTTCTGCTGCTTCCATTGTTGTCTTCCGCTTACGCCGAGGTGAATCAAGAAGGGCAGAGACTTCTCAAAGTAGGTGACCGTCCTTGGCGCTGTAGAAGGGTACCTTTCACCACGAAAGTAAAATTAATGCTAAAAATGGTCTCTCTCAATTCTTAGTGTTTCCATACCACTTACGTTGGTATTTGTAGTTTGTACCCATTTTTCGTGTTTTAACTAATGGGATATCGGTATCGCGGCCCCTTCAGAATTGCGAGTGCTCTGTTAATTTATTGAACATCTGTCTCATTGGAAACCTTTCCAGTTAAGTTCTGAGTTAACATACGGAGAAATTTAACTTATTTTACCATATGAATTGGGCTATTATTATTATTTATTATTATTATTATTTATTATTATTATTATTATTATTATTATTATTATTATTATTATTGACATACACGTTAAGTTGTTTTCGCCTTCAAAAATGTTCATACTGTTGTTGGCACTACAGTTCATTTGTCTGACGGAGAACCGCCTTCGGCTGCTGATGTATTTCCAGCATTGCCCCCTTCAGATGACCCTGTACAGCTACAGCCTTTCCTACAAGACAATTGGCACCGCATCCTTCGGAGTGCTCGTGGCACTAGCATCAAAGATTCTCATACAGGAAGTGTTTACATGAGTTACGGGGAGAATACTGTCATATAGAGTGGAGTTGCAGTGTTCTAGAAACTGGCGGAAAAATGGGAGTTATCAGTTATAGGGCACTAGAGTGTTAGGCATAAAGTTACGGGTTACGGGACTATCGTGAAATGAGTGTTTTCCTCTTACGGAGAGTAGTAGTGTTATAATTTTAATGAAAAAACTACTTAGAGTAATAATAGCGTGTGGTCTAGACTCTAGAGCAGTGGTTCTTAACCTTTTTACTACCATGCCCCCTCTAGGAATTGGTCCTTCCCTCCACGCCCCCCTTCAATCAAAATAACATTCTCAATAACTTCTCAATATTAGCCCATGCTCTCGTTAAGAGAATAACATACAATTAGAGAAATTCCTGTTTCTAGGGGGGCGCGCCCCCCAGGTTAAGAACCACTGCTCTAGAGCATTGCAAGGTACTACAGTGTTCCAAAAAAGTAAGAGTATAATGGGGTAGTAAATAGAAGAGTACAGAGTAAAGGAACTACCCTACGATCCATATTTGAGATTCTCATTTGTTAAGAGAGATTCGTACGGTAAGATCAGTAATGCGGACGAGCATACTGGATCAGTGTGAATTGTAAGGTTATCAATCATTTGCACTATTTTAAAGGTGAGAATTAATATTTTTTACATAGTTTAAATTTGATGAATCGAGCTTAATTTTAATTTTTATAAGCGACTACTAGTCTCTCTCTCTCTCTACGGCAATGTTTCCCAACCAGGTGCCATAGGACTGCCTCCCAGGAGTGCCACGAAGTCTGATAAAAATTACCAAAATAAATTTAAAATTTACGTGTGGAAGTTCCAAATGAAACGACATTGGCTATTTATCGCGTCCGTATGGAAACCTCCGAGAGGTTCCGTTTGAAGTTGCGAGGTGCTGGAGGGCGGGGTGGGTACTGCCGTACTGGATATTGAACGGTAGAAAACTAAAATCCTCCGTGGTGCCTCGAACCAGGAAAGGTTGGGAACCATTGTTGTAACCTGAGACGAGGCCTCTGTAGCACGTTTTCGTAGTCTAATGAATTCGTCTGTTTTTGTACTTTGATAAAAATGTTTGTATTCAATATATTATAGCGTTAAGAGGTTGAATTATGTTGAATGTACTTTAAAACATTGTCAGTAATGACAAACGGAGAAAATTCAGATTCTCAATGTAAATTTTGTATATATATAGGGTGAACCAAATGTAGGTGGACAGTAAATGATAACGTTTATTTTGAGTACATATTTAATTTTTTTGTATACTATAATACAAAATAAAATTTAAATAAATTTAGTTATAATATTTAATATAATAAAACACAAACACCATAGTTATAATGAACACCATAGTTATAATATAATATAACACAAACCGTATTCAACCTACTGTCCACCTACTTTTGGTTCACCGATATATATATATAAAATTTTATTTTATTTATTTATTTTCAAGCTTTAATATTGAAGAATATTTTATGTATTGCAGAAAATAATTGAGGTTTTTAGTTTTTGTCAGTTTTTATGAGCTTGCAAATTTATTTATTACTTGTATAATTTCGTCAATTAAGTTGAAAATTTGACTTCAGATGAGAGAGAAGTTGCTTTAAATATAAAATTCCATATTGAAGGTCGTACTTGATAAAATGGTTTAATAATGAAGTTCGTATAAGTAGTTCATTGAAGCGAAAATGGAAAAAGTTTGTCATTATATTATTTTTTGTCATATAGACAATTCGCGTACTAAGGATAGAAATATATACAATTAGAAATAATATAGTAATGTCGAAGTTAAGTGGAGCTACAGACAAACGTTTTCATACCATGAATTCCATAGCTTTAGCGGACATATACCGCAGGGACTGATGAATAGCTTGGATAATCGGGTGGGTGGGTGGTCGGTTGGTTGGTTTTTTAATTACTTGCATTAGACTATTGATCGCGTACTCGGAAGTTCATATTGCTTTAAAAAATTTTCTTCGCTCACATCCACACGTTCTCCACATTTTGCGCGTGGACGGAGGGATCAGTTTGTGAAACAAAATTGTCTGTGGTTGACATACGAAGACCAATAATCTCTGATGACGCCGGTACTAGTGCTTCTTTCCCGGGATCCCGGCTGTTTTTATTGGATTTGAAAATCCCGGGAATTGGACAAATATCCCGGGATTTTAAAATGACTTAATTTATTTTTTATTGATTTATTTGTTTATTTCTTTTGTTATTAGAAGGCTCTTGGGTAGAATTAAAGAAAACTGCATAATATTTACCACATTTTATTCTACTTTTCTGCTTTCTTAAATGAACACCTACTAGCATTAGCAACATGGGCGTCCGGAGGGGGGGGGCAAGAGGGGGCAGTTGCCCTCCCTTGGAAATTTGTGTTTGCCCACGCAACGACTTCTATAATTCTACTGCAGCTCAGTCAGTGTTTCCACATTCAAGGAAATGTCGTTTACTTTACCTTTACTTTACCGAAGTGCCGTGTCGTTGAACTTAGAAGTGTTAAATAAACTATACTGAAAGATATAGTAATGGAATTATTTGCCAAGATCATTATATTGAGTTTTATTTATTTTTTTCTCTCGAAAACCTTTTGGTCAATTTCACTGAAACTTACACGATTATAGTTAATCATAGTATCATCATATAACATAAAAAATGGACTTGACTGGTAGAAAAAAAAATGCACTGCGACCAGCAGGCTATGATAAGGGGAGATGACGGTTTTTGCTCGTAGTGGTCGCAGTGCATTTTTTTTTTTTACCTAATAAGAACTAAGAACTAATAAGTTAGTTTTGCCCCCCCTTGCGAAAAATCCTGCGGACGCCCCTGATTAGCAACTTAGAGCAATCTAAAAGTGGGCCCGTATGCCAAAAACTGGCCGAGGGAATGTCGCTAGCGCTGCGTATAATACGAGCAACCGAGTCTCAGTATATTATCTAGCGATCGCAGGCAACTCATTTTGCATGCAACTTCTTACTGACCCACTGACAGCGTTGCCAGACGTACGATAATTATCGCATAAATATGATAATTTTGACTTTCGTACGATGTTTTTAATTGTGATATTGAATATCAATTTTACTATTTTTTTTACAAAGCTGTTTTTTGTAATAGTTCTGGCAACTTTCTTGCAGTGTTTCCAGAAATTTTTAGCCAAATTATGTTAAACGTGCTGCTAAATTATGCTAAATCACCTAAAATTATGCTAAACCTGTTTCCATTTTATGCTAAAAATGTTAAATAATAATTTTCATTTTATGGACTATTTTTAGGGAAGAAAATACATAAAAATGCTAATTTTCTTAATTTTAGTCAGTTTATCTACTTTTATAATAAACTCTGAATCAAAAAAGAAGAAAAAATGGGTTTAAAAAATTGTGGCGAAAGATATAATTTTCGATATTCTTTCTATATCAAAAATAAAAAGGCGTACTAATGTCACTCACTAAATCATAATAATACATGAAACTATTCTTATTTCCTGAGTACGCATGATTAATAAATAGCTGCCACTGATTGGTAATGGTAAACTCAATTCAAGTATTACAATGCAAAAGTGGTCATCTAGGCATAAGTAATTGGTTATCCCAATTCTAAAAGGGTATTTTATCACTGAACAATTAAAAAAATTACCCTTCTCTTAAATATACAACCATTTCTCGGGATCCCGGGAATTGGCTTCATTTTTCCGGGAATTCCCGGGATTTCCCGGGATGAAAGCTGCATATAAGGAGAAACCCTAGCGGGTACTGGGAAGAATCAACTCGTCAAGAGTGTTGACAGTTCTGTCCGTGGCTTCTACAAGAAAGACATTCTTGGCATACTTCTCGTATGAAGTTGTATCAATCGACCAAAGTTTTTTTGTTGACACGATTCTCGACAACCATTTTTTGCCGACAGTCAGTCAGTAGGCCCAATAATACATTAGTTTTAGTATTTGAGCGATAGTCGAGTGATTCTTGTCGAAGAATGAGTCTCTGCGCAGTGACTGATTAAGTCCGCATGGAGCACGACATTCCCAATAAAAACCATCTACACGCTAATTTCTCGTGATAAATGACATTTGTCGATTGCGCTTTTGGCACAATACATTGTTACTAGCAAATGGTACTCGGCTGCAAAATCAATACTGTCTAGTTTTAAATGCAAAAAACTTCACTTTTTTACGTGAAGGTCAAAATATGAGAATAAAAACCCACTCTAATAGACAGAGTTTATTTCCACGACAGTTTCGACGCCCACTGGCATCCTCCTCGGGTGGATACAGAAACACACATGAAACAAGACAAGAGGGAAAAACAGTTCAGGATCGACCGTTAAGAAATTCGCACCTAGGTTGGATTCCATTCTCTCGAGACAGGAGGGGCATTTTCATTAAGTACATTCGCACAAATTTTTTTTTTTAAACTATCTTCCTGTTCTAAACATACAGATTCTATTATTTTTACATAATTATTACATTTATAATTAAATTTATTACATTTAATATTGCATAATTATTAATTACAGAAATTATAAATTTATTATTACATTGGTTATTACATTGTTGTTTATTATACAGAAATTATAAACCGAAAAACGAATGAAAACAGGCGATTAGGAAATAATCCAGAGACCATTGAGAAATTCGCACCTAGGTTAGATATCGTTCTCCCGAAACCAGAAGGGCATTTATTACAGGGTCAGCTTATAACTACATTTCCACAAATTAAAAATATCTTCTTGTTCTATACATACAGATCCTAATGTTTTGACATAATTACTGCATATATTTATTTCCACATTAATTACTTCCATTATTACATTTACTAAAAGCGAGTAAGGAAACATTCCAATCCAGAGACATTTAAGAAATTCACACTTAGGTTCGAACACGTTCCCACGACTCCGTAAGGGATTTATTGACCAAGAATCTCATTAAAGGGTCTAACTTATAAGTACCTTCGTACAAATTAAAATTATCTACTTTTTCTATACACACAGATTCTATTATTTTTCTTTTGACATAATTATTACATTTATAAAGTACCTTACTTGATTCCCAATCTATAGCATGATTATTTTGGCTAGCGTGATAAAAAATGGCATTATTAGTATTACAACTTCTGAAGAATTTTATTTGCAACGTTTTGGTATGGGAATGGGGTCCCCTTTATCCCCAATACTGAGTGCATTATATATGGAGTATTATGAGTCGGAATTGTTGCAAACAATATGTCCCAGGAATCTAATTTGGTTTCGTTACGTAGATGATATTTTCTCATTTTGGCCTGACCACTGGAACAACTTTGACACTTTCTTTCAGTCATTAAATAATCTTGTTCCCTCTATTAAATTTAAATATGAATGGGAGAACGACAAACAATTACCTTTTCTAGATGTTTTGGTCATTAACGAAAGCGGAAAGCCCAATTTCACGGTCTATAGAAAACCTACTCATTGTAATTCGTACATTCATTATTTTTCATATGATGAAGGGATTAAAAGCTCAATTATTTCTTCCATGTTTCTAAGAGCACTCAGGATTTGTAGCCCACATTTGCTGGATCCGGAAAATTCAAAGATTTGGAACATTTTTAAGGATTTAAAATATCCTGAGTGGTTTATCGGAAAGGCGTATTTTAAAGCCAGAAAATCTTTTTATGCCCCTCGGGAACCTTCAGTTAACCAAAAACAATATGTGAGTTTGCCTTACATTGCCGGCTTAGAAAGAGTAAAACCGTTGACGAAAGAATTTAAGTTTGCTTTGGCGTTCAAATATTCGTCTACCGTGAAAAGTAAATTGGTTAGGAATAACGTTGCAAAAGAGGAACAAGCCTGTGTCTACAGCATTCCCTGTAAAAGTTGTGATTTAGTATACGTGGGAGAAACTGGAAGAAATATTGAAACCCGTATCAAAGAACACAAATATGCCTTCAGAAGTTGTAATACTAATAATGCCATTTTTTATCACGCTAGCCAAAATAATCATGCTATAGATTGGGAATCAAGTAAGGTACTTTATAAATGTAATAATTATGTCAAAAGAAAAATAATAGAATCTGTGTGTATAGAAAAAGTAGATAATTTTAATTTGTACGAAGGTACTTATAAGTTAGACCCTTTAATGAGATTTTGGTCAATAAATCCCTTACGGAGTCGTGGGAACGTGTTCGAACCTAAGTGTGAATTTCTTAAATGTCTCTGGATTGGAATGTTTCCTTACTCGCTTTTAGTAAATGTAATAATGGAAGTAATTAATGTGGAAATAAATATATGCAGTAATTATGTCAAAACATTAGGATCTGTATGTATAGAACAAGAAGATATTTTTAATTTGTGGAAATGTAGTTATAAGCTGACCCTGTAATAAAATGCCCTTCTGGTTTCGGGAAACGATATCTAACCTAGGTGCGAATTTCTCAATGGTCTCTGGATTATTTCCTAATCGCCTGTTTTCATTCGTTTTTCGGTTTATAATTTCTGTATAATAAACAACAATGTAATAACCAATGTAATAATAAATTTATAATTTCTGTAATTAATAATTATGCAATATTAAATGTAATAAATTTAATTATAAATGTAATAATTATGTAAAAATAATAGAATCTGTATGTTTAGAACAGGAAGATAGTTTTAAAAAAAATTTGTGCGAATGTACTTAATGAAAATGCCCCTCCTGTCTCGAGAGAATGGAATCCAACCTAGGTGCGAATTTCTTAACGGTCGATCCCTGAACTGTTTTTCCCTTTTGTCTTGTTTCATTTGTGTTTCTGTATCCACCCGAGGAGGATGCCAGTGGGCGTCGAAACTGTCGTGGAAATAAACTCTGTCTATTAGAGTGGGTTTTTATTCTGTCTAGTTTTGTTTTCAGGCGCTCGCTCGGCTCTTCTATATTCCATACTTCAGGCTCTGAGGCTAGTAATCGATATGGATCGATAATTGTTGAACGCGTACGTGGTCTTCCACTCGTCTTTAAAATAAAATTATTTATACGTTGGATTAACCCCTTTAAACCCCAGATGTTTTGTAGGGTTAAGTTATGAATACTTGTATTTGAAACGTTAGCAATTTGTACCGTCAGTCCTTAAAGGGTTAAAAGAGGTTTTGGCGTTACCGTAACTTAAATAATTTATGGTATTAAACGTATTAAACGTTTTTGGTATTTAATTTATCGTATTAAAATAGGATTTTACCAATTTATTTAGTAGTCTAAAAGATCTGTTGTACAGCATATTTGCGGTTCTGCTAGAACCTCTTCTATAATAATTTATCGAGAGTTGCTGTCTGTATATATTACCGCGGAAAGTCCGAAAGTGTCTCTCTTTAGCTTCACTCGTACAGAACCGGAAGTTCATATTCGCTTTAGCGCGGAGGCTTCGGTATTTTTTTTCTTATATCTAAATCATCACTCGAGTTGCTGGTGATAGTTTGACCCAAATACTTAAATTGTTGTACTTCCTAAATTACTTTATTTAAACCTAATATCAGCTGGCTGATTGGAACTTTCAGGATGGAATTGCATAACCTTAGTTTTTGTAACGATAAAAAGAATGTTTAACGGATAATTCAAACCTTTAACGGGACTTAACACCATATTATTGACCGAGTTATTTATCCTTGCGTTATCTATACAACATCCAACTGTTGCCTCATTAGGGGGTCATTCAAAAACCACGTGGTCCTTTTTAGGGTGGTTTTCAACTCCCCCTAACCTTTGTGGCCAATGACTTAAACCCCCCCTCCTAAACCACGTGGTCTTCCGATGTCACACCCCCAGTCCCCACCCCTTCTTAATCTTACATAAAATATAATGTGCCATATTAGGTTTCTTATATTATTGAGAGAGAATGAGGTTAAATGAACAATTAAAAGGCATTTCTTCTAAATAAACTGTATTAATTGTTTGTTTCTTTAATTGAAAATAATACTTTAACTAAAAAATGCAATGTTGAGTGTTCAAAAAATTATTTATTGGAGCATACATATTGGATACATACTAACACATTGGATGCATACATATTTGGAGCATAGTGTAGTGTATTTATATTTCTTCCCAAGCCTCAGGATAAAATAGGATAAACGGGCTATTTTAATTCTTAGTATTGGTCACGTGGTTAAACGTCAAGACCCCCTCCCCCCCCATCCCCCATGTGACCAAATGAGGACACCCCCCTCCTTTAAGGACCACATGGTTTTGAATGGCCTCTTAAGTGAAGCAATTAATCCATTAATATACACATTAAGCAGCAGAGGAGAGAGCAAGGAGCCTTGTCTTACCCCTCAAGAGGAACCAAAACATCCGGATTGTATATTGCCCCAACTAACGGTGAAAGGTTGGTGGGAATACCAAATTTCAATAAATTTAATACGTAGATAAGAATTTTCCTGTCTTATAGTATTTTAAATATAATATTGTGGTTCACTCTACAGGGTGTCTCATAAGTCCGGCATCATAGGTGAAATTCATATTTTTCTATTTCTACAAACCATAATTCATATTTTTCTCTTTCTACAGGCCACAATGTCTGTGAGCAAGGAAGAACGAATTCAGATAATTCTACTCGTAGGAAATCGGAGTCAAAGAGAGGCCGCTGCTGAATTTAACAGACTGCACCCAGACCGCGAGCCAATAACACAGAGTTGTGTTAGCAGACTTGTTGCAGTCTCTTTGACTCCGATTTCCTATGAATAGAATTATGTGGATTCGTTCTTACTTGCTCACAGACATTATGGCCTGTAGAAAGATAAAAATATGAATTATGGTTTGTAGAAATAAAAAATATGAATTTCTCCTATGATGCCGGACTTGTGTAACACCCTGTATTATGTGCCTCGCTTATATCTGGAGACATCTATGAATAGTTGAATTACCGTCAGTGTATTTAAATAATTTCCTTCAGTACATATAATAATTTAATATTTTAATAATTGATGTAATGTAGGATGGGTTTTTATCTCGATTGTAGAGACCGATAATGAAGTTCAGTTAGTGAAAATACTTTACTCGAAAAGGGATTGGGCAATTTTCTTCGTTTTAGAAAGTGCCTGATAGCTCAGTGGTTACGGTGGCGGACTCTGAGCAGTGAGGTTCTGGTTCACTCCCAGCCACCAGCATCGGGTGGGGTTGATCCCTATTTCTGCTCTGGTTTGGCTGGCCTTTGGGACGCACTCGCCCCCGTGTAGTGGGGGAAATTAGCTTCCTGGATAGTATATTTAGATTTTGAAACGCTTTATGATTTTTAGGCGAGGCTGCTGCTTACGCGTGAATCCCCATGGCACTTTTGGCACTTCATAATTACTTTTATTTTAAACGTACGTGATATATTGATTAAGCACTGAGCAAGATATTTATTATTTTTTGATAGCGCATGGGTATCTCGAATGATTTTATTAAGATTTTTTAGGCATCTTTTATAAGATGCCAAACTTTTTTTTGTAACTTTAATTTAGGGTATTATACCCTTACAGGAACGAGTAGAATTTTTAACGGTTTCTCGCGGCAAATTCTGGAACCGGGTACGGATACCCACAGCGAAAGGGTGAACAAAGCGGTAAATCAATTGTTTTGATTTGGGAGGCAACTGTCTGTCTGTCTGTCTGTCTGTCTGTCTGTCTGTCTGTCTGTCTGTCTGTCTCGAATGAGATATTAGGAAAGTTGTTGGGCGTGGTCTCGTCACAACCCCGCTACCCGTTCTATCAGCGACGTTAAGCCACGTTGGGTCTGTTTAGTAGTTCGATGGATGACCATCCTCGCGTTCAGATGATGTACCGACCCTTAAATGGTTCTGATCTCGGGGAAAAGCTGTAGATCCCCTCCGTCACATGGCACTCTTAGCCATTACGACTTACGAAGGAGGTTAAACAACCCTAGTTACTGTCATCACAGTAATTGGAGTAAATTCTACTGTTCACTTTAAGGCTGGGCTCACTAAGAATAATGGTCCATGTTAATCGCTAGAAAATGGATAGCGATTATCGCGATTAATCAGAAGCCAATTTTATAAAAAGACGAAAGGTAATGCTGGCAATGACGGTGACCAGCGTTCTATCTGAGCGCATGTTTAGCGAAACTGGCTTTATCGCATCAGATGTTTGCAATTTTCTAAATCCAAGAACTGTGAAGATGTCTTGTACGCAAATTATAACATCATAGAGGTAGAAAAAGGTGTAAGCGTTCTGAGAAACGACTGAACGCGATATATATATATATACACATATAATTTTTTTTCTTTAATTTACAGTCGATTCATACCTAGTGGGTGGGTGGTGTTACTGAGTTGGGGATGGGGTCATTTTTTATTATCACTCCGGTCTCTTCAATTCCCATAATTTATAGATCAATGGATTCGTTATTACACCAGGAATGCGATTTGGATAGTCTCAAGTGAGGGAACTGGCCCAAAACTAAGTTAGGACACGAAGTTTGTTTTGGGGTATGAGAGTGAAAAAATACGCTAAAATGAGGGTAATTCCTTCAGTAGAGACTATCTAGGGTGCATTCGCGATAAAAACGAATCCATTGATATATAAATTATGGAAATTGTAGAAACAGCCAACATGAGTGACCTAAAAGGTGTATATATATACCCATATGTCCCACAAAAAAGTACACCCAACTTTAGATTGTACTAACTCCACCAAAAATTGAGATATTTTTGATCTGTTTGTTTGATTTAATATAGCAAATTATTCTTTGTTAACGTTCAAATTTATTCATGTTTAAACGATTTAGCGTTTAAGCATCTGCTTTTAACTGAAGGGTACAACAAAATGGATTGCGCAAAATTGGTCAATGAAAAAATAATGTGTGTGCTATCGATGTAATGAAAAGACAAATACATAATAATAGATACTTTAACATAATTTTAATAAGATACAAAGCAGATTTTTCTTTATTCCTTATTGCGAAAGTTATGCTTAGTTTCGTTTTCTTTCAACATGACCGCCATTCCTATCGATACAAATCTCGAGTCGAGCTCTCATCTTCCCCATCACTCTTTTGATAAGATCTGGATTGTCTTTTAATAAGTTGATTTCAGCTGTGATGAGAGTCCTCAAATCATCTAAATTGATAGGTTGTGATGCAAATACTCTATTTTTCAAATGACCCCATAAAAAGTAATCACACGGGGTCAAGTCAGGGCTTCTGGGAGGCCATTCAATGTCATGGCCTGTAGCAATTACTTTGGTGGAAGACTTCCTGCAAGCGTTCCTTCACAATAACTCTCCTGTGAGCAGGAGCTCCGTCTTGCACCCACCAAATACGATTAAATCGGTTTCCATAAGTAATACATATTTGTGGAAGGATTTCTCGGTCTATCATTTCTAGGTAAGCTTCACCATTTAGATTACCATCGTAAAAGACCGGGCCAATTATCGCTCCATTACCGCACAGTCCTACCCAGAGACAGTTTTTGTCTAGAGTTATTCTTTTCGTAGATATGATTCAGGTGGATGATTTTTTGGTGCATACTGACGGCAGATTTGTCTGTTCACTAGACCATTCATAAAAAAGGCCGCCTCATCTCCAACCACTAATTGTTCCGTGAATCAATCTGGTTTTTCAAGAAACCACTGGGCAAATCTTAGGCGGCGAGGTAGATCTCCTTCAATGAGTTGATGTCGAATTTCCATTCTGTATGGGTACAAATTCAAATCCTCACGAACTATTCGATGAAATGGCATGCGTGAGAGTTCTGTACCATTTCTCCTGGTGGACACTTTTGAATATGTCTCTAATAAATGCCGAACATGCTGAATGTTCTTGCCGTCTTCGGATGGCCTGAACGTCCTTTGTTCAAATTGAGGACCGTTCCTCCTCCTTTGTATTTCCGAACATTCTTCAAAATTGTGTTTAGTTGGAGAAGCTCTATCGGGAAATTGCAGTTCGAAGGTATTCTGAACTTGTTTTAAGCTTTTAGTTTGCAGATAAGTTGTGACCATGAGAACGCGCTGCCTTCGTGTAAACTGCATGATAAGGGTTTCAAAGTTATTTATAAATTTAGTAATTCAGTTTCTTCATTTATATGTATGACTCGTATCTTAGATACAAAAGTTCGAATTATTTAAAAAAAATATTTGCAATATCCTTCGACGTAAAAAGTAGCACATTGGTTAAAGCAAGAGGAGCTATCTGGCTGGGAGAAATGATCATTCGGCGCAACCCATTTTGCTGTACCCTTCAGTTAAAAGCAGATGCTTAAACACTAAATCGTTTAAACATGAATAAATTTGAACGTTAACAAAGAATAATTTGCTATATTAAATCAAACAAACAGATCCAAAATATCCCAATTTTTGGAGGAGTTAGTACAATCTAAAAGTTGGGTGTACTTTTTTGTGGGACATATTGGTATACACATTTATATATATGTAGTAAAACGGACACTATATATTCACTGTATATATTATATATATCGTAAAACTATACTAACCTAACCAAATTTTAGGTACTACTCTTACCTGTGTGTATATATATATATATATATATATATATGTATATATATATATATATATATATATATATATATATATATATATATATATATATATATATTAGGGTGCATTAAACGCCCCATGATTTTCAAAAAATTGTTGGATTTTAATGTCTATTCCCTCAAATGTTACACTTGTTGGTAGAAGTATGTATGCAAAAAATAAATCAAATCGGAGGTGGTCCTGGGTGGCCACCGGCCACTTTTATATATTTAGTAGTGATGCACCGAATATTCGGCAAATATTCGGTATTACTTATAATACTAATATACAAATATTCGGTATTACTATACTTACATTGATTGAAAGTTGAAAATGTATAAAACACAACGCCAATGTCACTACTCCAACTTTGCTCGTTTCCGCAAATTTGGCCTCGCTTTGCGGTCACATTCAACCACTTGAAGAAGATTTTGGAAGTGGTCTTCTCTTGCAGCTGAGACAAAATCAGTTGTGAGCTTTACTGCTCTCTCCGCAGGGTCATTCACAACATTTAACCCATCCACAATGGACTTGGCTGCCTTGAAGTGGTCATTGTTCTGCCAATTGTCAACATCCTCTGTTAGGAAGGTCATATCCAGGTGAAGAAGGTTCACTGTAAACCACGAGTCCTCGTTCACAAGATCAGCCAGGGTTGTCGCTTCTGTAATTTTTGGAAATGACAGTTTGCCATATTCAGAACCGTAGCGGTGTTTTGGAGTGCTTGGCATTTCATCTGGTTGTATGGCCAGTAACACATTTGCAAGGGCACGACGCTCCTTTTGAGGTACTGCATTGCTGAACAGTGCCAAAACAACCAGTTCTGGGGTTAAATACCACAAATGTCTATCAAAGGCTTTCACAGCGCTGACTGAAATGATTGAGTTGGCAGCTTTATAGTTGAGCAGAGTCTTGTATAAGCACAAATCAAACCATGGGGCATTTGAAGCAGACTGACATATGAGCCACCAATCACAATAAATATAAACAACAAAAACAACAAACTCCTTCAGTTTTTCCTGTTGATGTTGTGTTGTTACAGTTCCTCGAGGTAGTACAGAAATTTGCTCTTCAAGTAGGCATATTTTGATGGAATAAAGAATCTTTGACATCCACCTTGCTTTATGCATGGCCCCAGGTCTGTGGAGTGTTCCTTGTTTTGTGACATCATCATCATCGAGGACTACCTGGCAGAGTTGTGCCATTTCCTTGTAGTCTTCCCTACAGTATGAAGCGCTTGTGCGGATTGTGCTTAAAACCTTGTTTTTGCAGGATAAAAGCAGTTGTGCATCGTCATTGTACATTGAAATGTCAATTTTGGTTAAACTTTCATCCTTTGCATGCGATATGCGTTCCCAATTCTTCTGGAATCTTTGGAACAAAGATGCTTCTGGAGACTTTGATGTCTCAATTTTGAGAGCGTCAAACACATGATCCAGGATTACCTCTCCAACATGATGGCGACATGCACACCACAGAAGAGCACGGTCCAGTTTTGATTGAATGGTAACACAGGCAGCTGTAACGTGTCCAGTGTTTGATGCTGTTGTGTCAAAACATAAGTTGACAACTGACTGTTTGCACTTCCATGAATGTAGAAACGTGTAAGTGTGCTCGGCAATGATGTCACCTGATGACATATCACTTCCACGAGGATATCTAGCCACTCCCAGTAGCTTTACATCAGTGGCATTCCCAACCACTGGTAATCTTTCTTCCTTGCCATTCTTGTTTGTGAGCGTATGCATCTGCTTGCCATCCCAGTGAAGTGTTGCAGCTGTTGGGGCGATCCAGTTTTCTCGAATATCTTTGGCGATAGCACTTGTTATTGATCGTCGAGCCTTATCAGCAGTTGAATACGACTTGGCCACACGACGTGGATCACCTCCTGCCTCTTGAATTACAGCTTCGGTGAGCACAGCCTGTTGAACAGGAGTTATGTTTAGTCGAGTAGCAACAGACACGACTGAAGGCCTTTTCAGAATATCATGAGGAATAAAGGCAGACGTACCTGCATATGTTGATCTGTGGTGACTACGCTTCCTTTGAAGCTCTGGAATCGCCTCTTCTTCAGTTTCTTCCAAGCTATCTGCAGAGGCACTATCATCAGAGCATACAGAACTTTTCATCTCTTGTACACTGGATGATTCATGACGTTCTCGTCTTGAAGCTTCCGCTAAGATGCGTTTTTCTTTTCTACGATCTTTATCAGCTTTCTTCTTGTCAACACTACCAAATGAGGCTACTCTGTCAGATTTCATTGACTCTAAAATGCTCTATCTTCCTCATTCTCAATGTTTGTCATTGCATCTTTTGTCCATACACCAAAGGTCTTATCAAGACGTTCATTCATGGATTGCAACTTAGCCAAAGTGTTTGGAGATTCTCTGCGAGAAACAGGTATTTGACGCAATTTGTTATTGTCATTAAGAAGGTCAAGTATTAGTTTGCAGCATTGATGGTCTGAAAGCATAGGAATATTTGCTTTAGTGTAGAATGTTTTCAGCTGGATAAGGACTATGCTGGCAGATTTCCATTTGAGTGGCTGTGTTTGTTTGCCTTCACATATTTCTTTCTGGATGTGCCACATCACGCATCGAAGAACCTGCCGGCAAGTTGGGAGGCGGACTCCTGTCAATGTACCATCTCCTTCTGTAAGAGCATTGCCAAGACCAAAAATGGCACTTGCTAATCTGGTCTTCTTAGCTTCCATTGTTACAGCTTCCATTGTTTCTGAAAGACAATAAAGGATATTATTAGACTATAAGTGAAGTTTCGTTTATGGTACATGTTTTATGTAAATCACCCCTTTAGGGTGCATCAAACGCCCTTAGGTTCTTGGATTTTAATGTCTATTCTCTCAAATGTTATGTAAATCACCCCTTAGCAACTCTATATTAAAAGAAACAATGTAAGTAGTCAACTGGTTGGTAAATAAAAAAAATAGATATTTTTACATAGCGCGGCCCCCGAAAATTGCCGCGAAAATATAAAAGTGACCGGTGGCCACCCAGGACCACCTCCGATTTAATTAATATTTGGCATACACACTTCTAGCAACAAGTGTAATATTTGAGAGAATAGACATTAAAATCCAAGAACCTAAGGGCGTTTGATGCACCCTAATATATATATATATATATATATATATATAATATATATATATATTATATATATATATATATATATAAAAAATCTTTTTTAATGTGGTTTGTAGAGCTGAGCCGCTGCAACATGAAAAGCGTGTAGCCTTTGGGTTCTTGATATTTCGAGCAGAACATGTATCTTGCTAGATATCCAACAAAATGCTTTTTATGTCTCCCATACGGCCATACCTCGGTACGTTCTGTTTAATATTTCGCCACTTCCTTTCGATGTTTTGGGTGTGGGCTCCTGTTGTCGGATCGACGAAATTAATGGAATGATTCACGTTAAGGTGGGTATAACCTTCCTCTCCAAGTGAAGAATACGCCTTCCAACAGTCACTATGAATGGTAGTCCCACTCAAAATTCTTTCTTTAATAAGTTTAGGGTCTCAGAGCTACGGTCCTGAACAGGGACAAGAAAATTTTTATTTGTTTCGTTGCACACCTCCGAATACCCACTGGCCATCAATAACTCTTCCACAGTTATATTTCCTTTTCCCAAACTTGGACTCATCCACTTCCACCACTGTTCCAGGACCACCTGTTTTCTCGCTATTGTCGATACCGTGAAAAACGCACACCTCTGCAAAAACTGGCCCAGTCTACGATGGTTTTTGTGGATAAACCTAGTTCATCCCTTGCTAGTTTGATACTAAAATTTGGTCTTAGGTAGAAAGCAATGAAGACTAGGTTTAAATTAATTTTAAAGCTGCACCTCTAGCCACGTATCTTTATAAACTGACTGAAAAAAAATCACAATATATGCGTGTTCCCCTTCTCCGTTTCTTATCACGCACCGACCTATGGCAACGAAATGCTTTTGTTTTTATCGAACACACACTTATTACCACAAACAATACCTTCCTTGTTTTTCTTAGGGCAAATAAATTCTTTTAGCAATACACCGTGTTCTACATAAAAATTAAATGCAGCCTCTTCATCATCAAAAAATTTGCATGAAGTTAAACACAGTGAATAATTACAACCATTGCAAACCGACCCCCCAATTTTGTTAGCGGTACCTTCCTAACCTTTGTGGGATCAGCCATTTTATCACTCCCAAAAACATGATCCGCGATTTTATCGCTCAAAAAAATAATTTTTTAACATTAATTTTATAGCTTTAATCCGCATTTGCCTTCATATTGTACTTCATAAAAGTTGTTTAAAAAAAAAAAATGTGGTCTTATGGTGAACTTCATTTTCAGTTTCCAGAGGCTGGACTGATAGTAAAAAATTACCGGGAAGGGTAAACTAGCGGGGTGAGTAAGGTTGAGTTTCTGGATAGTGGGTAGCAGGGATATGGTCTTAGACACGATGAAGCAGATGGGAATGAGTGAGGAAAAGGAAAATCGCATCCGCTGAAAAATGGGGTACTTCGGCGAGTATGGATTGTAGTCGCTCGGGTATGGGAACTTTGGACAAGAGGGGGAACACCTGCGATGAAGAGCGGACAGATTTGGGCATTCGACCAGGAGATGTACGACAGTGATAAGGGTAGGGCAGGTAGGGCAGAGCGGGGCTGGCGATTTAGCCATAAGGTGACCATGAGTAATGCGTGTGTCCTAGGAGGAGACGGGTTAGAATCACTTCTTTATGGCGGGACCGGTGGGACGAGGAGGCCCAGTATCAATTGCGGTTTGATCTTGTGGAGGTTGTGTGGCCTGGTCACATTCCCGTTGTCAGATCGAGTGACGAGTCGGGAAGAAGTCGGAGAAAGGGAGGGGCCGGGGGTAGGCCGGCAGTAAGCAGGCCGTCTTTGCCGTGCGGTCCGCCACCTCGTTACCTTGGATGCCGACATGTGCCGGGACCCAGTAGAAGGCGATTGTCTTGTGTCGGAAGGTTGTTAAAAAGTGGAAGGTTTGCTGGATGGCACAGACGAGCGGGTAAGGTGTGGTTAAATCTCTCTAGGGAGAGGAGTGCGCTTTGGGAATTTGAATAAATGACGGAGGAGCTGGCGAGGCGGTGCGCACAATATCGAGGGCCTCCATAATCGCGAAGAGTTCTGCCAAGAAAACGGAGGCCTCACGGGGCAGGCTGACGCCTCGAGAAAGCGGCTGGGCCAGTATCACCGCTGAGGCGGCCGCACCAGTCTCCAAGCGGGAACCATTTGTACAAACGGGAACCGCGTCCGGGTGTTGGGTTCCGGGCTCTCGGAAAAGCAGCCTGCATACCGCAGCGCTCGTGGTAGTCTTTGGTAGGGGGCACAGGTTAGGGTGTTTCACTCGTACAGAGGAAAATATCAAAGGTCAATATTTTTCTCCACTTTGCTTGTGCTTTTATTCCGCTTCATGTAAGAAAGATGTGCACCAATTTTGAAAAAGATTAAGTGATATTTAGGGGTTGCACACATTTGAACCTTTTCTAAAAATTTTTTTTTCAATGTTATGAAAAAATTCTCCCTTGGAACTACGGAAAATGAAAAACTCTAATAATAAAATTGGAAAATTCAAATCAATACACATTATACAGGGTGTCCGAGAATTATCTGCACAATTTTTGGTTGTTATTAAAAGTCAACCATGAAGTGTAGAAATTCCAGTGTTATCCCATTTTACAGAGAATCTCATTAAGTTTTTTCTGATACCAAGTTTTGACAAGTTTTTTAGAAATTCCAGTGTGTCCGAACATTATCTGTACAATTTCATCTTTTAATAAAATTCTTGATAACACACGTAAAATTCTTAAACAAGATTATTTAGAATCTGTATTTTCAAAAGTTTCTTTTGTTAAAGTAACGTTGTTACAAACATTCGATATGTGCACCATTAGTGATTCGCAAAACATCCAATCAATACTCCAAATGTTGCCATGTACACTGCAGCATATCCACATCAATTCGCTCAATAGCAGCTGTGATTCTTGCTTTTAAATCATCAATGTCTGTCACCCGCGTACATTTCTAAAAAACTTGTCAAATCGTGGTATCAGAAAAAACTTAGAGATTCTCTGTAAAATGGGACAACACTGGAATTTCTACACTTCATGGTTGACTTAATAACAGCCAAAAATTGTACAGATAATTCTCGGACACCCTGTACAATACAATTTAATAATACAAAATTTTCTTCAGTGTTACAAAAGAATTCTCCCTTGAAACACAGAAAATAAAAAACTAGTATTAAAATCAGAAAATCTGAATCAATTTTTGAATTGGTACAAGGACGTTCCCCCCTTGGTTCTTTTCGACACCTCCTTTCGATGATGTTCAACAATCAGCAACAAGAATTGTTTTTGCTTCTCGTCCTTGACTGATTCATTGAATTGCTTGATTAATGCAATTCCCCTCCGCTGTGTCGTTTACGACTTTCAGCGCGTTGACCGACTCTCTCAAGCCGTCATTTTTGGTGTTCTACGTTGTCAACATCCCCGACGCCGAAGTTGTCGAAGAATGTCTTCGTCCTTTGAGTGACGAAGTTGCTCAGATCCTTGCCTTCAAAAGTCAGGTTTTTCCACTCGAGTCGTTTGAGTTCCTTCCTCGACGCAGGTTTGTTGAAGGCCTGGAGCATCTTTTCTTTCTCATTTGGCGATATCCTTTCATCAAGGAAAGCCAAGCCGACTAGTCTCCGAGAGATACCATAAATGCCTTTTGGCAACTCTCGATGCAGCCTGGCCCAGGTCCTTGTTCGGATATGAAATCAACAGTTGAATAATGTCTAGGTCATTTTTCGGGGCCCACCTACTGACCACTACTTCGCGCCAGAACCGGACATAAATGAAACGCGTAAAAAGGGCCACGTCGTGCAATCCCTTCACCTCTCGGTCGGTGAGTTCCAGTTGCTCCCGGAACAAAACCATTTTCAGCACATAGATAGCTTTCGCCATCCACCTGGCTTGATGATGGGCTCCTGGAGTCCTGAAGGAGAACTCGGCTCCACCCCAGCCTTCAAGGAAAAGGAGCGACAGCTTGAGGAGTTCCTCATAATCTTCTCTCGGGTGACATGAACTTTCAATGACTCCACGAAGATAACTCACCATCCTGATTCGTTCATCTTCCAAGTACCTAGTGGCTGGCTCTTCATCGATCATGGTGTAGTGAATACTCTTATTTTAGTTTCAAGATAAATGTTAATTTTACCGTCTTGAATTTCGGAATAGTATAAATTCATTTTAAATTAGTTACCCCATTATAATTCAATTGTGAACCACATTAATACTAATTTTATGTATACTATATTATTTTATTGTATGTAAACATAATTAATTATATATCACAATTGTCAGTTAATTTTTATATTCAAATATTTATTTTAATCTAATGCCATGTCCATTTTACAAATAATAATAGAAAACCAAAGGTTATATTTTCCACCTTTGGTACTGTCGTAGTTTCGCCTAACGGACTCAATACGGCTAGTGAGATAATCACTGGTTGGCACTTAACTAGCGGCAGTGCTTATGGCTACATCATCCAGGTTAACCTATACCGGATAGATGCGCTACGGTCCCAAGCCGTAGCTTGCCTAGGCCAACGACGACGACGACGTAAACCAACAATTGATGACCCCGGAGCTGGATTACCCCTTTTACCCGAACGACTAGGACTAGACTGTAATGTCGTTCGTGCCCATCACCCCCTTCACCCGAACGACTAGGACTAGACTGTAACGTCGTTCGTGCCCACCACCCCCTTCACCCGAGCGACTAGGACCAGACTGTAATGTCGCTCGTGCCCTCTGCCCCTCACCCCTGCCCGTGCGCTCTGTGCCTGCGCTCGTCTCAACCTCCACTCCTTCGTTGGGAACTTGTCGTCTTGCTTGTACGTTAGCAAGCATAGGAGAAGATGCCTGACGACGCGCTGGTGCCATCTCCCACTTGAGCGTAAAGCTCCCCGTCTTCTGGCCGGGTGATCCATTTATTTGGTTCCACCAAGTGGAATCACAATTCAACTTGGGAAGGATCACCACTAGCAGGACGAAATACGATCATGTTTTGTCCTCTCTACCAGCGAGCATCATCTCTGAAGTCCGTGACGTCATCGTATCTCCTTCCACGAGTGAGGACCCGTACAACGATCTGAAGTCTGCCATCCTGCGCCGCACCACTGTCTCCGAGCGTGAGAAACTACATCAGTTTAATCTCAAAAGAAGAACTTGGAGACCGTAAGCCCACTCAAATGCTGAGGGCTATGCAGTGCGCTCTAGGCGAACGCGCACAAACCTTCGATAAGGACATCTTTAGACAGTTGTTCTTGCAGAAACTTCCTCCATCAGCTCAGCGTGTCTTGGCCACTATGGATCCTGCTACTCCAGTTGATAAACTAGCAGAAACTGCCGACAAAGTAGTGGAGATTGACACAGCTCCGGTCAACAACGTGAACACACAATCGGAACTGGAGTTGAAAGTGGAAGAGTTAAGTCAACAACTCAACCACGTTTGTTCTCTGCTACAAAAAAAACGGCAAAGAAGCCATTCTCGGTCAAGATTTACGAAGAGGCATCGTTCGAGTTCCGGGAAGATCTGCTTCTACCACTCGAAATTTGGAAAGAAGGCTAGGAAGTGCATCTCCCCTTGCAATTTTTCGTCGGAAAACCCCAGCAGCGAGTCCTAATGGCGTCTAGTACTCGCACTGCCAACCTGTTATTCATAAAGGACAGGAACTCTGGTATCAATTTCTTGGTCGATACCGGAGCGTCAGTCAGTGTATTCCCTCAAAAATCTGGTCATACGCACTCGGAATCTCCGCCTTTATACGCTGCTAACGGTTCACGCATACCCACGTACGGTACTCAGTCGCGTGAACTAAACTTGGGCCTTCACCGATCCTTCAAGTGGATTTTCATCTGTGCTCAAGTGCGGCATCCCATAATCGGCTGACTTCCTCCAGCATTTCAAACTCCTGGTGGATCTTGACAAGCGACGCTTATGCGACCAGGCCACACTGCTTTCTGTTCTTGCCAAACAGGTTGCCCTTCCGGACGCCTCGAACTCTGCACTTTCCCTCGTTCCCCCTAATTCCATGTACCAGTGCCTTTTCCAGCGATATCCAGGAATTCTTCAACCGATGCAGATGGGTGATACCATTAAGCACACCATTACCCATCACATTACAACAAAAGGTCCCCCTGTGTTTGCAAAACCCAGACGTCTTGCCCCGGACAAACTGAAAGCTGCCAAATCGGAATTCCAGCTTATGCTGGATCTTGGGATAATAAGACCTTCCAAAAGCATTGGTCCTCTCCCCTACACCTGGTCCAGAAGAAGTCAGGAGACTGGAGACCATGTGGGGATTACCGGTTTTTGAATTCGACAACCATCCCGGACCGATATCCGGTACCAAATGTCCAAGACTTTACTTCTCTTCTCCACGGCAAATCTATCTTCAGTAAAATAGACCTTGTTAAGGCTTTCCACCACATTCCCGTAGAGCCTTCGGATATTCCCAAGACTGCAGTTTTGTACACCATTTGGGTTATTCGAATTTTTGAAGATGCCGTTCGGGCTACGGAATGCTGCGCAAACCTTTCAGAGGTTTATAGATGAGGTCACCAGAGGCTTAGACTTTGTTTATGCCTACATCGATGATTTGCTTGTGGCCAGCTCAACGGAAGAGGAACATAAGGAACATCTTTCACTCCTCTTTCAACGCTTAGAACAATACGGTGTTACTATTAATGCATCTAAGTGTGTGTTTGCACAGCCAACCTTGGAATTTCTTGGTCACACGATTTCGCAGCACGGAATTACCCCCCTTCAGGACAAGTGTGAAGTGATAAAAAATTACCCAATGCCAAATAATCAGCGTGAGTTACGTCGGTTTCTAGGTTTGGTAAATTATTACCACAAGTTCATTAAAACTGTGCTAGTGTTCTTGCTCCTCTACACGCTATGATCACACACAAACGCAAGGTAACGAAATTGGTATGGTGTAGCGATAGTTTACAGGCGTTCGACAATGCCAAAATGCTATCAATGTGCATTGTCTCTGTCATTTCCTATCAGTGATGCCCCCCTAACTCTGACGGTCGATGCATCAGATGTTGCGATCGGTGGGGTGTTGGAACAAACCATTAACGGTCAACAAGCACCCATCGCGTTTTACTCGAAAAAGCTGCAGCCAGCCCAAACGCGTTATAGTGCTTTCGGACGTGAACTTCTTGCTATTTACTTAAACGTGAAGCATTTTCAACATTTCCTTGAAGGCCGAGAGTTTTGTGTTTTTACCGACCACAAACCTTTGGTCACTGTCTTCAATAAAAACAGCTGTAACCACTCTCCCAGAGTCATCAGGCAACTCGATTATATCTCGCAATTTACCACAGATATCCGCCACATCAAAGGTGTCTTGAACACTCCAGCGGATGCACTTTCAAGAATAGAGATTACTTCTGTTACCTTCAGCTCTACACTGTGGAATGCTATTGCACAGGATCAAGATAAGGATACGGAACTACAAGACCTGCTCAGAGAAGACTCCACTCACTCACTTTCCCTCAAGAAAATGAGTATGCCAGGATTGTCTGTGCCCCTCTATTGCGACGTATCAACAGCTGCTATTCGCCCTTATGTCCCTCCATGTCACAGACAAGCAGTCTTCATGGATCTTCATAAGCCCTCCCATCCTGGTATCCGTGCTTCGCAACACCTGGTTACCTCTCGCTTTGTTTGGCCCTCGATGCGGAAGGATGTCAAACACTGGACCAAAACGTGCCTTGCCTGCCAGCGTGCCAAAGTCCAAAGGCACACCAGGTCCCCCTTTGACGCATTTCCGCCCCCATCCCAGCGATTTGAGGTAATTCATGTAGACATTGTTGGCCCTCTTCCAGTGATTCAAGGCCAACGTTATCTGCTCACCTGTCTCGACCGCTTTTCCAGATGGCCTGAAGCCATCCCACTTCCTGATATCCAAGCGGACACTGTTGCAAGAGCCTTTCTTCATGGATGGGTATCAAGATTTGGATTGCCGACAAAAGTCATCACTGACCAAGGTCGCCAATTTGAGTCTTCGCTTTGGAAGAAGTTTACCAGCTTGTTGGGTACAGTACATGCGCATACCTGTGCGTATCATCCGCAAGCTAACGGCCTCGTCGAACGCTTCCATCGCCAGCTGAAGTCATCCCTTATGTGTCACGAAGACTCCCATTGGATGGATAAGCTTCCACTCGTTTTGCTTGGTATTCGCTCTGCATTTAAGAGTGATCTGAAGACTACAGCGGCTGAACTAGTCTATGGAACAACACTGCGGCTACCAGGTGGCTACTTCACTGCAGGGGATAAATCATGTGATCCTACGGAATTCGCTCAAACACTTTCCTCTCACATGCAGTCCCTTCAGCCTGTTCCCCCTCGATTGACTAGCCAACAGAACATCTTTGTTTCCCCAGCCCTCCAGTCTTGCACCTACGTTTTCGTTCGTGTACCTGTCCCAAAACGGCCTCTCCAATGTCCATATGACGGACCCTATGAAGTTCTCCGACGTACGCGCAAATCATTTCTCATCCAGCGCGGTTCCAAGGTCGACAAGGTTTCTATCGATCGTCTTAAGCCTGCGTTTTTGGAATCAACCTTAAGTGAGGTACAAGTAGCTACCAAAAAGGTTCAGCGGAAATCTGTGTCGTTCGGAACTCTTTGAACTTCCTCTCTGGTGGGGGAGTGTGTAGTGAATACTCTTATTTTAGTTTCAAGATAAATGTTAATTTTACCGTCTTGAATTTCGGAATAGTATAAATTCATTTTAAATTAGTTACCCCATTATAATTCAATTGTGAACCACATTAATACTAATTTTATGTATACTATATTATTTTATTGTATGTAAACATAATTAATTATATATCACAATTGTCAGTTAATTATTTATATTCAAATATTTATTTTAATCTAATGCCATGTCCATTTTACAAATAAATAATAGAAAACCAAAGGTTATATTTTCCACCTTTGGTACTGTCGTAGTTTCGCCTAACGGACTCAATACGGCTAGTGAGATAATCACTGGTTGGCACTTAACTAGCGGCAGTGCTTATGGCTACATCATCCAGGTTAACCTATACCGGATAGATGCGCTACGGTCCCAAGCCGTAGCTTGCCTAGGCCAACGACGACGACGACGTAAACCAACAATGGTTTTGAAACAATTTTTGTTAATAAAGTCCCAACGCTGCTGAAATCGTCGAGACATGATTTCAGGACAACTTGTTGGCCCCAGGGTCTTATGAAAGACCTCCTTCAAAATGAGCTCATAAATGTGGTGACGGCAAGGCAATCACAAGAGCAACCAACCAAGGTATTGTTCAATCCTCATACATGCCCCTTGCGGAAGTCCGGTAGTGGACGCTGTAGCGTCAAACGAGAGGCCAATGATGCGGTTCTGAATTCCAAATCGTTGCAGCTCCTGGATGACGGCTCGAGCCATTTGTTCACCAGTACCATCCTGGGCAACAGGCACTCAAAGAAGATGCTCGAACTCCTTCCCTGTTACCACAACAGCTACTCTGTCTTCCAAGCTTCTAGAGCAGTGATGCACAAACCGTGGCCCGCGGGCCAAATGTGGCCCCACGGGTCTTTTCAATTCAATGAAAAAGTTAGAATATAAAAGTGACCCAATTTATGACTTTTGAAAACGTTTTCTGTGAAGGGAGATGGAAAGTAAGTAGGCTAATACATTTAGTTATTTTCTTCGCTTGGCCCTCACATCAAAAAAGTTTGTGCACCACTGTTCTAGAGCTTCCGCCAGCAGCTTGGGGTAGTAGCTTGCTGTCCCAGTGCAGAAGAGAGGTGGATCTTTGAAGATCGACTCCTCAAGTTGTTTGGCCATTTTCTCTCGATACTTGGCACGTGCTCGATGAACAGGTGATGGCGAAATAATAATCTGCTATACATCTTATCCGAGACTTTTAGTAGTTGCAATGAAGGAAGTGTTTGCTTGTCGAATAGAGAGTTGTTCTCTATCCCAAGTAGCCATCAAGTGTGTTCTTGTAACGACGAGGTGACTTAGAGGCCAAATTAACACAGCCAAAATCACGTATTTGTAGAAAAAATCACTATAATTAAAAAAATAACTACTCTTTTGAGAATTATTTCCTTACAAAGATTTTTTTTAAACAAAAAAATTCTGTATTTGAGATAAATTAGTAGCTTTGCTCTGCATAACTCACTCATCCATTGTCAGAATGATGATAATCAGTGGGAAGGTTGGCAGTTTTTCCTCCACGAGCATTTGAATTTTTAGGTGCAGTTGAAGAAAGAGCACACAGCATGTCATTCTCAACATTCAGCCTATTTCGACTTTTTGTCTTCACAGTTACAAGTGTTGAGAAGCCTGCCTCACAACGGTATGTGGAAGAAAAAGGTACAATAACTCTCAAAGCATGCTCAGCGAGTTTTGGGTAGACAGGCAAATATTTTACCCAAAACTACTTCAAAGGTAGAATTTCAAAATCATCTTGGGCAAAGGAATTGAATTTCATATCCAAGAATTCCTCTTGAATTGCATCAGGAACATCCTCCACATCGGTGGCAAATGGATTCCGGATTGATTTCCATTCGGAACTTTTCTCATGAAGATCTGAATAATACCGTGTGAACTCTTCTTCCAAAGTAGCAATGGCTGATAATGTTGGAGATCCTCAGCTATGCTTTCCTCCTCCATTGCTTCATCAAGTTGTGGAAAAGATGCTACATTTTCACTCTGGACTTGACGCTTTCGCAGCTAGTTTGGCAATGAATGCTTGAATAACATAGCTGTTCATGATATTCTGGTTCCCACCTTGAAGTTTTCGGTTGAAAGAGTTCAAAGCTTCAAATATGTCAACCAGATAAGCAAGCGTCATCTGGAAACTGTCAGAACTGAAGATAGTAAGAAGATCAAACTTCTTGTGTGTTTCAAGGAACAGTTTCACTTCATTTTGCAGTTCATAAACACGAGCGAGCATATTTCTTTTTGATAACCAGCGGACGTTGGTGTGAAAAAGCAAATTCTGATGTTCTGCTTCCATGTCACGACAGAGCTCTGTAAACAGGCGAGTGTTCAATGCACTGGCCTTTACAAAGTTTACTACCTTGATAATGGCAGTTAATGAGCTTTGGAGTGCCACTGGGAGAGTTTTTGCTGCCAATGCTTCACGGTGAATAACAGAGTCCCAACAACCAACGGATTCTTCTGCTTGACTTTGGTGACAAATCCAGAACGGGAACCAAGCATGGCTGGTGCCCCATCTGTGCAAACAGACTAATTTTTCCCAAGACGGATTATTTTGGTCAAAGAAATTGGACACTGCCACAAGAACATCATCAGCCGTTGTGGTAGTTTCCAGTGTTCGACAGAACCATATTTCTTCTTCCACTGCTTCATCTGACAAGAAACGAGCATAAACCAGTAGCTGAGAACATTGTGGCGATTGTGCCATGTCTGTCGTTTCATCACACTGAATGGCAAACATTGGCGACAAACGTATCTTGACTACTTGATCTCGTATCTCTCGCCATTTCATCAATTCGTGTTTTCACCATATTGTTTGAGATATATCTGAGAAATCTTGTTACTGCTCTCCTTGCCCAGAACTAGTTCCACACCACGCATCATACAGGGCTTCACAACGGTTTTGCCGATAGTGAGGTTTCTTTTCCCTGGCGATTATGAGTGACATTTCATAAGATGCCGCTTTGCTAACTGTTGATGGAAAGAACCACTGCTGTCCAGTCTCACTTTCTTCAGTGATTCATTCTTTGCAATGAAATATTCTTTGGGTTTATGAGTCAGCTCGGGATGATTTCCTGCTAAATGTCTTTCCAATCGATTAGGACGCAGAGCATCATTACTAAGGTTTTGTAACACAAGACACACTGAGGCACTTCTTCACTTCCTTTGGTGATTGACATGAACCCATATTTGATGTAGTCCTCAGAGTACTTCCTTTTCTTTGAATGAGAGATTTCAACTAGATCTGTGAAAAGAGAATTTTCATTTCAAAAGGCAAGAAATCAACGCATTGGCTAACTTGTAGTGAAAATACAAACAAATTTACAAATGTAAAATAAAAGCCTAATAATTCAAACCCTGAGAGAGAAACATATGTACCTTCCAGTTTGACAGTTACTCGCCAACTGACTTTAGACCACGCACGGCTTAAAATAGGATGACGTTTTTATGACAACACTACATGAGGCGCCTCTGAGATAACGGATGTAAAGTTTTCCCTAACAATGAAGTAAATTACCCATATATATTTTTGGGAATATACAGGGTGATCGAAAAGTCACTCCGCAACTATGACTCTATAAGACAAAAATGCAATCATACAAGAAGTTAGATATTTTAATGAAAATTGTACGATATCGTGAAATCTTTAACAAAATATTGGCGAAGTCTAAGCTAGTCAGCTAATTCTTGCTACGGTAGGCTGTATGTGAGTATGCTTAGTCTAGGTCAGTCAGATTATAAGGCTAGCCTTCAACGTCATGCTGTTGTTTGAGGAAAGAATATTTTTAGTTGAGTTCGTGTTTAAAAATGGTAATAAATACACAGAATTTGTAAAGCGAGAATTCCAGAAACGATTTCCGGAGACACCATTGCCTCATCGAGATAGTGTCCGTGATTTAATTGCAAAGTTTCGCAAGACCGGCTCTTCAAGATGCTCCGAGAAGTGGAAGACCATCCGTTTTAACAGGCAAAGTTGGGTGACATTTCTGATCGATTGCTACAAAGCCCAACAAAATCACTCAGGAGACTGTCGCAACAATGTGGATTGAGCTATGGCTCCACCCAAAAAGCAGTTAAGAAAGAACTCAAATTATATCCTTACAAAGTGACAGCCGTGCAGGAACTGAAAATTGCAGATTTTCCAAACAGGTTAAATTATTGAGTGGTTTCATAATTTTATTGATCAAAATGGAGAAGACATTTTGGATGTGACGTTTTACACAGACGAAGCATGGTTTAGCCTTTCAGGGTACGTCAACTCACAAAACACGCGTCTGTGGTGCTCTGAAAACCCTAACAGTATTCACGAAGCTCCTCTACATCCTGAAAAAATTGGCGTCTGGGTTCCGATTTCAAGACAGCGTATCATTTATGGAAAAACCACAACATGGTATCGTATGTGATACCTTTATTTCATAATTAATATAAATTATTAATTAATTGAATTAATTATCTATACAAAATTGGCTCGGGATTGTTGACATAGCCTAATGGGAATGAAATGATTGCCATACATACATGGAAACCGTATGTAGGCGTCGGTCTGCATAACCACGTGAAACCTTCATTTATTTCACGTGAAACGAAATCTTCCATTCGCTAACCCATGCAAAAACAAGGGAGAAAGAGTCAACAACCTTTGCAAAATCAGCAATTTATACAGAAATATGAAGATATATTAAAGGAATAGTCTCAGGGCTGTTTATGTTACAGTAAACGCTTTAAACGGGAGGATGTCTAAAGTCCTCCCTAAAGTTCTGTGTGAATTCCTTATAATATAAAACCTAATGACTATAAAAGGGTAGGCCTATTCCTTCAGGGGTAAATTAGTGATTGCCTATATTAGTAACAAAGTGTTAATTCGTCGTGTAACTCCATCGTGGCGGCCCTACACCGAAAAAGATCGTAACGTCCAACATCGAAGTAAACTATGATCCATCAAAATTAAGGTGAGGTAATTTCATTTTCATTTTCATTCTAGGGCGTCTAAAATCCCGACGCTAAAATTACCATAAACAATTAAATATAAAGAGGTCTTTTAAAGACCTACATATTCATAACTCTAACGAAAATATATAGGGCTTTTGTCGTTCACTCTCCACTGAAATCTGCTGGACATTTCCAACGGATGAGGGTAACAGGCAATCAACCCAATGCCCTATATAGTTTTTCACATGGTGGTCCGTATGTGGGGAAGGGTTATTTGCTGTGAAAACCTTAACCTTGAATAAAATAACAAAACAGAATTAAAACAAACAAATAATAATAAAATTACGCCTTATCAAACATTTTGACATCTGAACAGAATTTATTCCATGTTTGACTTTTTCATTACATATAAATAATAATAAATTACGAAGCCTACCTCACAAAGTAGACCCTACTCTTTACACTCAAGGCCTATTCTAACTAAAAACACTAAATTTATAATTCAACCTGTGGTGTAGGTTATAAAATTTATTTCAGCAATTTAACTTATAAGACTCATTAACATCACAAAAATTAAGTGCAGAACTGTAACATCACAAAAATTAAGTGCAGAACTGTAACATCACAAAAATTAAGTGCAGAACTGTAACATCACAAAAATTAAGTGCAGAACTGTAACATCACAAAAATTAAGTGCAGAACTGTAACATCACAAAAATTAAGTGCAGAACTGTAACATCACAAAAATTAAGTGCAGAACTGTAACATCACAAAAATTAAGTGCAGAACTGTAACATCACAAAAATTAAGTGCAGAACTGTAACATCACAAAAATTAAGTGCAGAACTGTAACATCACAAAAATTAAGTGCAGAACTGTAACATCACAAAAATTAAGTGCAGAACTGTAACATCACAAAAATTAAGTGCAGAACTGTAACATCACAAAAATTAAGTGCAGAACTGTAACATCACAAAAATTAAGTGCAGAACTGTAACATCACAAAAATTAAGTGCAGAACTGTAACATCACAAAAATTAAGTGCAGAACTGTAACATCACAAAAATTAAGTGCAGAACTGTAACATCACAAAAATTAAGTGCAGAACTGTAACATCACAAAAATTAAGTGCAGAACTGTAACATCACAAAAATTAAGTGCAGAACTGTAACATCACAAAAATTAAGTGCAGAACTGTAACATCACAAAAATTAAGTGCAGAACTGTAACATCACAAAAATTAAGTGCAGAACTGTAACATCACAAAAATTAAGTGCAGAACTGTAACATCACAAAAATTAAGTGCAGAACTGTAACATCACAAAAATTAAGTGCAGAACTGTAACATCACAAAAATTAAGTGCAGAACTGTAACATCACAAAAATTAAGTGCAGAACTGTAACATCACAAAAATTAAGTGCAGAACTGTAACATCACAAAAATTAAAATCATACATACAGTATATAAATATATACAAAACATTGTAATATTTCCTATGGAAAATAAATTAAATTGCAACACCCTTTCATTTTGGAAAGAGTGAGGACTTTATAAAATGCTACACTTTTTATATTAAAAAGTGAGGAAAAACAAAAATGAAATAACAAATAAAACGTAAATTAATTATAGGTAATCTAAGATGGGTTTTGTGGCCTTTCCTTGGCCACAGCTCAAACTATTACTATTACAAGGGTTTTGTGGCCTTCCGTTGGCCACAACCCAAACGATTACAAGGGTTTTGTGGCCTCCCCTTGGCCACAGCCCAAACTATAACAAGGTTCTTGTGGCCTTCCATGGCCACAGACCAAACTATTAAGGGTTTTGTGGCCTCACCTTGGCCACAACCCAAACTATTACAAGGGTTTTGTGGCCTCCCCTTGGCCACAACCCAAACTATTACAAGGGTTTTTGGCCTACCATGGCCACAACCCAAATTATAACAACGTTCTTGTGGCCTTCCATGGCCACAGACCAAACAATTACAAGGGTTTTGTGGCCTCCCCTTGGCCACAGCCCAAACAATTACAAGGGTTTTGTGGCCTCCCCTTGGCCACAGCCCAAACAATTACAAGGGTTTTGTGGCCTACCTTTGCCACAACCCAAACTATTACAAGGGTTTTTGGCCTACCATGGCCACAACCCAAACTATAACAAGGTTTTTGTGGCCTTCCATGGCCACAGACCAAACTATTACAAAGGTTTCGTGGCCTCCCCTTGGCCACAACCCAAACTATTACAAGGGTTTCGTGGCCTCCCCTTGGCCACAACCCAAACTATTACAAGGGTTTTGTGGCCTACCTTGGCCACAACCCAAACAATTACAAGGGTTTTGTGGCCTCCCCTTGGCCACAGCCCAAACAATTACAAGGGTTTTGTGGCCTCCCTTGGCCACAACCCAAACTATTACAAGGGTTTTTGGCCTACCATGGCCACAATCCAAACTATAACAAGGTTCTTGTGGCCTTCCATGGCCACAGACCAAACTATTAAGGGTTTTGTGGCCTCCCCTTGGCCACAACCCAAACTATTACAAGGGTTTTGTGGCCTCCCCTTGGCCACAGCCCAAACTATTACAAGGGTTTTATGGCCTCTAATGGCCAGAGACCAAACAGCATAAAAACAGTACAGGATTCAAAGCCCCAAGCCCTCCAGATCTACCTGTGGAGGAGTAACATTTACTCCACTAAAACTACGGGTATTGACTAGTCTGAAGTGGTAGGAGGTTTGAATACAGTACAAACTCTTTCAACCAAACAACATAACATGGAAGTACAGTACATTTCAATTAACTCACCAACGTAGAAGTCATTTTAATTAAAACATAAATCATTAACAAAACAAAACATGACGAAACTCCAAACAACATTAGTGAACCAGCATTTAAAAATTGGTGACATAAAATTTACACAGATAAATAATGAGCAAAAGTTAATAACTTTACTTTAATAACATAAATTTCCTATACCTAAGGGAGTCGAACTGATTGAAATAACTTTAACCAAACTTGAGAAGCTAACCTCTTGAACTTTTATATTTAAATAGGTCTTGAGTAACCTTTCTCTTCCTAAATTCCTATTTCATTCTTTTCAATCCATTTCACATGGTTTAAAACACACAGTTTATCAAAAAATTTGATCTATAACACAAATTTTTCTCCGGCCCCCCCCCAGTATATGGAAAAACCACAACATGGTATCGTATGTGATACCTTTATTTCATAATTAAATATAAATTATTAATTAATTGAATTAATTACACTGGTCAACACTCATTTTATTGCCAATCATATTAGAGTGATTTTGGGGTAACTTTGTGGTGCTGATTCCGAATATGACATCGGTTTTGCTAGATTGGCTCTAATTTATGAGATAATTGGTACCCCATTGAAACACGTAAAAATGCAAAAAAATTAATGTTCAGGCGGAGCCTACTTACAAATCGCATTGAAATTGTCTCAAATCATACAAAAGTAAACACATGAAATACATAATGGCATTTTATTCGGTCTCACCATCTAGAATGTTCCGGTAGTTTCCCATATGCACGCGTTATGGTTACGTTTCCTATTAATTGAGGGTATTCATTATCTCAAGAACTAGAGCCAAATCGGAAAAACTACTTTCATTTTGGAATTCAGCAACCCCAAAATACCCTAAATTCGTACGAATTTCCTTGGCAACGAAAAAAAAAAGTTTTTTTGTTGACCTGTGTTATCTATACAAAATTGGCTCGGGATTGTTGACATAGCCTAATGGGAATGAAATGATTGCCATACATACATGGAAACCGTATGTAGGCGTCGGTCTGCATAACCACGTGAAACCTTCATTTATTTCACGTGAAACAATCTTCCATTCGCTAACCCATGCAAAAACAAGGGAGAAAGAGTCAACAACCTTTGCAAAATCAGCAATTTATACAGAAATATGAAGATATATTAAAGGAATAGTCTCAGGGCTGTTTATGTTACAGTAAACGCTTTAAACGGGAGGATGTCTAAAGTCCTCCCTAAAGTTCTGTGTGAATTCCTTATAATATAAAACCTAATGACTATAAAAGGGTAGGCCTATTCCTTCAGGGGTAAATTAGTGATTGCCTATATTAGTAACAAAGTGTTAATTCGTCGTGTAACTCCATCGTGGCGGCCCTACACCGAAAAAGATCGTAACGCCCAACATCGAAGTAAACTATGATCCATCAAAATTAAGGTGAGGTAATTTCATTTTCATTTTCATTCTAGGGCGTCTAAAATCCCGACGCTAAAATTACCATAAACAATTAAATATAAAGAGGTCCTTTAAAGACCTACATATTCATAACTCTCTAACGAAAATATATAGGGCTTTTGTCGTTCACTCTCCACTGAAATCTGCTGGACATTTCCAACGGATGAGGGTAACAGGCAATCAACCCAATGCCCTATATAGTTTTTCACATCATTGGTCCAATATTTTTTTCTGAAACCATCAATTCAGAGCGTTACTGTGAGCAAATTTTATACTCATTTATTGGCCAGTTGAACGAAAACGAACTCCAAAATGCATACTTTCAGCAAGACAGTGCTACAGCACACACAGCTCGTTATTCCATGCAATTATTGGAAGATGTCTTCGGAGAATGCGTAATTTCAAGAGGAATTTGGCCTCCCCCTTCACCTGACCTCATGCCTGTTGATTTTTACTTTTGGGGGGCCGCTAAGAGCAGTGTTTATAAAAATAATCCAAAAACTATTGATGAATTACAAACGGAGGTCCGAACTTACGTGCAGTCTATTTCAGCTGAAATATTGCACACAGTATTTGCTAATAAAGTAAGAAGGATCCGGCTATGTCGAGAAAAGTGGTGGAAAACACTTCCAGCACTTACTCTAAACAGGTAACAATGATATGTCATTACATTTATAGAATTCTTATATCTCCTTATGTAAAATTTCAATAAAGTAAATATCTTATTACTGCTGCGGAGAGACTTTTCGATCACCTTGTATATTTGAATGGCAATTGTTGACCGTTGACCACCTGACGCCCCAGTTTGGGAACCGCTGGACTAGTGCAATGAAGAGAGAATTCGAGCAAGTTGTTCTTTTCACTTCTTGACATTTGAAACTTTCCGAAATATGTAGATTTTCAAAGCATAAATGGCCTTGGCCATCCATCTTGCATGATGAACTGCGCCTGGCTTTCTGAATTTTACTCCATTAAGTGGTATTTCACCAAGAAAAGAAGTGTCAAATCTAGCAAGTCATGATAGTCATCTCTTGGCAATGAAGTTGCATTTTGATTGATTTGAAGAATATCCAGGATGTTAAGCACTGAAGATTCCCTAAGGGTCCTGGTTTTCTCTGAAATGGTAAGCCTTTGGTCATGGCATGCTTCATAAGTTGTATTAATCATTGGCCAGTGTTCTTGGAATCGTCGGAATATTTGGATGTTTGGTCCTGAAGATGGGCCAGTCAGATTTTTGAAAACATGAGCACTAGGGTGCCACACTCTATACGGGCAGTTTTTAGAATTTGGAAATTTCGAATGGCCCTTAATCACATTGTTTGGTTGGATGAGAAAACCCTAAATATGAAGTTTGAGCCCGATCGAAGTACATTTAGAGGTTCCGCATCGACCGTTTCTGTTGTACCGTGTGTTCGAAATAATGGATTTATCTGGGAAACCTGTAACCATGGCACTATTACATATATACAGGGTTGAAAAAAACCAAAAAACCAATGGTTTAAAAAAAAAAAAAAACAATGATAACTCAATTAGGTACTGGTACTCAGAAATTAGAATTGCTGACTGTCTCATTTTTTAATTGGAAGATGTTAGATGTAAGAAGTGCTAACTTCACAAAAATGAAAATAAACCTAATAATAACATTTATATTTGTAGCTACATGCGTTTATAATGTAATTAATACAGGTAACTTCAATCCTTTTATGTGCAATGCCACTATTAAATAGGCCTGCTAGTGCAAGGTAGCTATATTATATACTACCGTACATACTAGGCTACCCTGAACTGATGGTTTTTAGGTCTTATCAATATAAACATAAGTTTTAGTTTTAGAGCTATTAGTTTGAGTTAAATAATTTGTGTTGTAAAAATTGAAATTATAAAAAAACAAAAAAAAACCAGAAAAACATGGTTTTTTTTAAATGGTTTAAACCATTTGGGTTAAACCATTTGGGTTAAACCAGCCAACCCTGCATATATTGCTATAATTTATGCATTTCATAAATTTAAATATTTATAATTAATATTTGCTTCTCATTGTATATATTTTCACTACTTTTCAGCATTGAGATCTGGCAACAGCGCAACGCCGGGTTAGTGTGGTGAGTCACACTGTCACAGTTTTCAGTCAATCACTCCTTCACGCATTCAACGCGTGATTATCTCGTGATGGCTACCGCATCACGTGATCACTGAGATCCAAGACCGAGATATGGCTAATCGGACACGCCAACCCAAGCCCCCTAACGGGAAACAGGTTACCTTCAAATGGTGAAGTGCTTCGCCGGTTTATACAGTTTCATAAGGTGCAAAAACAACTTCTAGCCGAGGCGGCGCGTAATGTGATCGTCGAGGTGTATACTTTCTGGGCTATGGCCAGAATCCCGACCATGACCTCCAAAAGCGCCGCGCGAAAACTGCTTCACCGAGGGACTCGATGACATTTTTGACGTGGCTCTCGACAACGCCCTCTCCGTCATCACCATCCAGGAGGATCGCGACTTCCTTTTTGCTCAACGCGAAAAGGGTCGCCGTGGTGTCATGTCCGGGGTGGACAAAATCCTCACTGGAATTGAGCAACGTGCATCCGCGCGTGAAGCTGCCAAAGAAAGGCAACGCCAAAAGCAATCAGAGCAATCACTGGCAACAGCAACCCTTACATCATCAAACTCGTCGTCGTCGCCGCCTAATTGCTCGACAGAAGAGGAAACCAATCCACCTACAAAGCGCCGTCGCAAAAAGAACATTATGACTCAAGACCTAGCGTCGGCACTGGACCGGACCAAAACAAGCAACCGTGGAGCCGTTCAACTCATGAAAGCAGCTGCTTCCAGTCTGGATATTCAAGACACAGATGAACTGGCTCTCAGTCACGAGACGATTCGGCGTTGGCGATTGCGTCATCGAGGGGAAATCGCCAAAGAAGTGAAGATGACGTTCGATCCCAGTGTCCCGCTCATCGTTCACTGGGACGGGAAGATGGTCTCCGACTTCAGCGGCAAGAAGGTCGATCGCCTCGCCATAGTCGTGTCCGGCGACGGCGTCGACAAACTTCTCCGTGCCGAAGCTGCCTGCTGGAACTGGTCGCGCCCAAGCAGATGCTGTGCTGAACTCGTTGGATGACTGGGGAATCGCTGATCGTGTCATCGGGCTCTCCTTTGACACGACAGCTGCCAACACGGGCGTCGTTTCGGGCGCTTGCGTCTTCATCGAGCAGGGCCTTCACCGCCAGCTGCTGAACCTGGCCTGTCGGCACCACATGCTAGAATTGGTGGCAGAGAAAGCCTTCATCGAGTGCATGGGCCCCTCCTCTGGTCCTGACATTAAACTGTTCTCGCGACTGAAGGAGCGCTGGCAATCCGTCTGCACCGACCAATTCAGCGCCATCTCCAAGGAAGACCTTACTAAGCCGCTGCTCAAGGCGCGAGACGATCTGATCGCGCCCTTCAAGGGTCACATCACCAAGGGCCAGCCGCGGGACGACTACCGAGAGCTCCTGGAGCTGGTGATCATAGCGCTTGGAGGCGTCCCCCAGCGAGGTGTGCGCTTCATGCGACCGGGCGGACTCCACCGCGCCCGGTGGATGGCCAAAGTGATATACGCCATCAAGCTCCACCTCTTCCGGCAGCAGCTCCCCATTAAAGCTCGCGAGGCCCGGGGCATCCTGCGCTTCGTAAATTTTGCACTGCTGGTTTACATTCCGGCCTGGTTTACGGCGCCCCTTCCCGCCGCTGCCCCTCGAACTGACCTGGCGATGCTCAAGGCGCTGGTTGACTACGACAAGGTGGACAAGGACGTCCAAGGCTACCTCCCCTGTGTTTCGACGACATCTCTGGTACCTGAGTGAACACCTGGCCGCCCTCGCTCTCTTCGCTGACGAGACACCGCTGGAGGAGAAGAGTCGAATTGCGACGGCCATCAAGGATGTCGAGGGCACCGAGGAGCCACCCAAGCGCATTGCCCTGGACGTCTGCCCGGAGGAGCTCGAGCGAAAGACAGTCGCAGACTTTTGCACGACATCCAGCACGCTTCTTTTCGAGCGGCTCGCGATCAATACTTCTTTCCTAGAGTTGGAGCCGGCTACCTGGTCAAACAATGCGTCCTACCTGGCGGGGAAACGCCGTGTGTCTACGTTGAGCGTTGTCAATGTCCGGGCGGAGCGAGGGGTCGCGCTGATGGAGAACTACAATCTCGCACTCACCAAGGACGAGGAGCAACGGCAGTACTTGATGCAAGTCGTTGAGAAGCACCGCAAAGAGCACCCGAGCGCCCGCAGCGGAAATCCTTAACGGGTTTGGGAGTACTTTATGGTATATTTGAATTTGCTTCATTTTTATAGGGTGTTACTCCTATTAATCCTGTATAACAATGTATAATCGTATATACTTTATTTCTTAGTTATTATTTTGATTTATACGGCCAGTAGGCTCGGTATATTACTATGATTAATACGGAATAAAATGTTTTTTATTTTAATAATATTAAGTTGTTTTGTTGCAATAAAATTGAAATTGATTTAATGATTTTGTATTATTAATAACATTACACACAGAGAATAGTATCCTGCTACCCAGGCATGGTGGGACAAGTTTATTCCAATTAATTATGAAATAATGTTGAACAATATTGTTAAGGTGTTTGCACTGTTTGCTAGTTGCGTATTGTGTTGTTATAAGCTGGTTGCCGGTTGGTGTGGTTTGGATTACAAAGCATAAACGTATTAAGGTGAAACTTTGAAAAAAAACTTTTGAACCGCGACAAAAAAATTAATATAAAAAAAAATATTGGAGATGGAATAAACTTAATGCTATGGAAATATAGCTGTGACTGTTCTCTACGCCATGGTATATGATAGCATTTATATTGACATTGTACATGTTACTTTACCCCTTGGAGCTGGAGCAATTTCTTGGAGAAACTCATTACTTCTGACACGTGGTACGCCAGAGATGGTCGATGCGGAACCCCTAAATATCCTTCAATTTGGCTAAAATGTCATATTCAGGGCCTTTTCACCCAACCTAACAATCCCACAAAGGGCCGTCCTAAAAATCAAAAAATGATTTTTATGTGGCACCCTAATGAGCACACACAATCACCATAATGTGATGGCGACGTGCTAGATCAGGGCCGGCCAAGTTGTTTTATCAGCGGGCCACTTTATAAAAAATCAAAACTCAAGCGGGCCACCTTAATATTTCATATTGAAATATATTTAAAATATGTAGGTATGATATTTTTTAATATTTAAAATATGACTATCGGACAATCCATATATATTTGTCATTGTTTGGTATTCAAGAAATATCAATATCATACACACAATATTTTGTGAGGTTTCGATAAAATGCTGCATTATGGTATTAATTAAACAAAGTGAAGAAAAAGAGTTTAATTAGACACCGTATACAACTCAAGTGATACTGCTTAATATTAATTCAATGAGAATATTTGTAATTGCTACCCTTAATTATTTTGGAAAACGTAAAATATTTTGGAATTAATTCAAGGAAATATAACAAATAATTGTTTAAATACAGACTTGGAACACAACTAAACACTGCTAAATTCAATGATACTGTTGCTAATTGCTTATCTTGATTATTTTGGAATTAATTCAAGGAAATAAATTTAATAAAACGTAATTGTTTAATTACAAACACTGGTAAATTCAGTGAGAATGTTGGTAATTGCTTGTCTTGGTTATTTTGGAAAACTGGTTTAAAATCAGTCAGTGCACATCTCAATTCTGACTCAAGATTTATATCACTGATTGAGGCTCGCAACATTGATTTTACTAATTTCATGAATGAGAATGTACTTTCACAGAGCCAAGTTGAACCAAACATTGCTAGTAATTTTGCCACATAATTTGAAATGTGTGAGTAGTCCTGTGAGCGATGTACTCTTGTCCAAAATTCCAGTGATACAGCATCTTGATGAACATAGTTTTCAACTCGACTAATTTTTCTTGAAACAGCCACATTAATTGTGCACATGGTTGACAATTTCGACATCCTGATGTCCGTAATTAAAGGGTAAATGTAAAAACTTAAAACAGAATTCGTACTGGTCAAAATCAGCAAACCTATTCGTGGATTGAAACAACCTCTTCCAAGTAACCTTGTAGTTCTGCAGTTAATTATGTCATCAGGCTCGAGAGACCTTAGTGATGGAAAGTGTGTTAAATCACACTCCTTAATCTGCTCGATCCACATATCCAGTTTTGACCTGAATATTTATACTTCTCTGAACAAATCTGCAATGTTTTTATTTTTACCTTGCAATTTCAGATTTAGTGTGTTCAGGTGATTTGTCAAATCTGTGAGAAAATAGTCGTGAGCCACTGGGGATCATCCAAGTTTGGCTTCGCTGACCCTTTTAAATCCAGAAAGTTCTTAATCTCAGGTAGCAATGCAGTAAACCTCAACAAGTTACCACGGCTCAACCATCTGACTGCATTAAAATACACTAAATCGCCATACTCAGCTTCAACTTCCTCCAAATATCCTACAAACTAACAATGATCTAAAGCGCGAACACGAAGAAAATTCACAATTTTAATCACTTCTTCCATCACATCATGTAATGCCCCTGACTTGCAAAGTTCACAACACAAACTTTCCTGGTGAATGATGCAATGAAAGGTGGGCACGTTTACATTCTCATTTGATTTGAATAAATTACAAAATCCTTCTTTTCTTCCCTTCATTGAAGGTGCTCCATCTGTGGCAAGCAAACTCAGTTTGTCCATGGTCAATTCAAACTTTTCACATTCTTTTCTAACAGCCTCAAGTATATCACTGCCTCGAGTGTGGTCTTAAGTGGAGTTAATGCTAATAATTCTTCTCTTACTACAAATTGATGTTATACATGTTATCCAGATACAAAGTTGTGCTGTATCTCTCATGTCTGTTGATTCATCGAGTGCTAAACTAAATGCCAAGCATGCGTTTAATTTTTTTTAAGGTGATTTTCAATGTTCTCAGACAGATTTACAATTCTTCTCGCTGCTGTTTTTCGGCTCATGGGCATCATTATTATTCTTTTGGTCAATTTTTCCTTTTCTTTTTCATTCAAATCAAATGCAAGTACTTCAGTTACACTAAGAAGGATCTCTCTCACCATTTCTGCATCACAGATTTTTTTCGTCTTGCTATGATCCATGTACATCTGAGAGTGGCAATCTGCACCATTTTGTCTTCCCCCATGAACTTTCTGTTGTTTTCACTTTGTACATTTAAATTCGCTTTTAACTTTTCTAATTCCAGCTTTCTCTTTTCAGAATTAAGAATGGTTTGGTTTCCTTATCTATAACGAAAAACTCCATTTCCCACTCAGGATTGACTTTACGTTTAATATCTTGCTCAGATTTTTTTCTTTTTTGGTGGTTGTTGACTACTGCTGGCACCCGCATCTGTCACGTTCGAAGGATCTTGTGTTTTTCATATTACCCATTTATCCATCTTCAGAACAGGCCGCAACGTACCCTGATGGGAAATCACACACGTATAACAATACAAATACCCATTTATACATACACGAGCGTGTACACACCTCACAATTCACACGGGCACACATTTTCACACGCACAAGCGCGCGCACACATACAATCATACATATTTTCGTGCACATGCGTATATATATTATATGTATTGATAAATTTACTAGTACAAAACAAATAAAAAATAATCGCGAAATATATTGCCTTGTCAATATATGGCAAGTAGGCAAACCGAGCGTTAGAGGGAAACTGCTAAATTTTAATGAGTTAATAAGTTTTGCGATTGAAAGTTTCATTTGCATTTGAGAAGATACGTGTTAATATGGTGAGAAGATTGAATTATAAATAGTTAAATCCTCATACAGATAATAAAATTACAATACTAAGTTAAAATATACAATCGCATAATTTACTGCCCATTAATATATAACTTAGTATTGTTTCCGTCGTCGTCTTCATCTTATCATTAAAATATCACGATTAATAACTGCAAATAACCGTTTATCAAAGTAAATTTATACTAAGTTTTGCCAAATACAAAATCTTAAAAATTACAAATAAAACTTACTTCTGAATACAATGTTCCGTGTGGTAAATCGATCGACAAGAAACAACGTCGAGGTGGTAGCAAAGTCACTAAGATTCTGAAGGGTAGGGAAATATTGGCGTCTTAAACTACATTCTCGTATGGTACAGGAATTGGACAAAATCTGCCTTGCCAGTGATCAGGACTACCAGTGCGGGTCGCGCTACGCGGCTACCGGAAGAGGAGGGGATATTGGCTTGAACACATGTATAATTATTTAGATATACTTATTATTTATTAATTCTTCTACTTTTTATTGGAAATGTAAAATATATTCTGTTTATATAAAACACTATATATCACTGATTGTGCATGTAATTATTATTATTATTTTTTTTTTATAGAATTATATTTATTTTATTTCTGAGGCGGGCCACCTCTAAAAGTCAAACGAGCCACTTTCGGCCCGCGGGCATGGGGTTGGCCGGCCCTGCTTTAGGGGATATAGTTCTACAAATTTAGTGAGCCCGTCTATTAATACCAACACATATGCCGAACGGTCCCTTGATCTAGGAAAAGGACCTACTAAGTCAGCATAGACCCAATCTAAAGGCTCGTTACTAATAGGGGTATCCCCCAGTGCGGCATTTCGAGGATTAATGTTCTTATACTTATTACAAATCGCGCACCCTTTTATATATGTTCGTATGTCTTCGGCCATACTAGGCCAATAGTATACTTGAGAGACCTGGTAGGTCTTGAACTCGGCCATGTGGCCCTTTGTCGTTGAATTATGAAATTGCATTAAGGCCTTTTGCAATTTAGCGTCAGGGAGGTAGATTCTGGTTGATTCCTTACCTTGGGAGATTCGTGTAGAGTAAACTAGTCCTTCCTTGACCTTGAATTTTTCGCTTTCCTTTCCACTCAATTTCCTGGCATTGTCAGTCTTCTTTCTGCGCCTTACGAATGTCTTCTACAGATATCTCGGGAGTTTCTTCATCCTGTAAGAATTTCTCTACCAGTGTACTCGGATGGGGTACGCTTCCTACTTCTAAATTTTGTCGTTGACTTCTCGTAACTGCGTTCACGGGGCAGTCTCCAAACTCGGACTCGGATTCTTCTTCATCCGGCACGCATCGACTCATTAAGTCCGCGATGAAGTTCTTTTCTCCTTTGACATATTCGACCGTGAGATCGAATTCCAGCAGCGTAATAAACCACTTCGTTAACTTCTTAGAGGAGTGATTAATGACTAGATTTATCAATGGTTTATGGTCACTTCGCAGTATTATTTTAGATCCTAACATAAGCGCGGAAATTGTGCCAGAATAATGCCTAATCCTTCCTTTTCTATTACCAAATACCTCTTTTGGGTATCATTAACCCATTAATGCCCAAAATTCAAATTTTTTATATTGCTTTCAAATTAAAATGTGGTTCATTGTTCAATATTTAAGGTATATTAAAATTTTAGATAAAACTTGAAATCGTGATTTTATAGCTCGTATGATATATACGCTGGACAGTAAGGGGTTCATTACAACCAAATAAGGTTAAGTATAAAATTTTTAACTTTTACATTATTATTTTCAAATACAATTAAAATAAATAAAAATTCGAATTAGAGCCTCAAAAAATTATTTATTGATGGTATGCTCTGAAGCATGTATCAGGATGAAGACCAACATTATACTTTATGCACTGAAATTTAGTACATTTTCCACACTTCAAACATCTCTGCGTGTCATTTCTATTTACTAAATGTCCGATGTTATAACGAACTTCACTCAAAACTTGCTTTTTAGTTTTAGGGCGTACTCCACGCATTTTTTCCCCATATCTGGAGATGCTAGTAGGGCTATAACAATACGTCTGCTAAATTCTAAAAGACTGATATTTTTGTCGAGGTGTCGAAATAACATCCACAAGTTCACAATGCTTCCATTGAAGCAGAATCTGAAGAGTGGCCAATACCACTTTTTTGAGCGGATTCTTATCCAATAAAGTCCCCTTTGTCGAAAAGATCAACTCCTCCCATTTATTGTATAGTTTTACTAGATTGGGTTGTGGAACAGTAATTGGCTTTCGTTTGCTTTTACTCCACCGCTTACATGATCCAGGATCACATTGTAACTTGATTATTACCATTCCACCTTATTAAAGTAATTCCACTTTTTGAGTCCTCAATGGCACAAGATGTTCTACGGCTTTCCTTCTTCAGATCTTTCAATGGAGCCTTTTCAATTCTATCACTTCGAATTGTCCCAGTGCAGTGAAGTCCATGTTCAGGCATGGTTTCTAAGAGTGTTAGTGACGTAAAAAATTTGTCAATATAAATACATGAACCTTGGTGCAGAAATCCTAAACAAAGCTTTTCTGTGATACAAGAACCAAGTGGTTTACTTGGGGTTTTGTTTCCTGCACCAGTATAAGGATAAAACTTTATTACGTATCCATCTGATGTAGCAAGGCACCACCATTTGAAGCCATACCTTATTGGTTTGCCCCTTATGAACTGTTTCATGCTGTGATGTCCATAATACGGCTCCATTGCTTCGTCAAGAGAAAATGAAGACCCCAGTGGTTGAATGAGAGTTGCAAATGCCTCATTGAGGTGATTAAGGAGAGGCCTAATTTTGAAAACTTTGTCACTCATCAATTTTCATGTTATCATTGAAATGCAAATATCTATGAATAATCTCAAAACGATTTCTGCTCATGGACCTGCTAACTAAATTGTTATAGGTATCTGATTTTGTTTCCCAATACATTCTTCTGGATGGCAGTTTATTGTATCCTGACAAAATTAGTATTGCGAAATATTTATATAGTTCTTCAACTGACAATGTAAATTGTGGGTCCCCTTTTTGTGATGCGTATTTTAGTTTCTTTACAAATATGTTCCATTATGTTATCAGAAACTAATTTGAAAACATCAATGGGGTTTATTTCATTTTCCTTTATTTTGTTAACAATGAATGGCTCTAATCGATTGCAATTAGCATTACTTTTATTACTGCACCTTTCTATTGGCTTTGACACCCATTCGCGACAGTCTTTTTTCCTTTTTTTTAATTGGGTCGAGACTCTTCATAGGCCCAGAAATAAGTTCATTTTTACCATCCTTAGAGTCAGGGGTGCAGTGCCAATTTTATAGGTGCCGGAGCTCTGGTGGGCCTGACAAAAGCCTGCCATTTCATATCCTGTTTCTATATATGCCACACGATGACTAAGTATTTCGTGTTTGCACTCACTAATTATCATAAAATAAATATAATTATCAAGCAAATAGAAAAAAGAGCAATCATGTATTTTATCAATTTAAGAAGTTAAAACTACTTAGTGCTTACCAAATACCCACCAGTGGGAAGTTTCACAATAATTTCCACAAAGGGTCAGGCGTGATATGTTTTCGGGGGTCTGAAGCAACTCTTGTCCTGGTGTCATCTGCCGATCTGTGGTACCGCAGCCATGATATGGCATATGGCTCAGGATTCCACTGAACTAGAGGAGGTCCATGTAGTTTAACAAACATAAGCGCTGATACATGATTTATGAGAATTCTTGAGCGTGTTGTTGTTATTATCAAGTTCATGTGACTGAATCCCCTCTCACACTCAGCAGTACTAATAGGAATAACTTGTGAACAGCTCATTAATGGGTGTAAATCTTGGGGGATGCGGCGCCCATGATCTTCCACATAGTCTCTAAAGGCATTTAGTACAGAGTAAGAAGAAAGTTTAAACCTCTTACAGAGAGATGAGATTTCAGCTTCTCCGTAATTAGGTGGTATTTCATCAGGCCAGTAGTCTTTTTCAAGGACATACATTTCACTTAACAGTGATTTATACATACTTTGAGGTTCAGAAGTTTGAGAACCTTTCATGGATGTTGTCGTGAACATACGGTGCTGCAAATTGTTCACAAGACTAGTAAGAAACTGTTGATAATTAATGGAGACAATTTTTTTGTTGCTTGTTATGGTAATTCCTCCAAATTTCCTCTTGCAGAGGTGCCGGAGCGGCGCTCCGGTGAGCTCCGGCAGCACTGCACCCCTGCTTAGAGTAAGCCGGTACCTCTGCACATTGAGAAAGTACTCCTTTGCCAATATCTCTGAAACTCAATGTATCCTCACTCTCACTTGGAGCATCATCCTTGTCAGAATCAAGATCATTTGGAGGATTGAGAACAAACTCCAATTCATCGGCGTTGTAAATTTCTTATGCAAGAGACTCGCAGTCATCAATATTCTCCAAATAGTTCATAAGTTCTTCGGATTCTTCAATTCTAAATTGAAGTTTTCGCTTAGGCATCCTGGGGAATAGATAATATACAGGGTGCTTCAGGAGGAAAGGTCAATACTTTGGGAGGTGATAGTATCGGTCATTGTGAGAAAAAAAGTTCATATGAACATGTCTAATTCTGAATGGTTACGGAGATAGAGCTGTTTGAATCTACAAATACAAAAGCATTTTGAATGATATCAGGTACAGAAATGACGAATTTGTTAGTGTACAATACGTTTTCGAAAATCCTACCGTCAACCTCAATGCACTTTGCAACTCGTGTTCGAAGATCGTGTTGTTCGTCTGAGTTGATCTTGACGTTCCTTTATGCGGGCAGCAGCATCCAAAATGCGCGCGAGCAATTCGTCTCGTGTATCCACCTTTCTTTTGTAAACTTGACTTTTCATCACGGAGAGTGAGTTCTGAAGACCTTGGTGGCCATTGAATGGGACCACCGCGGGGGGAGGAAGAGCTGCGCGCACTTCAGATTCAAACAGCTCTATCTCCGTAATCATTCAGAATTAGACACATGTTCACACGAACTTTTTTCCTCACAATGACCGATACAATGACCTCCCGAAGTATTGACCTTTCCTCCTGAAACACCCTGTGTGTATATATATATATATATATATATATATTATACCGAGTGTCCAAAAAAAATGTTTACACATATTAACATGTATATCAATAAGCAAAATAAGCGGATAGTAAATAGATAGCAAATAGGCTCCTTTAATGTTTAAATGTTCGAAATATCAGCCAGCAGCGTCAGTACGTTATGGTTGTGCTGCTTACTGTTTTAAATGTTCAAAATGTCCGCCACTAGCATCAATACATTCTTGACAACGGCGCGCAACAGATCGGCATACTGTTCGGAGTGGAATATTGACAGGATATTTCAATTTCGTGTTTCAAGGCCTGTAGTGTCCTTGGTTTTTCAGCACACAGTGTTCTTCAGAGTGCTCCACAAGTAAAAACATTTTTTCTGGACTATATATATATACAGGGTGTCCCATAAGTCCGGCATCATAGGAAAAAAAATAAAGGCAAAACAAAAGCTTTTATTTACAGAACGTGCTCAATATGTCCACCATTGTTTTCAATACGCAAATTCAGACGTGATACCCAGTCAACAAGCACACGGTGAATGATGTCAGGAGTAATGGTGTTACATGCCCCAATAATGCGCTGCCGCAAATGTTCAACACTCCTAATTTTCTCTGCGTATACCAGCGCTTTCAAGTGGCCCCAGAGATAAAAATCTAGTGGCGTGAGATCCGGGCTTCTAGCTGGCAATTCCACAGGCCCTCGACGTCCTATTCAATGACCAGGGAATTGTTGGTACAGGTATTCCCTTACTTGGGTGCTGTAATGTGCAGGAGCACCGTCTTGCTGGAACCATGTTGGGAAATTTCCTTCTTCGTTCAAGACTGGGAAATGCTTCTTCCTTGAGCATACGTAGGTAGGTGCCTCCAGCGACATGTTCATTGAAAAAGAGGGGGCCTATGATGCGATCCTTCCAAATGCCACACCATACCATCACCCGAGATGCACCTTGTTCCTTTGAAGAGGTATACCAGTGAGGGTGGTTTTGAGACCAGTAGCGGGTGTTCTGTCGATTTACCTCACCATTTCCATAAAAAAGTCTCGTCACTGAACAGAATGGTGGACGGGAAATTGGCATCCCGAGCATATTGTTCCGTAGCCCACTCACAAAATTCCATTCGCCGATCGGGATCATCATCGCTTAATTTCTGTAGGATCTGAAGTTTATATGGATGCCATTTGTGAGCCTGAAGAATGCGATGGATGCTACTTTTCGACACTCATGTCTCGGCGGACAATCGCCGAAGAGGCTTATTGGGACTTCTGTTAAAATGAGCCAGGATAGCAGTCGCTATCATCGTCAGTGGACCTCCTTGAAGGTCCACTGCTAGGGTGCATCAAAATACACATTTCTAGCATATGGATCTGTCTGGGTGCTGAAAGTGTTCAATTTCATGTTACAACACATGCAAAATATGGTTGCAATCCGTGGTGATCTAGAGGTGCAACGGCACATCAGCTTTTCAGCATGTCAACTGGGGTCTTAGACTCTTAGTGTTGATTGGTAATATGTTTCTTGTTGGCTGGAGTTCATATCTTTCCATTTTGCTGTAGTCCTAACTCTTAACTCTTGTTGATTTGCAGATCTATAGAAGACGACGAAATTAGCGCTATGTCGTCTGCACAAGTTGGAGCCGAGCGCTCTATTTCCTCAACGCTATCGCCCGCCGCAGGATCCAGCTCTCACAAGACGTCGCCCTCGGGTTCCCGCACGAGTAGCCGCAGGCTGGTCTTCGGTCTGGGCGCCAGCATCACAAACGACGATGGCATCATTACTGGCGCCAAGCTGCCAAGTGGTCGCCAGATCTTGCGGTGCATGCTGTACAACTGCGACGCGCAACTGCATGCCAAGCGACCCGGTTCGATCGGACCCTTGTCGCGGTTCGAGGCGGCCAAGGTCGTCCTGGAGCAGGTGCGGCCATTTTACGCCAAGGCCAACATCCCAATGGTGAGCGATCGGCGCGCATGCGACAAGATGGTGGCGCTTGTCGACGACAAGAAGAAGCTGCGGGCATTCCGCATTCCCAGGCCAGGCGCTCCAGTGAGGCTACAGCTCGACAGGCGGATGCTATGGAGCGCAGGCTGGATGCCACATTTCCGCTGTGGTCTCCAAACGCCGAGGAGCTGATCCGCGATCCAGAGGACGTCGCTTTCCTGGCTAGCATGAAGGGCGACAGACTAGCCACATTTGGCGCGTTCGATGCCAAGCTGCAAACCAAGGTGAAGCTGCGACAATAACCCGGCAGGCACGCGCTACCAAGGAGCAGCAGGAGATGACCGCGACGTCCAGCACGGCCGTGTTGGAGAGCAAAAGCGATGAGGATAGCGACGCACCGGTTGAGAACACACCACGCACCCGCGAGCGCAAGAAGACTGGCACCACAGCCTTAATTCCACCCGACATCCTCAGGCGGCCGAGTCTCGTGTCACTGGCTACGCGGTTGAAGATCACGCCGATGCAGCAGGCTGCCTTCACGCGCGGCCTGATCGCGGAGTCAGGTGGCAATTGGTCAAAGGTCTCCACATCCTACACGACGGCGGACCGATCGCGCCGCCAAGTACTGGAGGCTATCAGCGAGGAACGCCACGAGCAGTGGACACCGCCTCCCATGTGCACCCTGCACTGGGACAGCAAGTTGACGTCGACGCTCAACAATGTGCGCCAGTTGGAGGAGCGTCTGACGGTGGTGGTCGGAGATACGGCGCGACTCAAGCTGCTCGGTGTGCCAGCATACACGAAGGGGACTGACGAGACGTGCGGAACGATCATCGCCCGGCTGTCGTGCAAGCTGCTGCAGGACCAGGTTGTCAACATGGCATTTGACACCACCGCGTCAAACACTGGCCATCTCACGGCAGCCTGCATTGCCATCCAGCTCTCACTGGGTCGACCACTGCTCTGGTCCCGGTGCCGGCACCACATCGGCGAGGTACTCCTCAGCCACATTTTCACCGACCTCAAAGTGGAGACGTCGCGCTCGCCAGAGGTTGACTTGCTCGCGCGTCTGCGGGATAACTGGAACCTGGTGCCGCACGACGACAGCGGCCCACTGTCCCGCTACATTCCTGGCGACACCGAACCACCGTTCCTGGGCAAGTTGCGTGCTGAACTCTGCGCTGCGGGAGTGCTCGACTACAAGCGAGGCGACTACCGCGAGTTCGTGCAGCTGTCTCTTGTGTATCTGAGTGCACCCGGTGCAGCGCAGACTCCACTGACCTTCCAACGGCCCGGAGCGCTGCACAAAGCGCGATGGATGGCCAAGCTGCTCTACACTCAAGCTGGCCTTGATGGAGCAGCACATCGCGTTTCTTCCCCAGGGCACCATCACCACGCGGCAGCAGGTGCTGAAGATTCGGGCGTTTGCCGACTTCATCACGCACATCTACGCGACGTGGTGGCTGACCTGCGACACAGCTATAGATGCCGCCTGGAATGACCACACACTACCACCACCTGTACGCGTACAAGTCCGTTGACGCGGGCATCGCAGCGTCAGCGATCAAGGCGCTGGAGCGGCACCTCTGGTACCTGACGGGCGAGATACTGCCCCTGGCACTCTAGTACCAAGGTGCCAGTTGGCGAGCGACGCGCACTTGCGGATGCCATCTTGGAGCACAAGCCGGCTGATCTCCCCATGCGAGCCCCACAGCTGCGCTTTGGCACTGGCTTCGGCAAGCCGGTTTCCAGCCTTCTCGCCTACCTCGCCAACACACTGCTGGTTCGGCATGCACCAGCTGCACGTCGATCCAGCGTTTCTCTCGCTCGACGTAGAGGATTGGGCTACCAGTGCAGCATTCCAGGCGGGTGCGGCGAACGTACGTGCCATCAACGTCGTCAATGACTGCACCGAGCGCGGTGTGAAACTTACGTCAGACTTCGTGGCAGCAGCCAGGAGCGAGCAGCACCTGCGGAATGTGCTGCAGGCAGTTGAGCATGACCGCTCTCAGCAGCCGAATTTTCGCTGCTGCAAGCGCAAGCTGGACACAGACCAGGACTAGGACTCTATGAGGCTCGAGAATAATAATAAAATGTTCTCAAAAACAATTTCAATGCTGTTCTAAAAAATGTTCTTAAATACAATTTCCTGTTTTTATTCTATAAAATGTTCTCAAAAACAATTTCCAAAAACAATTTCAATGATCTCAAAAATGTTGTTCTTAATTAACTTAGTTTTGAGTAAAAGTGCTGAGAAAGTGAATGGGGTTAAAATGTTTTTTTCTCATTTACGCTCTTTTAGTAAATTTACATCTTCGAGTACAAAACGGAAAAGTGTCTTTCGAGATTTTAATATCAGCATTCCATCACTGTGTGAAACAAGATGGTGCTATAGATCTAGAACTGTGTCATCCATAAAACAGATGCTTGAAAACTTGAAAAGTGCATTTCAACATATTTTAGACAATAATGAAAGGTGGGATGAAGATACTCTAAGTGAAACTGACAATCTGCTGGCAAAATTGAATGACTTCACTTTTATGTTTTTCATAAATTGTTTTCATAACATTATCCCAAGCTGGAAAACCCTTTGATGTTCTGCAGTGTAAGTAGCTTGACATGAAGTTGGGCCAAGATAAAATAAATGACTTTATTCAATTTGTCGAAAATCATCGTAACGATAAACATTATGAAAAAATCGTTCAAGAAACAATGGGCGACATTGCACAACCAGATGACTCGGGGCCTCCTCCCAGGAAAAGAGTCAGGGGAAGACAAATGAACTATACAGCGACGTATTTCGAAATAATTGACAACATTTTAGTGTCGTTAAGAGAACGATTTGCTTGCATTCAGGAATTCACATTTTTTTAATTACTTGATGTGAACAAGTTTGAAATGTTTGCTCATTCATTTCCTATGCAACATGTAAACGCTTTACAAAGTAAATACCCAGATATCTTTGATTGCAAACCCTTGGTGAACGAACTGAAATATATGTATAATGACAGTGACTTTAAAAAATGCAAGTCAGTCAATGTCATTTTAGAGTTAATTCATAAACTGGATTTGTTGTCTGCTATGTCTGAAAGTGTTAAGCTAATTCAACTTTTGCTGACCATCCCTGTAACTTCAGTTGCCAATGAAAGAAGTTTCTCAACCTTAGACAGAATTCGATCATATTTGCGATGCACAATGGCTCAAGAACGGCTGTCATCCCTGGCTCGCATTTCGATCGAAAAACAAATACTGAATGACTTGGAAAGCAAAAAGGAGCTACACGACAAGATTTTACAGGAATTTGCTATAAAAACCAAGACGCTTGGAATTTAGTTTAAATAAAGTAAGTTCATGGTTTATTTTTTATTAAATTATGTAAATATTTTATTTATGATTCATTGCACGTATACCGTATATTTCTGTTCATGCTGGTTCTTTAAATTGTTTTGGTAAAAATTTGTACTGAGCCCGAGTAACATTGATAAGCTAGAGTCGCCACATATATATTATATATATATATATTATATATATATATATATATATATATATATATATATTATATATATACTACATGAGGAATGTGAAAAATATTCTTACCTGCATCTACTTGCAGTCAAAGCAGACGGGCACGGCATGGAGAGGGCAGATGTGGCGGTGGCAGATGATGCAGTTTCTTCGTTTCCCTGTCCTTGGAAGGCTCACACATGCAGCACCTCTTCGTGGGCACATTACCCTGTATAGGTGCGGCCCCTCTAGGAGCATTGCAATCACAGATGGAACAGATGATGCCAATGAAGGTCCTTGACAGTCCTGGGTGTGAGAGCCGCTGTTGTGCCCACAGTCTCACTAATTCCTCAGCCAGGGCCATCATAAACTGCCGCCTCTCCATCCTCTTTGCCTGTTGCTGCAGTGTATGATCCATGCGTTGATGGTAGCGGCATTGACCATACCATAAAACACACACAGTGGCCACCGCCTTGTCTTCCTGCTGCATGAATACAAACCACATTTGATCAAAGTTGTCAACACCGCCTTTCGTCTTGTCGTAATTCATAATTATCTCCGGCTTGCCATTGTATGCAAGGTCGGGCTGGTTGTGCATGCTAGAGAGCAGGAGTACGAGCTTGTTGCCAGTTTTAGGTTTGAAGGAGACCATAGTCATGTTGCGATCATAATGCACTTGTAAGGGGCTTGCGACTTTTTTGTCTACCATAACAGCTGGAATGTATGGCTTATTGGCACGCAAGGTGCCAACAAGTGTGAGGCCACAGTTATTCATGAGGTCCAGCATCAAAAGTACAGACGTGAACCAATTGTCTGTAGTCATGTTTCGGTTACCTTGATATTTCGTGGTGAGCTCCTTCGTATGATAGTGGCCCAATATCATGCCGGCTGGTGGGGTGGTATGCTTTCCAAGGTAGGGCATTGCACAAAGCATGTATTTAGATTGCACATCACATGCCATCACTAATTTTATGCCGTACTTGGCCGGCTTATTGGGGATGTACATCCTGAATCCACATCTCCCTCGAAAGGCAAGTAGTTGTTCATCCACTGTGATGATGACGGCAGGTGTGTAGTAGAGGCCACACTTCTCGATGAAGTTGTCCCACACCTCTCTGATGGGTGCATATTTGTCATCTGCTGCCCTGGCATCCCTGGTATCAGGGTCATCAAATCGGAGGCAACGCAGGAGATGGCTGAACCTCCGTTCTGACATGGCAGCACGATATATGGAGGATCCTGTCACGCCACATCTCCGATGTGGAGAGATGATTGTCCCGTTGTGCACCTGTAAATATGAGGATACCCAAGTGCTTTCATTTCGGCAGTTGTCCTCCTCACGATGACGTCAATAAAATCGTCGTCAAAAAATAACTCCAGGCAACTCGCGGGTGTCAGCAACCATAGCAAGTCCACTTGGCCCAGTAGTAGAAGGAGCCATGATGTTACGTCTTACGACTCTCGACATTGCTCGTGTAGGTGGTATGGAACTCCATCAACGGCCATCCTTTCCCTGTAGGGATACCCTGTCCAACGCGATGACACATGCGGTGGTGGTTGCAGCAACAGCGGTTGTGGGTGCAGCAAAAGCAGTGGTGGTTGCAGCAGCAGACGACGTGGAGGGTGCAACAGAGGTGTCAGCACTGGTGATGACAGCAGAGGAGGTGGCAGCAGTGCTCAGGGTGGGAAGATGTGATCTGCGGCGTGCTCTATGTACCACGACATCATCATCAGAATCAGTACTACTCAAGTTGCTTTGCCGTGGAACATACTCGACGCCCTCATCACTGTCATACATGTCCTCTGGTTCAACATCATCCACCACTTCTTCGTCTTCACTTGATGGCGCATCGTTATCTAGTTCCTGGTTGATTTCATCAACCGATAATCCCCGTTTACGTGACATTGTAAATAAAAAGAATGTAAGGGTCTCTCACAATGCCTGAAAATAAATTTTCTCTGAAATAAAAAATAATAATAGCACTAAACCACGATTATTTGCAGTAGCCTACACCATAATTGTCTTTGTTTTTCAACTAATAGATCATCACAAATATCAGTATATCCACGTCATAACACCACTATTATTTGGTATACTATTCCATCACAAAACACGTGACCACTAGGTGTCAGCAGAGGAGGTGGCAGCAGTGGTCAGGGTGGGTGGACCACTATGACCCTATGGACCACGACATCATCACCAAGCCATATAGTTTTTCACTCGTGTCAACGTATTTTTTTTTTGATTTACCGCCGATTCGTACCTAAAGAGAGCGGTACATATCTCGGCGAGGCAGTGAGTGGGTGATCTTACTGTGCTGGGGGTGGTAGACTAGGGGAGTGAGTAAAGGTCAGTCGCTGAATAGTGGGTAGGAGGGGTACGGTTTTAGATGCGATGGAGCAGATGGAAGTGAGTAAGGAAGAAGAGAATCGCTTCTGTTGAAAAGGGGGGGCCGTCGGCGAGTATGGATCGTAGGCGGTCGGGTATGGGATTTTCGGCCGAGAGAGGGAAACACCTTCGACGAAGAGCGGACAACTTTGGGCATTCCACCAGGAGGTGTATGACAGTGATGGGGGTATGGCAGGTAGGGCAAAGCGGGGCTGGCGATTTCGCCATAAGGTGTCCGTGGGTGATGCGGGTGTGGCCTAGGCGGAGACGGGCTAGGATTACTTTATGGCGGGACCGGTGGAATGAGGAGGTCCAGTATCCTATTTGTGGCTTGATCGTGTGGAGTTTATTTTGTGTGGCCTGGTCCCATTCCCGCTGCCGTATGGAGCGGGAAGTCGGGAAGAAGTCGGAGAAGGGGAGGGGTCGGGAGGAGGCCGGCAGTGAGCAGGCTGTCTTTGCTGTGCCGCCGCCTCGTTACCCTGGATGCCGACATGAGCCGGGACCCAGCAGAATGCGATTGTCTTGTGTTGGAAGGTCGTTAAAAAGTGGAAGGTTTGCTGGATGGTACAGACGAGGGGTGAGGGAGTTAAATCTTTCTAGGGAGAGAAGTGCACTTTGGGAATCCGAATAAATGACGAAAGAGCTGGCAGAGTGGGTGCGCACAATATCGAGGGCCTCCGTAATGGCGAAAAGTTCCGCCGAAAAAACGGAGGCCTCGCGGGGCAGGCCGACGCCCCGGGAAAGCGGCTGGGACAGAATCACCGCTGAGGAGGCCACACCAGCTTCCGAGCGGGAACCATCTGTGTAAATGGCGACTGCGTCCGGGTGTTGGGTTGCGTGTTCGCGGAAGAGTGACCTGTATATCATGGCGCTCGTGGTAGTCTTCGGTAGGGCACACAGATCTTTGCAAAACTTGATAGGGGTGAGGATCCAGGGGGGTAGATGCTGAATGAAATGGGGATAACTGAGGGGGCGGGCATGTTGAAAAGATCAAGGAAAGAGCGGACCGCTTCAGTGAAGTGCCAGCTCCGTCCCTGAGGTGGTAGTTCTGAAACCGCCGTGCCCAGAAGCGAAGAAGGTAGCCTCTGTGCACGGAGGTATGTCCTCATGAGGAGTAGACCCCGTCGGAGGGCGAGAGGGAGATGATCGCATTCCACATGGAGGCTGGGGAGGAGCGGAAAGCACCGGTGGCGAGGCGGAGGCCTCTATTAAGTACCGGGTCCAGGATACGGAGGCGGGCGTTGGAGGCTGAACCGTAAACTGCACTACCATAGTCCAGCTTCGACTGTACTATGGAAGTGTAAAGGCGAAGAAGAGAGCGTCGATCTGCACCCCATGTGGTGTGAGAGGTGATCCAGGAGAGCGAGGGGGCGTCGAAGGGATTGCTTTAGGTGCTTGAGATGGGGAACCCAATTGAGCCGTCGGTCTAGGGTCATGCCCAGAAAACGCGTGGAGGGTACCACCTCAAGAGGACTGCCGTATAATGTGACAGAGGGTAGAGGAAGGGTTGTGGGTCTTCTACTGAAGACCATACACTTGGACTTAGGGATGGAGAGGCGGAAACCCACCGACGTCGCCCACCTTTCCACCCGGTAGATGGCGAGCTGCATTTGCCGTTGAACGACAGACGGTTCTCGCCCTGCGAAGTAGATTGCAAGGTCATCCGCGTAAATGGAAGAGCGGATGGTGGGTGGAAGGCATTGTGAGACCGTGTTCATCACGACGGAGAAGCAGAGAACACTGAGGATGCTTCCCTGTGGGACCCCGTCCTCCTGCACAAAGGTGTCAGAGAGGACTGAGCCCACCCGGACTTTAAAGGTCCGGGAAGAAAGGAAGCCCCTGATGAAGGTCGGCATGGCTCCGACGAGGCCCAGATGTCGGAGCTGACCGAGGATCATTGCTCGACGGGTGGTGTCATAGGCCTTCTGGATGTCAAAAAAAATTGACAGTACGAACTGTCCATTGTCGAAGGCATCCTGTATGTCTCGGCTGAGAAGCAGGAGGGGATCAGTGGTGGAGCGGAATTGTCTGAAGCCGGACTGGGTAGACGGGAAGGAATTGCTATGTTCAAGGACGAACGATAATCGCGTAGCGACCATTTTTTCGAGGATCTTGCAGGCACAACACGTCAGGGCGATTGGTCTGTAGTTTGTGGGGTCCAGGGAATCTTTGCCGGGTTTGGGGATAGGGATGACGTGGGCCTCCTTCCACCTAGAGGGGAAGGCGCCCTCTATCCATATGCGATTGTATAGGTCTAGCAGGAAAATTTGTAAGGTAGAGTGGATGTGCTGGATCATGCCGTACGGAATACCGTCCGGACCGGGACAAGGGGATCGTCGAGAGGCCAGTGCCGCCTGTAGTTCACGCATGGTAAACAATCGGTTGTAGGTGCTGTCTATGGACGGTGGAGAGGGGCTATCGTCAGGGGCGGGTACGGAATTGGCTGCAGAGGAAGAAACGGCGGCGAAGGTAGAAGCAAGGTGGTCTGCCACCGACTTGGGCTCACATAGGAGTCCGTCGTTAGTCCGGAGGACCGGGGGTCGGGAGGGGACATGTCGCCTCTCGACACCCCGCACCTTCTTCCAGATGGTAGCCGAAGGTGTGTTGGCGGTGATGCCGGACACAAAGGCACGCCAAGAGGCTCGGCGCGCTGTCTTCATTGTGCGGCGGGCGATGGCCCTGACCCGCTGCATCTCCGTGCGATGGATGGGGAGTCGCGTCCGGTAGAAGCGCCGAGTTGCCTTCTTCTTGGCGCGCACGGCCTCCGCGCACTCCGGGGTCCACCAAGGCACCCGTCGGGCGCGGGGGTAGGCGGAGGATTGTGGTACGCTAGTGCTTGCGGCCGCTAGAACGACGGACTCGAAGTATGCGATGCACTCGTCGATGGATGGGAAGTGGGCAGTTGTAAGGGTGGTATACGTGTTGTCGCGGAAGCGGGCCCAATTCGCGTTGGTAGTAACCCACCTTACCGGTACCCGAACAGTCTGGTCGGGTCGATTGAGGGTGAGTTGAATGGGGAGATGGTCACTTCCATGGTCCTCTCGGAGGACTTGCCACGTGAAGTCTAGGAGGGCATCAGTTGAAACGAGGGACAGGTCTATACAGGATGGAGTGCAGGTGGTGGCATGGTAGAATGTAGGAGAGCCATCGTTGAGGCACTCGAAGGAGAGCTCGGTCATGACAGATATCAGGGTTGGGGCCATATAGGTGGAGTGTGTGGCGACTATTGAAATCGCCCAGTAGTAGGAAGGGCCTGGGGAGTTGTTCTATGACTTCCCCAGGTCGTCGCGGGAGACTTGAGCGTGGGGGGGGAGGTAGATTGAGCAGACGGTGTACTGTCTATCCAGGGAGAGCCGGACGGCAGTCACCTGTAGCGGGGACCGGATGGAGAGATTGTAGAAGGGGACTGCGTGGTGTACGAGGATGGCAGCTCCCCTTCGAGTGCAGGTAGGAGGCGGGGTGGCGATGCAAAAATAACCAGTAGGGCAGGGCATGGGCCTGGTCCCCAGGATTAGCTCCTGGAGACAGACACACACCGGACGGGAAGTGGCAATCAAGGAGTTAAGGCCTTCATAGTTGCAAATATTCCTCGACAGTTCCAGTGGACTATTGTGGTTTTCGGGGGATCCATTAGTTGATGAAGGGGGATGGGTAAAGGTGTAGGCGCTAGGAGGTTGGAGTGTGAAGGGAGATCTGGAGTTCGCGAAATTGAAGGCTGGGTCGGGAGCATGGCTGGCTATCTACCGTTCACCAGGGAAGGAATCGGTCGGCCTGTCGAACCCCGCGGAGGTTGCGGGGTCGAGTCGGCCGAGCGAGACCGGAGGCGTGGATCACGGCAGGCAGAGGAACATCGTGGGCTGAGAGGGTCAGAAGTGCTTTGACGGGCTTCTATGGTCGGGCCAGGAGGGGGCACGTTACCCCAAAAGTGGCGCTACCCCGCCTGTCCGGGGTCTCACGGCGGACCCTAGGTGGTGACAGGGGTACCAAAAGGACCGGGCGGGTGGGAGGGAGGGCGTACTCAGGGTAGCTGACAAGGAGGGGGCCGGGGATGTTGGGGGGTAGGTACTATGGGGGTGGAAGGAGGTGAACCAGAGTGGTCTCGTGGAGGGGTGGAGAAAATGGCACCAGGAGGCAAGGGCAGATCCATGAGACTCGTGGGCGTGGGCGCGGCCGAGCTTCCCTCGGTCACCGTGCAGCTGCGCCAGGGCCGCATCCACTGGATTCTCGGGGGAGAGGATATTGTTCGGACTGGGTCTCATCGTACGGGGCGGGTCGTGGATTTCAGCTACTATTGTCAGAGTCTGTGGGGGTAGAGTGGTGGGACTTCTGCGATGGGGAGAGATTGACATAGTAGACGTGGTGGGCGGTGTGAGGGTCCGAGCCGTCTTGGTCCTAGGGGAAGAGGGAGAGAGACGTTGGAAGGCCGGAGAGTGGCGACACGCTCCGGCGTCTCCGCCTCGACGGCTTGCTCCGGGCGGCAGGTTCGGGCGTATGCAGGGAGTACTGAGAAGGCAGGGTTTGAGGTGGATGGGACCTGGGTGTTCTGGTCACAGACTCCTGGGGGATTCGTGGCAGGTGAGGTGCGGGAAGAGGAGGAATGGTGGGGGGACAGGAAACCGTCGGGTTCTGCGAGGATTTTCTTTGGGGGGAGCAGGGAGCAGTGGCTGGGGGGTGTTTCGCCGGCAGGATAGGGCGGCGTGCCGAGATGATAGAGCCTAGAGCAGCGGCATAGGACACCCCCGGCCTCACCTCCCGACTCCGCACCCTGTCTCGTGCCTCACGGGGGCTAAGGAAGTCAGTCACTTGTAGGCCTCGGACCTCCTCCTCGAACTTCAAGAAAAGGCATTTGCGGGATGAAGAGCGGTGTGCGCCTTCACAGTTGGAGCATTTGGGTGTGTTGGGGCACATGTCAGGGGAGCGAGTCGTCCACAGTGAACACACATTGATGCGGTCGACAACGGAGCTAACGTGTCCAAACTTATTGCATTTAAAGCAACGGGTCGGGTCTGGGATGTATGGGCGGATAGAAAACTCGCATGACGCGCGGTCTCCCATACCCCATACAATGCGGCCGGGGGGATTAGTGTATTGAAAGTAAGGAGCAGACGTGGGGTGGGGGAGGGGGTGCCTCCCTGTCGGGATGTGAACGATAGATCTTAGTGACTCCTTGGGGTGCGAGGTCCTCCAGGAGCTCGTTCACTGCGATCGACAATAGGCGGGTGGCGTAAATAGTGCCCTGACTCTGGTTCAGGCGAGGGTGTGGGGAAACGGACACCGAGCATCCAAGGACCTCAGTGACGGAGAGTAGGGCTTTTGTCTCTGCGGCTGAGCGTGATTTTACGAGGAGGGAGCCATCCCTCTGTGGGCGTACGTCATAGCGGCTGGAGTTGCTGTGGGTTCGGATCGCCTGGAACGTCCGTTCAGAGTTGGTCGGGAGGGACCCAGATGTAGGCCGAATCACCAGGAATTTGTGGATACTTGGAAGGGAGAGGGAGGCTGTAGAGTCGAAATGGACTGGGATATTCAACGGTCGATAGGACGGCCGTGAATGCCGGCTCCCCCGTCCGCCGCGAGGCTCTCTCCGTGGGGAGGTGGGCTGACGGCGGGTGAGGGGGGCATATGGGGAGAGCAAGAAGCCGGGTTGTGGGGGCAAGTCCTCGGTGGAACTTGACTTGCCCGAAGGTGGCTGAAGTGGGCTGGGGCGAGACCCCTGCTCCAGAGAGTGTAGGTCCAAGGGCATAGTCGAGGGACGGACTGGGGTCGGCAACGGAAAAGGAGAGTGCAAGCGTTCCGCTTCCACGGGGGTCAACCCCATTAGGTTGCGGTCTTCCAGTGGTAAAGGACTCGAGGGCCTGGTTGCCCACCACCCGAGTGTTGAGAGTAGTAGTAGTCCGGGAATGAGAAGCAGTAGTCGTAAGCCGAGGGGGAGAAGTATCCATAGCGAAACAAAAGAGAACTTCATCCCCCGCGCGCATCCAGCCACCACCGACTCCAACAAGGGAAAGGCGAATCGTGGGCACACTTGGTCCCACCGCCGATAGATGTCACGCAGGGGAGATACACCCGTACCCAGTCCCTGTGCCTGAAAGGCGGCCACTCTCATCCAACGCGCGGTGAAAAGTGGCAGGGACAGGGTTTGGGTTTGGTTGGAAAGCGACAAGGGTGCAGGGCAACCACCTCCCACACCCAAGGGCCAAGGAAGGGTCAAAATCAAGGTCCAAAGAACGACGCCAAAAAACAGAGAGAAGCCAGAAAGAATGGGTTAAAGGAGAAAGAAAAAGAAGCAGGAGATCAGCCGGGTCCCCAAACGGGTCCAATGGTCCACGAGGGCAGAGAAAGCCCTTACACCGAAGAAAGGTGTATTCCCACATTCTCCACAGGGACGCGCCCTATCGCTCCGGACAAAGCGAAGGGCGTGTCAACGTATGTACAAAATGTCACATTTAAGGTAACACCGGGTAAAATATACCCGGGCACTAATATACAACAATGAAGAATGCGGAGCAGCGCGTGGCGCACCCACCCTCAGCACAGTCTGGAGAAACACTGAAGGTAGACGGAGCGGCAGCGTGCTGCCCTGGCGGGAACCATACACACCCTACAATGATGCCACATGTCCGGGTAAAATTTACCCAGCGTTACCTAACCAGGGTTAAAACAGTCACCTGCATGCTAAAACTAACCATTTTAATCTGGTAACCTTTCTCCCATCCTAGCTTCTTAAACCAATCACCTGCATTTACGTCAAAAAGGGCCAAAATGAGACACTTAATCATAATCTTATAACTATCAGTCCCATGATCATTTAAAGCTTCACTTGTAAAACTTATATATATGTATACAATTAACAATAACAATCATTTGTATTTGTATAAACAAATTTGCATAACAAATATTAAGAACAAAATTATTAAGAAAAATTATTCAATGCAAATCTTGTAAATTATATATACAGTACTATATATATACTATATATATATATATATATATATATATATATGTATATATATATATATATATATATATATATATATATGTATATATATATATATATGTATATATATGTATATATATATATATATATATATATATATATACACCACACAGGGTGTCCCAGAAATTAACTATATTTCAATGAAATCGGACAAATTTTTTAAAAACACACTTTTATTTATGTTTATCATGTTTAATATGTGTTAAAAGTGTATAAATTTCTAAATTTTTTTCATAATTTTATTTTCATAATTTTTTCATTATCTGGTCCAATGAAAGACCGTCTGAAGTCATAGAATGGCAAAGAGACTCTCCAAAAGTTAACGTGTGGCTTGGAATGACCAAATCCAAAATTTATGGCCCATTCTTCTTTGCGGAAGCAACTGTAACAGGTACCGTCTACCTTGATATGCTTCAGCAGTTTCTCGAACCACAGCTTCTTGATGATGGCATTCTTGATAATGTTGTGTTTCAACAAGATGGAGCACCATGTCATTATGCTCTAATTGTTCGAGAATACCTCAACAGACGCCTTCCGAATCGGTGGATTGGACGTGGAGGACCTCGACCTTGGCCTCCGCGTTCTCCGGATTTGACACCCTGGATTTCTTTGCATGGGGTTTCATAAAAACAAAGGTTTATCGCCAAAAGATCAATAGTTTAGCTGAACTTAAAGAACGCATCCAGTTGCAGTGCGGGAGATAACACCTGAAATGCTTCAAAATGTGTTTCGCAGCGCTGAGGATAGATTTGAAATTTGCAGAGATACAGACGGTGCACATATTGAAACTTCTCAATAAAGTTTTGACTTATGATTTATAAATGTATTTGTTTTTGTATCATAATTTAGTAATAAACACAAAATTATGTCAGTTTTTATTAAATTTGTCCGATTTCATTGAAATAGTTAATTCTGGGACACCCTGTATATATATATATATATATATATTATATATATATATAATATATATATATATATATGAATAAAACCACGAAGGGAAAAGAAACACAAAGGGGTGCTCAAGCGCTTTCGTCTAATGACATCCTCAGGAACACTGGAGTGAAAGGACAGATCAAGGCAATATATAGGTTACAAAAATAAACATACATACATATTCATATACATATATATATATATATATATATATATATATATACACATACACATATACATACATATACATATATATAGTAAGCATAGAAAAAATTGTGGGAGGAGCAAACAACATTTGTATGGAAAATTGACACTTATAGCACTTCGGCCGACATTCAATATAAATTCAAATGGCTTGTTTATGAAACAGGTCACAAAAGAATAAAGAAATAAATATAAATATAAATTGAGAAAAAATTAATTACAAAATAGTGCCTTAGTGATATATATGTCACAGCCTAAATAACCATAAAGAAATAAACCGACAAATAAAAAACCACAAATATATATATATATAATATATATACAGGGTGGGCCGTAAGTTTCCATACATAGGAAAAAAACATTTTTTTATGAACAACCATTTTTATTTATATAATATGCTCTACATGGTTGCCATTGTTTAGAAAACACATTTCAATACGTGTTCCCCACTGTTGATGAACACGCATTAGCACAGTTGACGTTATGCTTGTAATGGCGTTGGTGATACGTTCCTTTAGATGATTTATGTCTCGTATCTTTTCTTGATACACCATGGCCTTCAAGTGCCCCCAAAGATAGAAATCAAGGGGGGTGAGATCTGGGGATCTGGGAGGCCACTCCACAGGACCACGCCGACCAATCCAAGCATCCGGAAACTGCTGATCCAAATTTTCCTATGTATGGAAACTTACGGCCCACCCTGTATATATATACATACTTTATATATGTATATGTGTAAGTAAAGAAAAATTGTGGGAGAATATACACATTTGTATGGGAAAATGACACTTTTAGCACTTTGGCCGACCTTCAATATAAATTCAAATGGCTTGTTTATGGAATAGGTCACAAAAGAATAAAGAAATAAAAATATAAATATAAATATTGGAAGAAAAAAAAAAAATTAAAAATTACAAAATAATGCCTTAGTGATATAGTATATGTCAGCCTAAATAACCATAAAGAAATAAACCAACAGATGAAAAACCAAAAATTGTAAGTGGAGTCTACAAATTCAAGCTCAAAAGGGAAGTTTACAATCAATTTAATAGATGATGCCAAATTGATATATATGTCATAAAGAAATAAACAAAAAAAAAAAATAAAAAAATAAAAAAATAATAAAAAATAATAATAATAATAAATTGAAAAATAAATTTTAAGAGAGAGACACCAATTTATAAGGGAAAAATTACCAAAGGTTTTTTAGTTATTGTCTGAATCATGCATATTATGGTCACAAACGAATAAAAAAGTACAAGTAAATATAAATTGGAAAACAAAATGCCTAGATGATATATAAAGAACCATAAAAATATATACAACATATATACGGTATATATACGAAATATAAACGCAATATATACAGAATATATATATATATATGCATAAGGGAAAAAATTACCAAAGATGTTTTTATAATTATTGTCTGAAAAAACGGTAGGTCGCAAAAGAATAAAGAAATAAAAATAAATATAAATTGAAAAAATTACAAATAATACAACTACACATGTATACCCGCATAACCAAATATATATACATATACGTACATATATACAAACACACACACACACATATAATATATATATACATATAATATACATACATATATATATATATATACATACATACATATATATATATACATACACATACTTGGGTTTGCAGCATATATATATATATATATAATATATATATATATATATATATATATACACATACACATACAAGCTTGACCTTCGCGAAATGAGAAATCATCGCACAGAACCTTTGTAAGGTAAGGTAAGGTACATACACATATATACATATATACGTATAAATATACACATATACATACATACATATACACATACATACATACATATACATATACACACATACATACACACATATATACATACACACACACATTTAACTGCAATGACCACGCACATACTCACATACACATACATACACACACACGCATACAGCAAAAAATTGAAAAATAAAATTGTAAGAGAAACCTACAGATTTATAAGGAAACAAAGACAAAAACAAATTTTTACCAAAGATTTAACAACCTGCCCTTTTTGTTTAAATCCATTCTGAAGGAATTCAGAGCAACGGGATTCAGACAATAACTAAAAAACCTTTGGTAATTTTTCCCTTATAAATTGGTGTGTCTCTCTTAAAATTTATTTTTCAATTTATTATTATTATTTTTTATTATTTTTTATTATTTTTAATTTTTTAATTATTTTTTTTTGGTTTTTCTTTATTTCTTTGTGACATATATATCAATTTGGCATCATCTATTAAATTGATTGTAAACTTCCCTTTTGAGCTTGAATTTGTAGACTCCACTTACAATTTTTGGTTTTTTATCTGTTGGTTTATTTCTTTATGGTTATTTAGGCTGACATATACTATATCACTAAGGCATTATTTTGTAATTTTTAATTTTTTTTTTTCTTCCAATATTTATATTTATATTTTTATTTCTTTATTCTTTTGTGACCTGTTCCATAAACAAGCCATTTGAATTTATATTGAAGGTCGGCCAAAGTGCTAAAAGTGTCATTTTCCCATACAAATGTTTATTCTCCCACAATTTTTCTTTACTTACTTTATATATGTGTATATATATATATATATATATATATATATATATATATATATATATATATATATATATATATATTTGTGGTTTTTATTTGTCGGTTTATTTCTTTATGGTTATTTAGGCTGTGACATATATATCACTAAGGCACTATTTTGTAATTAATTTTTTCTCAATTTATATTTATATTTATTATTTCTTTATTCTTTTGTGACCTGTTTCATAAACAAGCCATTTGAATTTATATTGAATGTCGGCCGAAGTGCTATAAGTGTCAATTTTCCATACAAATGTTTGCTCCTCCCACAATTTTTTCTATGCTTACTATATATATGTATATGTATGTATATGTGTGTGTGTATATATATATATATATATATATATGTATATGTATATGAATATGTATGTGTTTATTTTTGTAACCTATATATTGCCTTGATCTGTCCTTTCACTCCAGTGTTCCTGAGGATGTCATTAGACGAAAGCGCTTGAGCACCCCTTTGTGTTTCTTTTCCCTTCGTGGTTTTATTCATCATAAATATTTTTCACGTGTCACTTTCGTGAAATAATTTTTCTATATATATATATATATATATATATATATATATATTAGGGTGACAATAAAAATCGAAAGTTGGAGTTTTTTATTGGCCATTTGTTCAATGCTGCTACTACATGAGAAAACAATGTAATGTAAATATAGGTCATTCAGAAATATTTAAGGGTGTCTCAAGTGAGGTAAATAATTCTCCTTATAACAAAAATTAATTATTCATTACCTAGTAAAAATAAATTAATATTTTTTTAATTAATGTAAATAAACGTTAGTTTTAGTTCATAAGGTTTAAGTGCAGGCGTACTCCAATCGTAATAAGTAAATAATATATTTACTAAATATATTCCAGGGTGTCTTTCATTCAATTGTAGACCACCCATTAATTCTTGCTTTTCCTCAAGCCATACCCCTTTTTCAATGTACCGGGCTGAGACTTCCTATGATCCTCAACAACCTGCAAGAGATGTTGGCGCTGTTCTTCATTCTTCGTAATCTTTGTATTGAAGGCCTGGATCAAGGCAATTCCCCTCTCTGCCATGTCATTGACGACTTTGTCCTTCAACTATTGTCAAACCAGTCTTGAAATCTTCGTCGTCTGGCCAGGTCTCTGGTTCCTTGGACAAGAAACCATCATTAATTTTTAGAAGTTCAAAGAGAAGCTTTGATCCTTTCGAGGCAAAGTCCGAGAGCTGCTTTGTTGAAATGGAAGAAACAGCAGGTATTGGGGCTCGCTTTGGAGGATCTTCAGCAGCTTCTTTTTCGAGGATTGATCGAGCGATATTCTTTTTCGTCGTTGCATTGATACCTTTATCAAAGAGTGCGAGACCAATCAAGTACTCGCTGAGGTACCATAAGTGACGACCGAGGACACTAAGGCAGGATGCTGAGATCTTTTCATCGTGGTACTTTGCTAGGTCTTGAAGAAGCTTCAAATCGTTCGCGGGAGCAGATGAAGGACTGCTGGCCGTGAACCACTCGCTGACATATAACTCCAGGGCAAAAAATCCAAATCGTTTTAAGCCAGACATTTCACGAGTTGTAAGTCTGAACTGATGGGAAAGCAGCAGGATTTTTAATGAATAAATTACTTTTGCCATCCAACGTGCTCGGTGAAGTGCTCCAGGTCGCCGAAACCTAAAGTTAGGTAAATTACCTCCAATGATTGTAATCGACAACTCCAAGAATTCACGGTAATCATCCCTCGGCTGATGTTTTGTCAGATATAGATTCCAGCAAGCGATCAGTTCTCGATTCTCATTCAGACTCGATGGAAGGTCTGACAGGTCTTGTACTTATCTTGGCAAATTGTATTCCACGTCTCTTTGAAGCGGGAGAATAGGAGGATATCTGGACCAGATGATGGTCCCATGCATTCCATGTACGCCTTCTCAACGACAAGTTCTAGGATGTGATGGCGACATGCAAGGTATAAGAGTCAGCGGCGAGTTTCTGCTCCAAAATTACGCATGCCCCAGACAAGTAACCAGTATTTGAAGCTGTAGTGTCGAAGCTCATAGCTGATACCTTTTCTGACACATTCCATTCTTTGAGCGCAGCATGTACCACCGAGGCGATGACCCTCACCCGTTCCTGATGTCAGCTTAGGTACACCCAAGAGCTTCTCGGTATCAACTCCGTTACGAAAATGGCTAGTCGGTCCACCGACCACCTTCATCGTTGGTAGATTTTTCCGTCCCAGTGAACAGTGAGCACTTCGTTGAGTGTGAACCTTTGTTTAATCTTTTCTGCCGTCGCCGAACGGAGCCTTTCTCGCTGATTTTCTAATGGTTTCATAGTTGAGCGCGAGTTTTTGAGAGTTATGCCGAGGTTCTAGCCGTAGCGTCGATAAATCCGGTGTGCTGAACGATGACTGATTCCTGTGCGATCCAATGTACTTGCCAATTCGGGAGTGATGACTTGGATAGTGCCACGAGCATAACACGCGTTTTTCAGGAGAGGCGGGCGGTGAGTCTTCAGATGATGACGCAGAACTTGGTGCTTCAGACGTAGATGATGATTCCAGCTCAATATTTTCAAAAGTAATATTGGCTTGAGGTTGGTGCTGAGCTAGGCGTCTTTCAGTTTGTTCCCGACGCATGACAGAATGAGCCATTTTCTTGTCAACTCCCATTACTCCCCTCCTCCCTTTTTCTCGCTGAGCAATAAGGAAGGCTCGATCTTCTTCGATGGTCAAAAGTTCCATCGCTTTAGGGTGGGCGACATCGAAAAGATTTTCCAAATTATCACGGAACTCTTCTTTTTTCCGCTGGGTTTCCGTAGCGCTCGCACGATTTTTCTGGAGAAGCTTCCAAGTAAGAAAAAGATCTACCACTTTTCGACCAATGCTCTTCTCTGTGATGGTAGGTATCCGGGATTTCTCCCAGTAACCAATGACTGATGATGCCACCTCCTTCGCTGAGTCATTCACTGTCTTCTTGTGCTCTATGTGAAAGTGAAACAACAGGCGTAAAACGTCTCCAATTGAAGGAAGCCGTGCGCCCTTGATCTCGGGTATGGGATGGGCCAATGAGCCAAATTTGACTCGCTGTGCGGGTAGTCGCCATTGGGCCTAAGAAAGAAACGAAACGTATATTAAATTAAATAAGAATCAAAGCATTATTTTTTTCGTATTATGATTCCATTTTTAAAGATCTCATTTATATTGTAATATCTATATATATATATATATATAGATATATATATATATATATAGAAATAAACATATATATATATATATATATATATATATATATATATATACACACAGGGCCCCCGCAAGGGGGTTCTAAGCTCGTGCTCTTGAGTGCTCTTTGTGCTCGTTTGTACGTGCTTGTTCCTGGAGGTTTCACGTGCGCCCTCCCGGCCCTAGCACCCAAGGATGATGGGGCTCGACCCTGCAGTCTTTCTCATCCTTGGTCTTTTTCCACTTCGACTGTCCCCTCCACCCTTTCTTTTTCCTCTGTCTTTCCTCTCACTTTTTCTTTGTTTTTCCGCTGAGATATGCCCTTTTAAATAGAGGCGAATCGGTTCTTCCCGAACTTAAAAAAAAAAAAAATATACAGGGCCGTCGAGAGCCATTAACGGGCCCCAGGGCTAGCAAACATTACGGGCCCCCACACCAAGTGTCAAGGCATTATATATATGCAATAAATCTATTAATATATATATATATATATATATATATACAGTACTGGCCAAATTATTAGGAATTTTTTTAAAATTTCATTTTTTGGTATAAAATGTTAAATTAAACCAATTTAAAACGTTGAAAAGTTATTTATTTCCACACAAGCATACATGGTCATTATTTAGCAATAGTTTAGTACTTAGTTTGACCCACCTTAGCTGCCATAATGGCTGCGACACGCTTCGGCATGCCATGAATCAATTTTTTGCATAATTCTTTAGTCGAACGAAGCGTGTTTGTTCGTCAGTTGTCGTTTGGTTGTCGTGCGATGCGGGTGTGTTTCTCTTTCTTTTACGTGTCATTGTAACTACCGTTTAATTTAAATAGTGTATTTACCCAATTTCGGCAATTATTTGTTACAGTTTTAAGTGAATTTGAAAATGGGGCGAAAGAATGGACTTGAGTCCACGGGAAAATTGGGCAATACAGGTTTATAACTACTTCTACATTTAAACAAAAGGAAATCGCTGCCAAACTCCATGTTTCACCACAGTCAGTACTTCGTATTAAGAAAAAAATGGTATTTGGAGAAAATGTAGGCCCCAAAAGGGTTGGAAGATGCGGCAGAAAAAGGGTAACGACTCCAAGAACTGATAGACAGATTGCAATTTTGTCTCTTAGAAATAGAAGAGCTACTTGCAAAAACATTTCCAGTAGTCTAGCGGCTGATGGCATCAATATTAGTCGTAGAACAGTCAACAGGAGGCTTCTAACTGCCGGCTTCAAAGCCTACCGCCCAAGGAAGAAGCCCAGGCTCACTGAGGCTATGAAGAAGGCACGTTTTGCATGGGCAAAGGAACACATTAACTGGACTAGTGAGGATTGGGAACAGGTAAGAATAATATTTAACATTAAATAGAATGTTAATACAGTAAATACAGTATGCATAGAAGTGTATTTACAGTACGTGATAAAACTGCAGTAAAAATATCTGTAAAGCAGCAAGTCATACTGTACTTCGTTTTAGCTGTACTTCATACGCTATGCACTTACTCTTTCACAGGGCTTTCTTTGATTGCAGGTGGTGTTCTCCGATGAGTCAACGATTGCCGTGCTTGACGATCGTGTTCAAAGTGTAAGAAGGAGGCCTGGAGAAGAATTTTTGCCTGAGTGTCTGATGAAAACGGTGAAATTTCCACAAAAGATCATGGTTTGGGGAGCAATTTCTGTGCATGGAACTAGTCGTTTGAGCATTGTTGAGGGGAATATGAACCAAGTCAAGTATATAGAAGTACTAAGAAGACGTCTACTGCCTCAAATAAGGAATGGTATGGTAATAGACGTTGGATTTTTCAACAAGACTCAGCTCCATGCCACACGGCAAAGTCGGTTAAAAAATGGTGTCATGAAAATAGTGTTCGGTTGCTCCCATAGGCTGGAAATTCTCCAGACATGAACCCAATCGAAAGCTTATGGTGTATTTTAAAGGACGTAATCCATGAAACGCCGATAACAACAAAACACCAACTCATAGAGCGACTTATTCAAGTCTGGTTTCACTCTACACGTATTAAGGAATTATGCAAAAATTGATTCATGGCATGCCGAAGCGTGTCGCAGCCTTAAGGCAGCTAAGGGGGTCAAACTACAGTAAGTACTAAACTATTGCTAAATAATGACCATGTATTCTTGTGTAGAAATAAATAACTTTTCAACGTTTAAAATTGGTTTAATTTAACGTTTTATACCAAAAAATGAAATTTTTAAAAAATTCCTAATAATTTGGCCAGTACTGTGTATATATATATATATATATATATATATATATATATATAACTTTAATAATATAATATTTAACTTTATAAAAATTAAGTAATTCAATAGTTCAAGTGTTTCAAACCTCTTCGTGCAACACCCAAAACACAAGTGAGAGATTTGGTTAAATATTTCTCAAGTTTATTGACCTTGGCTACTTTCGATCATACCACAAAGCGTGAGAACGGAAGCTACATTTGAAAAAATGTCAGATTGATGAATTTTAGTGTTGACTTTTAGGATACTCAGATATTACATGTAAGGAGCTCTGAATGAAAAAAACGTCACAATTTCTTAATGATTATTATGATCCTTATTTATTTTTTTAAGATTTTTTTTATTCTCCTGCGGGCCCCCAGACACCCGGGCCCCGGGGCACTGGCCCCCCCTGACCCCCCTCCATCTCGATGGCCATGTGTATATATACTCGTATATACAGGGGGCTGCAAAAGTAAGTATACAGTAAGGATTATACCAGTATTATAATAGTGGTGCTAGGATTCATTTAATACTAGAATTCATTTAATTCATTAAAATCATTATTACTATTTTTAATATTTTTATTTTCGTAATTTTTTCTATAATACATCTATTATTTGCAGGTAAAGTGGAAATTTAACGATGGCTGGTAATTTAACGGACGAGGAGCGCAAATGGATTTTGAAACAGTACTGGAAGACAGAGAATAGTGAACGTGTGCGAGAGCAGTGGCGAGAAACATTTGCATCGCCTCCACCAACGAGGCTCACGATTTACCGGATACGTGACAAATTTGAGCGGACGGGGTCTATCCACAACTCGCCGAAGAGTGGTCGACCAGTCACCGTGACAACGCCAGAGAATGCAATGCAGGTCGCCCTGGCATTTACCCAGAGCCCTCAGAAATCGAAAAACAGGGCGTCATCTGAATTGGGTATTGAACGCAGATCGTTGGGTCGTTTGATGCACCGTGTAGGACTGAAAATGTACGTGCCACGATTGATACATGGTTTATTAGAGGATGACTCGGATCGGCGTTTACAATTTTGCGAAGCCATCCTGAACGAGGAACGAGAGGGTGACAGCATTCTGCGCAAATTCGTGTGGTCCGATGAAGCAAACTTTAAGCTATCGGGTGCCGTTAATCGGCACAATTGTGTGTACTACGCAACTGAAAACCCTAAAGTCACGATTGAGCAACAGCTCAATCAACCTGGGGTGACAGTGTGGGCTGGCCTGTCCTGCAAAGGTGTCGTTGGACCTATCATTCTGCACAGGACTGTCGATCAACACGTGTATCTGAACATGCTGACGGATACAATCATACCACAGGTGCGCGAACAGCAGCAGCAGGACGACTTCTACTTTCAGCAGGATGGGGCGCCACCGCACTTCGCACTCACTGTGCGTGCGCTACTTGACGAAGAATTTCCCAACAGGTGGATTGGACGTCGGGGAGCCGTTGACTGGCCACCACGTTCGCCGGATCTCCCCTATGGACTTCTTTTTCTGGGGATGTGTAAAAGACATGGTTTTCGCACGCAAGCCACGTTCTGTTGATGCCATGATTCAGTTCATACGGGAGGCTTGCAAGGAAATTGATGCTGATAAAGACCTTTGTGCCAGAGTGTGCATGGGTGTCCACACTCGACTAGTGGAGTGTGTGAATGCCGGGGGCAAACAGTTTGAACATTTGAGGGATTAATATGTTTATTATTGATATGTTATTATTGATATGCTTGTATAATCAATAAAATACGTTTTGTGCGCACGTTTTGTTTTTCATTATTGTATACCTACTTTTGCAGGAAATCAAATTCAGTTCCAAATTTATATAATTTAAACATCAAACTATGCCAACAATTAATGAAACTTTTCTAGAACAATTTCCAATAATAATATAATCAATGTATCAAAATAAAAAATATTACCTTAAATATCTTAAAAGAATCGGGAGAGAACTTCTAAGCGTTGTTTTCAGTCAGGCAGTCGTATGCAAAATGAACTTGAAGCACCAAAAGCTGATCATCCAAAGATTGATACACATCATATTATTTAACGATTTATTTATGAAAATTTTAATTTAATGAAATAAATTAAACTTGCATTCTCGAAACATTTTTGTTTTTGAAGCGTTGTCGAAACTCGTTCATTCTTGAAATTTCTTCCGCGCGACAGTTTCATTCATGAGAC